>CALYLW010000870.1:0-256291 GCA_944989445.1 Ampullaceana balthica
AAGTAATTGGTAAACCATAAAACGTTATCGAATTATGCCATCATTCGAAGTTATCAAAACAGCACACAATTTTGACTTTTCTCATAAAAATAATTTCTTAACAGAAATAATACATCAGTCAATTATTTCAGATGAGATCGCTAATAAATCAATTAAATACGCATCGGGGGTTGGTTTTGGCCCGCAGGTCGGACTTTGGACACCCCTGCTCTACTGTTTCTGAGTCATAAAGCATGACCTAGTTGGAATGCAAAGAGTGGAGATAATTTAGTGACGTACCAAAATACATGCTGGACGATGGACCATCTGGAGTAATTCAGCTAACTCAAAAAACTAAATCCTTATCTATACAACCAGTCACAGTTATACAGCCAGTCACAGCTATACGACCAGTCACAGCTATACAACCAGTCACAGCTATACAACCAGTCACAGCTATACAACCAGTCACAGCTATACAACCAGTCACAGCTATACAACCAGTCACAGCTATACAACCAGTCACAGCTATACAGCCAGCCACAGCTATACAGCCAGCTACAGCTATAGAATCTACCATAGCTATACAGCCAGCCACAGCTAAACAAGCAGTCACTCAGATCAGACTAAGTTGAAAAGGGTTATTTATAGCTCCCGGAAAATATCATCCATTACAAATGGTCATTTCGTGAAGAAATGCTGTAATAAAGAGATTTTCTTGAAATATAACTGATAGCTATCTGTAAAACGGCTTGTGTTTAAATTTAATCTATATATGCACAGCAATTGTTTTCCGATGCTAGCACCTTACCCCCATCCATCGTCTTTATGTCTCAAACTTTTATTTTTATTATTAAGGCTTACACGCAAAGAGAAAAGGCAAACTAAGGGCCACTCTGGACATGTACATGGACCTGTTCTCTAACACTGCTGAGATCATTGACTCACATAACGACACACACATTATCACAGGTGAGTGATATCACGCGATTTGCTAATGATCTGAGGCGTCACTAAGGGGGGGGGATGCGGCGGGGCTGGGGTGCGGACAGCACTGGGGGACACCAAAAGGGCGCAAGTAAATCTTTAATTTTTGTATTTGTATTTAAATAAATACCGTCGGACCTCTCTAAGTCGAACTCAAAAGGATCCGAAAAAAAACAATGGACTTACGGATTTTTTAAATTAGAGAAAAAAGCGTAATAGGCGCCGATAAAGCAATGACAATGTAGATATTGAGAGGTGGGGGAACAGCCATATATATATTCCAGCGTATCACCCGCCATAAATTACGGACGTTTTCTGCTGAAATCTTCAACTTGAACTTGAACTATCCCTTAACCCGTTGTTTTGGGTCGTTGGGGAACCATCGTGAACTGCTCACTAACACACGTCATTTGTCACGGTCCTGTGCTGCCCTTTGAGAGTCGCTGAATGACAGGCCGGTCCACTCTTTGACATCGTCCTCCCATCTCTTCTTTTGTCTGCCTCTTTTCCTTCCTCCCTGGACTGTGCGTTGTAATATGGTTTTTGCGAGACCTCCAGTGCTTGTCACTTGTCCGTACTATCGTAATTTCCTCTTCTTAATTGATGTGAGTAGGTCCTCATAGGGGCCAATGACAGTATTTATTGTGTTGCGGCCCGCTTCGTTTGTGATGTGCGCTGTGTAGGAGATGTTCAATATCTTTCTGAAACATCTCATCTCTAGCGCATTGATTCTTCTTTGGAGGTCTGCAGTGAGCGTCCAAGCATCACAACCATACAAAAAGACCGACATCGCTAGAGAGCGCATTAGCCGGATCTTTGATCTCAGGGAGAGCTTCTTACTTTGCCAGCTGAAATCTATTTATTTTGAAAAAATGCACTTTTGTTTAGGGTGCCCACCTTTTTCAAAAGCCCAACTAACTTGTCCTTGTTTGATAGATACGAAATATTAAACTTTCTGAAATGCACACAAAGTATTTTATAATAGGGGTTGTAAGGTGCCTACGGCACCCCATTTGTTTTTTATTTTATAATTAACCATCATCTAATTCTCTTTTTACAATGTTCCCTTTTCCAAAATTAAAATATGAGCTAAACTATGACGTCATATAATATTTTTTTACAGCGCATCTTTAATTTGCACACCTTTTTATGCATTGGTGCAGTAATTTGGTGCGCTGCTTTCTAAGATTAGTAGCTCCTCGGCAATGGTCTCCCACGTTTTATAGTCTATCTGTGCCAATGACATGTCTTTCTTGCAGACGTCCTTGAAGCGCAAGCAGGGGTGACCTCTTTTTCTCTTACCGGTTGCCAGCTCAATGTAAAGCATGGCTCTAGGAATGCGCTCCGAGCTCATCCTGTGGACATGACCTAACCACCGAAGGCACCTCTCACTCAGAATTGAGTGCATACTCAGCATATGGCTTCTTCTGAGTACCTCGACATTGGCGATCTTGTCCTGCCACTTGATGCGTAGAATCCTACGCAAGCATCTTAAGTGGAAGCTGTTGAGCTGCTTTGTTTGCTTAGCGTAGGTAGTCCAGCAATCACTGCCATAGAGGAGTATGCTGAGCACGCAGGCCTGGTACACAGTAATTTCGTCCTATCTGTGAGCTGCGCACTCTTTGTTCCACACTCTTTGATTCAGCCTAGACATAAATGATGCGGTCTTGCCGATTCTGGTTCCTATTTCCTTATCCAGGGAGAGTGTGCCTGTGATGTTACTGCCAAGGTAGGTGAAATCATCGACGACGTCCAAGGTGTTTCCCTCAATGGAGATTGCTGGAAGGCGGTCAGCGCCTTGTCTCATAATGTTGGTCTTTTTTAGGCTAATCGTTATACCAAAATCATTGCATTCCTCTGAGAACTTATTGACCAACTGTTGGAGTCCTGCCTCTGTATGTGAGGTAAGGGCTGCGACATCCGCGAAAAGCAACTCTCTGATTAATACATTTTCCAATTTGCTCTTCGCATGGAGCCTGATCATATATATATATATATATATATATATTTAGAAGAGCTCAAGGGAAGAAACGGCTATGTGACATTTTTGAAATTTTTAGTTATCACCTGTATCTGATAGAAGATCAAAAATAGAATGCTCCGAATGAAGTTTTATGAAAAAATAATGTCTGTGACCCTATTATAATTCAACTCTTTTTAGTAAATTTATAAGAAATCTTTACAATTTTGAACTTTAAAACTTGAATATCTCAAAATTACAAAAAATGTGACATAGCCGTTTCTACCCTTGACCTCTTCATATATATATACATATATATATATATATATATATATATATATATATATATATATATATATATATATATATATATATATATATATATATATTTATATATATATATATATATATATATAAGGGCTGCAGAAATTAACGATTAATTAATCGATTATATGGTTAAGAATTTTAGTCAATTAAAATTTATTTGATCGATTAAAATTCGATTAAAATTTAAGAAAACATTTGTAATATTATTTTTCCAATTGTTAATCAATATACATAATTTACAATCTTAGTCACGTCACGTCTGTCTGTTTGTCTGTGACGCTATGCGAGGTATTTCCCGATAAAAAAAAATATAAAAGTAAAAATGTTGCTTTCGAGATTAACAAAATGTGATTTTCGCCATAAAATATTGTTACGTGACGTCATTATTTGAGCTTTTATTAATGTGTGAAGGGAACCAAGTAAAAAGAGCCATGTTTTGTTTGCTGTGATTAATATATTTTTTTTAAAAATTAAATGTCAGTTTTTGTATATGTGTCCATGTAAATATTATATACGTAATTATAAATTTAATTTTCTATATCAACATATAACATTCGTTTTTCGCTTTATGATATTTACAATTGGTTATCTTTTGGTTGTCAAGTTTCGATGCGTTTTGAACTACAAAGCCATTATTTATTACTTCAAATGAAATTTTTCAACTTATGCTTCCGTTTAGCGTTTGTTTTTTTCTTTTATACACTTTGAGATTGCATATTTGTATGTTTAAAAAAATAACATATTTAAAAATCGGACTCCTCCCCACAATAGTTTTTGTTTGATTGTTATTTACAAGTAATATTTAAATGCGTCTTTGACTAATTTTTAAAAAAAATCTTTGCTTTTAATATAGATTTGGAAGGGGTGCTGAATTGACTATAATAGTAGTAGTAGTAAGTCCCATAACCCGAAGGTCACAGGGGATCCCTAATGTTTCCATTAGAGATTACTTGGGACTTGTTTATACCTGGTGGGTGCCCCAATTTCCTTCCTGGGGTCAGCGGAGGACTTTCTTAGCTTATCATTTATATTGTGGCTTTGCTCGATCCCACGCCCCTCAGCTTTGTGAGGCGGGCGCACTACTGACTTCGCTATCCAGCGACAATAATGAAAACGTTTTTTTTTCAATTCCTAAAAAAGGTTTATATTAAATTGTATATACGATTACCTGTTGATACTTCAATATTTTCTTTTATCCAGTGATAAACTGTACTTCAAAGGTGTCATGCAAAATAAATAGTTCGTTGTTATTCATATTTGTAAATAGTTACAATTTTTGGTTTACATGTTTTTGATACATGTGGTTGTAATAATGTATGGACCAATGGGCGCATAAACTAACAAGTCATAATAGATCTTGAAAAGGTGCTGATTTTACAATAATAAAAACGTTTATGTGAATTACTAACACGTGTATATTAAATTGTAAATACGATTAACAGTTGATAATTTAATCTTTTCTGTTATCCTGTGACGAACTTTGCTTACTACGTTTCATGCAAAATAAATAGTTCTTTGTTATTAACATGTGTAAAAATTACATTTTTTAAAAATATGTTGTTTTGGTAATGTTGTGCTAATAATGTATTGACAAATGGGTGAATAAACTTACAAGACATAATCATAAATGAAGCTTAAACTGCTTCAAATTACAGATGTGCTTGATGTGGATCACATTACAGTCACATAATTTATTTTTAACTCACTATGCTGTATTATTGGTGCACTGATAATTGGACGCACTATTCAATGCCGCAAGTTAACGTCCGGCTGACTCCTCAACAATATTTGTGAACACTTCGAACTTTAAACGTCTTTGCTGCAGTCTCAATGTATGATGTGTGTAATTCACTATGCATTTACTATTATCATGATTATATCATTATTATTCCTGCAATCTTATATATCGTGAAACCTAAGCTTGGAGGTTTTCTCATAACACATAGTTTCGTATCTATAATAAAAATATATACTATTTTATGTCCGTTTGTAACGCTAGATTTTAGAAAGCGCACCGCTAAAAAAATAACCTTGAAAAAAAAATACATTTTAAAAAAAAACAAAAACAAAAACGCTATTTTCAAACGTCCGCATAAAATTGTTCAATATGGAAAAG
The DNA here is from genome assembly GCA_944989445.1 of Ampullaceana balthica. Lineage (NCBI taxonomy): Eukaryota > Metazoa > Mollusca > Gastropoda > Lymnaeidae > Ampullaceana > Ampullaceana balthica. The sequence continues at coordinate 5,370 of CALYLW010000870.1, forward strand.
AGATTTAATTTTTCTCCCTTGGTCTCTACATTTTCTGATTATTTACTATGCGGCTTTCAGGCCAAAGGGACAATTACAAAAACTGAAATATATCCATTTTGAAAACTTCCGTCATTTTTGACGGGTAATACACTATTAACTTATATATTTTGTTACCTTACATACTTTTCCCTCTTATTAATATTATTTATTTAGACGTGCATACGTAAACAAAAAAGTTTTTTTTCTGCCTTATTTCTTGCATAGCAGAACGAATTTCGAGAAATAATGAATCGCGATTTAACTTGATCTATATAGACGTTATAAAATATAAGAAATCAAAATTAATCCAGTAATCGATTAATTGATTAAATTTTTCCCGATTAATCAAACAATTTTTTTTTCAGTACCATCCCTAAAATATATATATATATATCATCATCATCATCATCGCCCTTCGTCCCATCTGGGGCATAGGCCGCGAACAAAGTCTCTCCAGGCATCCCGGTCCTGCGCCAGTCTCTCTATCTGCCCCCAGCTGTGCCCGCTCATTTTTGTGTCTGCCTCTAGTTCTCTTCTCCAGGTCATTTTGGGACGACTTTTTTCCTTTTGCCTTGGGGGTTCCATGTGAGGGCTTGTCTCACAATGCTGGATGTAGGCTTTCTGAGAGTGTGGCCAATCCATCTCCATCTGCGCTGGCGTATTAGCTCTTCCACTGGCTCTTGTTGTGTGCGTTGCCAGAGGTCCTCATTGGTGATGACATTTGGCCAGCGGATTCGGAGAATTGCTCGGAGACATGTATTTATAAAGGCTTGAAGCTTTTTAGAAATGGCTGCTGTTATTCGCCATGTTTCTGCTCCATACAGTAGGACAGGCTTTACTGTGGTGTTGAATATCCTGACCTTGGTATGAAGAGTCAAGTTGTTGCAGTTCCAAACTTTTTTTAGCTGTTTAAATGATGATCTTGCTTTGCCAATTCTCACTCTTACATCGGCGTCTGTCCCTCCTTGTGTGTCGATGATGCTTCCAAGGTATGTGAAGCTATCCACCTCTTCCAGATTTGTTCCTTCCAGTGTTATTGGAGTGTTGCTTGATGTGTTTATTTTAAGGACTTTGCTTTTTCCCTAATGGATGTTCAGGCCAAGGCAAGCAGAGAATTGTGCTACATCGTTGCAGTGGGGTAGCTAGACCTTTTGCCGCCCGGGGCGGTCTCCGATTTGGCCGCCCTTTCTAAGTAGATAGTATCCTGGTTTTTATAAATATAATAAACATAAATAAATAATTGTAATAGAAACAAAGTAAATGTGGCGAACATTTCTACCATTGAATGCCATATTTAAGTAAGTGACAATAAAGGGGGCCAAATAAGATGTTATACCTATGAATACATATTTTATAAAAATACAAGATACTTTTTTTTAAGGTTACAAGAAAGTTACTGAGGTTGCCTTTTTATGAGACAAACGTATTCCAAATTTACACCAAAAAATTAAAGTACCAATTAGTATGCTTTTATTTTGTATTTATAAATAAATGATTTAATTATATTTTTACAAACAAATTGTGTACATTAGTATGTAAACATATTATTTATACATTTATTTTCCTAACTTTCATAGTAGAAAAATCGTGTATTATGCTATCAAAATTTAAATAATTTGTTATATTTTGTTCTATGGACAATATTGCTAGATTTTGTAGTCTTAAATCAAGGGTCGGGACACTTTTTGTCTGAGAGAGTCATATATTATTTTTAAAACTAAAAATTCAAGTAAATGTGTGCATTTTGTGTAATTTCAACACTAAAAGTACCATAATTATGTCTCTTAATTCTTTTTAATATCATTGTTATGCTGTTTATTGTTTATGCAATTCAAAGGAATCTGAATAAACGTTTTTTTAAGAAAAGTCGAACGTTTGTCTGAGAGCCAGATGCAGCCATCAATAGAGCCACATCTGGCTCGCGAGCCATGGTTTTCCAACCCCTGTCTTAAATCATGCACTCATTGTGGAACGAAGATAATTTTTTATCAACTTCAGTTTGGAGAAGCTCGTTTCACAACTAGAGACACTGATAGCAATAATTGTTATAAAAATTCTTAGAATACAAAACACACAAACAGATTGTGCAATGAAAACAATATATTTAAGCTTTATTTATAAACTAATACGACAAGCAGGCCTTTTCCTCCATTTTTCCAACGCAATGCTTCTTTTTGTAGTATAGGTACTGCCACAAAACCTGGATCATTTTTCTTTCATTATGGAACTGTTCTTTATCAATGTCAATAAAATCATTTATTTGACATTCAATTTCTTCCCTTAGTAGGTTACATGGGATTATACACGAATATTTTCTTACATGGACATGCAACTGATTAAAGAGTTCTTTTAATTCCTTTATAATTCGATCCATGGATTAAAACATTTCTCGTTGTACTTCATGTTCTAAAGATAGGGCCACGTCTTGAGAATTTTCCACACTCACATGATTTTCCTTCTAACTTGGCGTTTCCTTTATTTTCTACAAAGTAAATAAACGATTCTACAACTTTAACTTCGCCAACATCAATAACTACGTATCTTTTAATTTGACTACTTTAATATTTGTGGGAAATATCTGGGGCGCTGTCAAATATCGTACAAAAGTTTTTAGCTTGCTTTATTTGGTCCATTATTGTTTTTCTCGCTGGCCCTCTCAATAGGTCTATGAATTCATTTTGAATCATTTTCCACAAATATTAGACACTATATTTATTACCCATCTTAATTTGTACTAAATGTTCACATAATACTGGGTCGTACTTGGCCAACAAGTCAAAAAGCTCTAGAAAATTTCCTATATGTTCAATTGAATTGATGTCTTCCTAATGAATACTTTCACGATGACCTCTCAACGCCAAATTTTGTTTAGCTAAGAATCTAATTATATCAAGTATTGTGAGAATATCCTTTCATGTTTTCTTATTTCTTTATCAAAATTCTGTTGTTGTAGATTATCAAAAGTTGCACCATGTCCAATTCCTATTTCTAATTACTTCCATTGGGAAAATGATCGAATCTGCAGTTTACTCAACTTGTGTTGACTTATTCAGTAGACTCAACTCATGTTGACTTATTCAGTAGTCTCAACTCGTGGTGACTTATTTTGAGATTAAATTTCCACTATTTGATAAAACTATTTTCCGTGTTAAAATTTGATTGTAAAAAATCATCAAACAGTTGACAGCAAAAACAATATATAATTTTCTTCAATGGTGAAAACACCATTCACAATCTTAACAAATTTTCACCATTATGCAAAATTTTGGGACAAAAAACAACAATCGCGATTAATCTTTCTTATGAATAATCGTAATAATTTTCACTAAAATAGACTAATTCAAACTATCTAAACATTACTTTAATAGGATATGCATAAAATTGTTAGTGAATAAAAGTATTTTAATGAAACACACACATTTTGTTTGTGCTACTTTAATGAAAAAAACAAACAAAAAGAAAAACAAAAAATTAATTTTTAATAAATTACTTTTAGAATAAATTTCTGAAAACTTAAACAGTAATATAAATTACTACTTGCAAGTTAAACACAATATTTGAACCACAATGCCATCTAGGTACTTTTTCGCGTATCATTCTGTGCATGTCGAAAATCCACGCAATAACTGTCGCGGCGATATTAATAGTATCTTCAGTCCAGCAGTGATGTGTCCTTTGTGTTGATTTCTTATAAAAAGCGTCATCTGTGATGTATACCGATTAATTTTCAAAACAAATCGATACAATTTTTAAGCGATTTTAAATTTCTTAACGGTTATGCGTTAGTTATAACAAATAGTATGTAATAAAAAAAATGTCTTGAGAATCCGTTAATTACGACTCGAAAGTACGAATATTTTATTTTCACCCGGGTTTTCCTCTTTCAAAAGAAAAAGGGTGCTTGTCTGAAAGGGCTGTACTTTTCAAATGCCCCCAAATGCCGCCCCCAAAACGTGTGCCGCCCGGGGCGGACCGCCCCCACCGCCCCCCTAGCTACGCCACTGCATCGTTGGTTTTCTCCTGCATCTGTTGCTGTGAGTGCGATAATAAGGCCAGGTCGTCCGCAAAGTCCAGGTCATCAAGTTGTTTCCATAGTGTCCACTGGATACCATTTCTCTTCTGCTCTGTAGACATTTTCATTATGCAGTATATATATATATATATATATATATATATATATATATATATATATATATATATATATATATATATATATATATTAGGGCTGTTATCGATTAATTTAAATTTAATAGTTAAATTTTGAAAAATTATCGATTGATTAATCGATAATTTCGATTAACGCCAAAAATATATATTTATGTCGTCATCAAACTGAACATTTCTCACGGACATTGTAAATTAAGAATATTTTGAACTAAATTTTATGACAATGTGTTGATACTTGATCGGATGTTTGTGCTGAAGGTGGCACGTCAGCGATGAATTTGATCCTTTAAAAGAGAATTGTTTATGGCAGTGAACAAAGTAAACTTTTACACCATCTTTGACTTTGCCATCCGCAGTTAGCTTAAAAACAAAATTTTTGCTCAACTTTCTAGTTATATGTTTAAATTTAACTGCGCTGTTGCTGTCAGCCATTTTTTAATTGACGTCTACCGGTCCACATAATGTAATAAAGTAAATTATAATATTACGCGGGAGAAGTTTGTACGTAAAAAAAATATATAAATTATTATTAAGTATTAATAATTAATTATTTATTAATAATTTTTTTTTAATCTTATAAATATTTTCTTTAATTATAATCAAATTTTTATCGATTAAAATAATTTTAATCGATAAAAAATGTAACGATTAATCGAAAATTAATCGTTAATTTCCGCAGCCCTAATATATATATATATATATATATATATATATATAGTTGTATTACCTGCTGAAAAATCTAAATTATAAATTTTTGAAAATGTTTGAAAACAAAGAAATATTTAAGAGAAAGTTGAAGACATTTTTAATGTTATAAATTTTTTTTACATAAGAGCGCAACGAGCATACTGGTCTAGCATGGAATGTGTTAGCACTAAAGAAGAAAGCATTCATTCATTCATTTTTTTTTCGATTTTAAAAAAAATGCTCGATTTGTAATAACTGACTAAAGACCAGGTGCTAGTTTTGTATTAACTGGCTAAAGAACATGTGCTAGTTTTGTATTTACTGACTAAATAACATGTGCTAGTTTTGTCTTAACTTACTAAAGAACATGTGCTAGTTTGTATTAACTGACTGAAGAACATATGCTAGTTTTGTATTAACTGACTAAATAACATGTGCTAGTTTTGTCTTAACTGACTAAAGAACATGTGCTAGTTTTGTATTAACTGACTAAAGAACATGTGCTAGTTTTGTATTAACTGACACACATTTTACTTTTAAAAATTATTTTAGGGGACGCTTCTCCGATGGATTTCTGGGATTTCAGGGGCTGGCCTCTGACCCCACAAAACCAGGGACTGGGGGAACCAAGGATCCTGACCCCACACTTTCTCAGATACGTACACAAGGGGGCGCCCAAGCTGCTCATACAGTTTCGGGAGCCGGTAGAGAGGTAAACATGGTGGCTAAAGATGGTGGCTAAAGATAGAAGCTAAATATGTGGCTAAACATGATGGGTAAAGATGGTGGCTAAAGATGATGGCTAAAGATGATGGCTAAAGATGGTGGCTAAAGATAGAGGCTAAACAGGGTGGCTAAAGAAGATGGCTAACGATGGTGGCTAAAGATAGAGGCTAAACACGGTGGCTAAAGATGGTGGCTAACCCCACACTTCCTCAGATACATACACAAGGGGGCGCACAAGCTGCTCATACAGTTTCGGGAGCCGGTAGAGAGGTAAACATTGTGGCTAAAGAAGGTGGCTAAAGCAAGCCCTGAAAAGGAACCCACAGCGTAAGCGGAAAAGAGGCCGTCCAAGAAACACTTGGCGCCGAGAATTGGAGGCAGACATCAAGAGAATTGGCCATGAATGGAAGATCCTGAAGAAGCTGGCCCAGGATAGAGATGACTGGAGGTCTCTCGTAGGTGGCCTATGCCCTTGGAGGAATCGCAGACGCCGACGATGATCGGTGGATGCCCCTCATGAACGAGAAGGCTCAGCTCATTAAACATTGTGGCTAAATATGGTGGCTAAACATTGTGGCTAAAGATAGTGGCTAATTCGGGGGCTAAATATGGGGGCTAAAGCTAGAGGCTAAACACGATGGCTCGACCTGGAGGCAGATGAAATCAAAAGTAGCGAATGTTGTTTTTTGTCCCTTTATCGACACCCTAAAGTAAAGTCGTTTATGTAATTGTGTGAGTGTGACAGAAAGCCCCTTGTCGATCTCTCGTTAGGAGCACATTAATCCCCTTGTTTATTTACAACCTTCAGATTATATTCCGACTACATTTTCTTCAAGTACGGGAAAGATCCGAAAGCGTTCCACAAACATGCCATCCAAGCTATAGGCATGATGCACTCCTGCTTCAGGAACCACTCGAGACGTTACTGTTATTTCGATGGAGAATTATATCAGAAACTTCCAGTGAGTCTATTGATATCAGTAGCGTCATATTTCATGTTTTTGTCACTAAGATTTACATGTGTTATTGCGCAGCCCACAAAAAACATGTAAAAAAACTTGCAATCCAGAACGAATAGTTAAGTCAAACAGGATGGAAAACTCATTTTAGCATTGTTCATTTTAATCGTAGATGAGTGGCGTACAGGCAAGTAAGGACAATCAACAATTTTATGGAACGTTAGATCCAGTAAATGAAAAGAGCACCTTAACTAACTCCTGCCATGCCTTTTCCCTCTTTCTTTTTTTTTGAAACACTGCGAATCTATTGATGATGGCTTTCTTCTTTAGCAATTACTGTCCATGCCAGTCCAGCTAACTGTTCATGCCAGTCTAGCTAACTGTCCATACCAGTCCAGCTAACTGTCCATACCAATCCAGTTAACTGTCCATGCCAGTCCAGCTAACTGTCCATGCCAGTCCAGCTAACTGTCCATGCCAGTCCAGCTAACTGTCCATACCAGTCCAGCTAACTGTCCATACCAGTCCAACTAACTGTCCATGCCAGTCCAGCTAACTGTCCATACCAGTCCAGCTAACTTCCGTGCCAGTCCAGCTAACTGTCCATACCAGTCCAACTAACTGGCCATGCCTGTCCAGCTAACTGTCCATGCCAGTCCAGCTTACTCTCCATGACATCAATCTAACTTTCCATACCAGTCCAGCTAACTGGCCATGCCAGTCCATCTAACTGTCCATACCAGTCCAGCTAACTGTCTATACACGTCCAGCTAACTGTCCATACCAGTCCAGCTAACTGTCCATACCAGTCCCGCTAACAATCCATACAAGCCCATCTAAATGTCCATACCAGTCTATCTAACTGTCCATACCAGTCCAGCTAACTGTCCATACCAGTCGATCTAACTATCCATACCAGTCCATCTAACTGTCCATACCAGTCCAGCTAACTGTCCATACCAGTCCAGCTAACTGGCCATGCCAGTCCAGCTAACTTTCCATACCAGTCCAACTAACTGTACATGCCAGTCCAGCTAACTGTCCGTGCCAGTCCAGCTAACTGGCCATGCCAGTCCAGCTAACTGGCCATGCCAGTCCAGCTAACTGACCATACCAGTCCAGCTAACTTCCGGGCCAGTCCAGCTAACTGTCCATACCAGTCCAACTAACAGCCCATGCCAGTCCAGCTAACTGTCCATCCCAGTCCAGCTAACTGTCCGTGCCAGTCCAGCCAACTGTCCATACCAGTCCAGCTAACTGGCCATGCCAGTCCAGCTAACTGTCCATGCCAGTCCAGCTTAATGTCCATGACATCCATCTAACTGTCCATACCAGTCCAGCTAACTGGCCATGCCAGTCCAGCTTACTGTCCCTGACATCCATCTAACTGTCCATACCAGTCCAGCTAACTGGCCATGCCAGTCCAGCTAAATGTCCATGCCAGTTCAGTTTACTGTCCATGACATCCATCTAACTGTCCATACCAGTCCAGCTAACTGTCCATGCCAGTCCAGGTAACTGTCCATGCCAGTCCAGCTTACTGTCCATGACATCCATCTTACTGTCCATACCAGTCCAGCCAACTCTTCTTAAATGTCTATTTGTTGTTAAACGTTTATCAAACAATTTCGGAAGACTGTTGCATAATTTTGGTGCAGCTGATTAGAAAGAGCGCATGTAAAGCACTTCCTCCTGAGTCCACCCACTCGGGTTGACTTTGAGAAGAAATAGCGCAGAGAAACGCGTTTCTTTTACGGATGCGTGTTTTCAAGTTTATTCTTTCAAATAATGCTGTGCTGATTTATCTACACATCCGGTTATGGTCTTGTCAAATCGTTTGCACTTTCAATAAAATGGTTTCTTCAGTTGATGTTACATTGTGCAACTTGTGTTTCCTAATTTTTATCAAGCACATTCAAACAGTTGTGCCTGACAAATTGACTTTCGCCGACCCCTGAGATGGATCCTAGAAGGTGTAAATTCCCACCCACTTCTCTCTAGGCGGCTCTCATCCGAAAAACAACAACAAACAAAGAAACAAAAAACCATTTACAACCTATTTACACTTTAAAATCCTTTCAAAATATTCTAAAGAATCCTTTGAACATTTTTTTTAATTGAATTGTTTACGTGGCACATTCCCCCCCCCCTCCCCCTCAATTTCCTATGGATTTTAATGTTGTTTTTTTCAACGGTACCAAATTTGTTTCTCATTTGCCGTAATTGTTCCGCTTATATACGTCCGCATTCCTTTGATTTCCAGGCGAGAGTCCACCTCGGTTGTTACTCCATGTTTTTAAAGGAATGGTTTCAAGTTTTCCCGAGAAGCGCGTTTCACATCACGAGGACATCCGAGTACACCAACAACATGGCGGAGACACTGACCAATGTCTTCAAATTTTTAGATATTCGTGAGTGAAACGTTTTGAAAATTATAGAAGGGCAAAGTAAATACACACGAACACATCATTTGTATCAACTTATAGTCAAAATACATGGACTCGTCATTTGTATCTACGTATAGTCAAAACACATGGACTCGTAATTTGTATCAAAAAGATTTCAAAGATTATTATTTATTTAATTGGTTTAAAAATTATAAATTTTGTTTGATTTCCTTTGGACATGTGGAACTTGAAGAAAATGACACTGCTGACTCCTTGGCAAAAACTGAAGGCAGTCAAAACCAGGCAGACGTATCTCTACACCACGAAGAAATCAAGGCAATTCTCAAAAGAAGCGTATCTCAAAGATGGTACGAGCTCAAAGAAAACCAACCAAAAAATTATGCATACTTTAAACTCCCCCGCCAATCACAAAACATCATTTTCAGGCTAAGGACGGGTCACAACAAACTTAGGCAACACATTTTCCGCAAACTTTGAATTGGAGAAAGCGAAATGTGCCCCTGCGGGACAGCTGTGGACCGTGGAAAATGCGGAACATGTTCTCCAAAACTGCCCTCTGTTCCACCATACCCGGACAGACATATGGCCCCAGGAAGCTACCCTCGATGACAAACTCTATGGTGAACTGGACCAACTGACAGCCACAGCGCAGTTCATCACAAATATAGGACTTGCTGTCTAAGTGCTCTATCAAAAGTGTTTGAGAACGAAGAATAAGAAGAAGAAGTTTAATTCAAAGAAAAATAAGCATTTATGGTGTCTTCATTTTAAATAGTTCTAAATATAAAAGCCATATTATAACTTACTGGAATTAGGAGTTAGATTATAAAACAAAATGAATAAAAAAACCTTTATAAAATAACTATAACTTTGCTAAATGAGTAATTTAAAAAAGACGAATGTATCAGTGACGAGGTGCACACGTTTAGTTTTGTTTCTACCCAAAATACAAGGTTCCCATAAATCTGCGGTGATAACAGTTGGGGGTGGGGGGGGTCTGTGTTGCTACATGAGATTAATAATTTAATTATGATATGACAAAGAGTTGACATAATGGTGTACAATAACAGGGTAATGCCACGTGACAGAACGGTGTACAATAACGGGTAATGTCACGTGACGAATGGTGTACAATAACAGGATAATGTCACGTGACAGAATCATGTACGATAACAGGGTAATGTCACGTGACAGAACGGTGTACAATAACAGGGTAATGTCACGTGACAGAACGGTGTACGATAACAGGGTAATATCACGTGACAGAACGGTGTACAATAACTGGGTGATGTCACGTGACAGAATGATGTACAATAATAGGGTAATGTCACGTGACAGAAAGGTGTACAATACCAGGTGTTTTAGTTTTGGAAAGTCATAGAATTTAGGGGAGGCAATTTATTGTGTACTTTGTGCGTAAAACAGTTGAGAAAATTTTAAACTTAAAAAAAACAAATCCAATGGCGTTAATCATTAAACAATATAATTTGCAATGTCACGTCTGTAGTGTCTGTCCGTGACGCTACTAATTTTAGAAAGCAGCGCACCAAATTACTGCACCAAAGCATCAAAAGGTGTGCAATTTAAAGATGCGCCGTAAAAAAATATTATATGACGTCATTGTTTTAGCTCATATTTTAATTTTAGAAAAGGAAACAATGTAAAAAGAGGATTTGATGATGGTTAATTATAAAACCAAAAACCAAAGGGGGCGCCTTAGGCGCCCTACAACCCCTATTATAAAATACTTTGTGTGCATTTCAGAAAGTTTACTATTTCGTATTTATCAAAAAGGGACAAGTTATTTGGGTTTTTGAAAAAGGTTGGCACCGTAGGCGCCCTAAAAAAGTGCATTTTTTCAAAATAAATAGATTTCAGCTGAAATCTTCCGTCATTTTTGACGGGTGATACGCTAGTTCTTATATAATTGTATAAATGACTTTTTTGCAATTTCTTATAACTTTAAGTGGTAATAAATATGAAAATAAAAAAATAAAAAATTATATATATATTTTTAGTATATTTGTTCTCATATCATATTCACTCACTCACTCCCTCTCTCACTCACTCCCTCTCTCACTCATTCCCTCTCTCAATCACTCCCTCTCTCACTCACTCCCTCTCTCACTCATTCCCTCTCTCACTCACTCCCTCTCTCACTCTCAGCCTCAGTGTCAGACGAGCTAATGGCGGATATCCTTAATCAAACCCGACGTCACGTGACCTCACGAAAACATGGCGTCGTACTTCCGGAGACCAGGGCGGCGCTAAGGAGTTTTTACGAGGACTGCAACCAAGAAATGGCCGCGCTGCTTGAAGATGACCGCTTCCTATGGCTTGACCACTACATGTGATACCAGCATGGACGATCACATGCTTCTCTGTGTGTTCCTGTGTGTAACTTTATGGTAGTGACCTACGTCTCAGAACGATCATGACCTTTGACACGGGGCATTGCTGGACTAACCAAACAAATTTAATTACATGTTCAAAACAACTGACCTCAGGATGTGAACTGCAGCAACAAAACTTTCTCTAATGAAACACAAACATGTCATCGTGACGTCACATCTCTACAACTTCACAAATGTCTTTACGAATGACATAATATGCATGAATGTCTGCGTTTCACCAAGAGTTTTGGGTGTGTTGCTATAAAAGACGCTTGTCAAATATTTATTGTTGAACTCTTTTTATTTCACCGTCTTCTCATTTTGGTTAAACTCCATTACTATTGTAGAAACTGTTATTTACCTACCCCGTAAATCAAGGGGATGCTACCCAAATAAAAGACTTCACACTATTTACATGTTTGTTCCAAAAAAGGGAGGGGGGGTGCGGAAGGCACTTCTTATAAATGTACGAGAGCTGAAATTTTAACGATTAAATGTTAAAAAGACTAGAAGTTGAGCGTTATATGTATTTTGTTAAGGCCGTCGGAACATCATGTTGAGATATAAAACTTTTCTGACAACTTTTCATTTAAATTAATACTCTGGAGTATACGTCATCTATTTACTGGGTTAATGATGAGATGAAATATATTTAAGTCGACTTTCCTTGTTATTTATATATATACTAGCAGACCCGTCGTGCGTTGCAACGATCTCAGTAAAAAGGAATATATATAGATAAAAAATAAATTACATTAAGGGTCACCAGGCCCATCAGTTTAAAATATGAAGTTCGAAAATCTGTTCATTTCAATCAATTTCATAACAAAAATATAAATATATGTATCTATATTTCTCAATATCGTGTAAAATTGAATGGGGAATACAATATTAAAAATTTAGTAAAAACACATTTAGGGCCCCTAGCCCCGATGAAATGGACATTATGAGATCAGTGCCCTATCGAAATTTAATATAGGCTTTTAAGTTTTTATATACCGCGTTTGGTCAAAATCCATTTATTTTCTCATTATCTAACACCTAAACTAATTTTTATATATATGTAGATATAAGGAAAACTACATTAAGGGGCTCCTAGGCCCGTTCAATTCAAGATGTACATTTTGAAAACATGTTCATTTAAATTCATTTTAATCATGGATATATTCCTCAAGATCGTTTAAAAACTGAGTGGGAAATAATATCTTAGAGTATACACAAAAAAAAGACATTTGGGGCCCCCGGCCCATTCGATGTAAGATGTAAATTTCAAAATGCTGTTCATTTTAATTCAGTCTCATCATTGATATATTTCTTAAGATCGTTAAAATAGAATGGGAAATAATATCTCAAACACATACGAAAAAATACATTTCGGGGCCCCCGGCCCTGAACAATTAAAAATTAGAAGTGCAGTGCCCTTTGTTATTTTAATATGGGCTACCAAGTTTTTATATACCAAATTTGGTTAAGATCCATTCATTTACTCAGTAGTTAACGCATGAACTCATTTTTATATAGCTCATAAAAGCAAAAAACGACATTAAGGGCCCCAGGGCCCATTTAGTGCAAGATGTCAAGTTCAAAACGCCTGTTTATTTCAATCAATTTCATTGTGGATATATTTATCTATATTTTTCAAGATCTTTAATTATTGAATGGGGAATAAAATATTAAACGTTTATGAAATAAGACATTTTGGGCCCCCAGTCCCGAAGAAATGGACATTAGAAAATTAGTCCCTTTAGTATTTCTATATTGGCTATCAAGTTGTTATATACAAAGTTTGGTTAAGATCCATCAATTTACCTAATAGCTAACGCTTAAACTAATTTTTATATAGCTCATATATAAGAAAATAAATCATTTTATGGGCGCCCCGGCGCCCCATGAGGGTTAAATTTTAAAAAAAAGTAGCCAGTGACTATCCCAGGAGCGTACTCAAAAGTCTCCAAAAGTTTCATGGCGATCGGATGAATGGTTTAGTCAGCTATACAAAGACATGCATACATACATACATACATACTTTGATTTTTATATATATAGATATAAGATTAGAAAAAACAACATTAAGGGCCCCCGGGCCCAATCGGTGCAAGAAATTAACTTTAAAATACCTGTTCATTTCAATCTGGATCATGATAGATATATTAGTCATGCTTTTCAAGATCGTGTAAATCATACCGGGAATAAAGTATTTAACGCTTACAAAAACAAAAAAATGTTTTTGGGACCCGGCCCCGAAGGAAAGGAAATTTGGTGTTCAATGCCATATGGTACTTTAATGTTGGCTATCAAGTTGTTATGTACCAAGTTTGGTCAAGATCCATTCATTTTCCAAGCAGCTAAGCCTTAAACTAATTTTTATATAGCTCATATATAAGAAAATAAAGCATTTTATGGGCCCCCTGGCGCCCCATGAGGGTTAAATTTTGAAAAAAAAGTAGCCAGTGACCATCCCAGGAGCGTACTCAAAAGTCTCCAAAAGTTTCATGGCGATCGGATGAATGGTTTAGTCAGCTATACAAAGACATGCATACATACATACATACATACTTTGATTTTTATATATATAGATATAAGATAAGAAAAAAACAACATTAAGGGCCCCCGGGCCCAATCGGTGCAAGAAGTTAACTTTAAAATACCTGTTCATTTCAATCTGGATCATGATAGATATATTAGTCAATGCTTTTACAAGATCGTGTAAATCATACCGGGAATAAAGTATTTAACGCTTACAGATTTTGGGCCCCCGGCCCCGAAGGAACGGACATTAGGTGTTCAATGCCATATGGTACTTTAATGTTGGCTATAAAGTTGCTATGTACCAAGTTTGGTCAAGATCCATTCATTTTCCAAGCAGCTAAGCCCTAAACTAATTTTTATATAGCTCATTTAAGAAAAAATTCTCATTATGGGCCCCCGGCGCCCCATGAGTGTTACATTTTATAAAAAAGTAGCCTATTTCCATCCCGGAGCGTACTCAAAAGTCTCCAAAAGTTTCATGACGACCGAATGAATGGTATAGTCAGCTAACGGGAATAAAGTATTTAACGCTTACAAAAATAAAGATTTTGGGCCCCCGGCCCCGAAGGAACGGACATTAGGAGTTCAATGTCATATGATACTTTAATATAGGCTATCAAGTTGTTATGTACCAAGTTTGGTCAAGATCCATTCATTTTCCAAGCAGCTAAGCCCTAAACTAATTTTTATATAGCTCATATAAGAAAAAATTCTCATTTTGGGCCCCCGGCGCCCCATGAGTGTTACATTTTGAAAAAAAAGTAGCCTATTTTCATCCCTGTAGCCTACTCAAAAGTCTCCAAAAGTTTCATGGCGATCGGATGAATGGTTTAGTCAGCTATAACAGACATGCATACATACATACATATATCAATATATATAAAAATCAAAGTATGTATGTATGTATGTATGTATGTATGTATGTATGTATGCATGTCTGTTATAGCTGACTAAACCATTCATCCGATCGCCATGAAACTGTTGGAGACTTTTGAGTAGGCTACAGGGATGAAAATAGGCTATATATATATATATATATATATATATATATATATATATATATATATATGTTTCTAAGTTTCGTTTTATTTATTTCTGTAGAGACCAAAATATTTGCTTGACTTCTCAGTACTGACATGCCAAAACAGATTAAAACTAATATGTCTTTGATCATGCTGCTTTTAGTCATTTATAGGGCTTGATAATATTGGAATAGAGAATATTTTCTGTGTATTACAATGTGAGGACCATTAACTTTCTTCTGTAGTTTTTATTCTACGGGGTTTATATTGCCAAATAGCTTATTATTTTAATTAAAATATTATTTTTAGTCCATCGCTCAATCCCACAACAAAATTAGCCTTGACCTAATTTTCATTTGTTCTTTGTTAGTAGTTATAGCCAGTGCATGTACTGTACTTATACTTGCTAGTAAAGTGCAGTATGCTTTGTCTGCTTATTTACAAAACCTTTTAGCGATTTATTTTATTCCTGTATAAGATTGAGACAATTATGAATAAAAGTAGAAAAAGGCCTCTAAGAAAAAGTTAACAAAATTGTATTATTTTAAAAATGATAATGACAATGAGAAATTATCTTGAGCGCAGGATTTGATTTAATATTTTACGTCAAACATGAACTTTTATTATTTCGACACTTTGTAAAAAGTTTTGTTCCTCCCTGAGTAACAGAACATCTACAACGGAAAATGTAATGAGATTGCCAGAAAATTCGTTTTGAAGTTAATTTTGCATAATTTGTTTAACATTTACTTGTTATTCATTAGTTTATCAATCATTTTTTTTTAAAAATTTTGAGGGGGGGGGGTGGGGTTTCTAAATGTGGATTTTGTTTAATTTGTGGCTTATATTATGTCCAAAGAGATTCCGTTTAAATGTTTTCTCTCTGTGATGAGCATCTGTAATAAATTGCCAAGGAAATTAACATTGTTCATTAGTATCAGAGTTGAACTAAATATCATTGATAAAGAGTTACGATTAATTACTTTCAAATCGTGCTGTAAATGTTATTCAATGTTGTTTCATGAGTAATTATTTTTATTTTGGTATTTTGCATCTGTTAGCTTTAATTTTCTGTTTTAGTTTTTTTTTCGAAGAATTTTAATTTTCATTGTTTCTTAAATTGCAGAATGTCAGACCGAAATCATCTGGTAGCCAGTTTAGGAAACGAAAATTAAAGGCAAAATAATCCTTTAAAAAACATAAAATGTGGCTTTCGAAAAGGATAGAAGAACCAAGAGCAAAGAATTAATAATATATAAAGCAATTAATTATAATTTAGAAATACAACACAAAGATAACTTAATACTAGGGCTGTCAATTTGTTGAAAAAAGCTGCCCGGGTACCCGTGAAAATTTCGAACGGGTACCCGGCTTACCCGTTCTAAGCGTCGCATAATTTTCCCCGTCATGACCACTATACCGTGCAACCTAGCCACCATCCATGCACCTAATTTCACACAGTAGTAGTAGTAGCTAACGGCTTGCTTCCAGGAACAATATTACTAATGCACTACGATTAACTATAATGCACTAAAAACTGTTATTCAATTCCTGCTGTAAATGCTTTCGTCATACTCATAAACTAAAACTACAGCAAATTGAACATGCAAACAAAATGACAACAGCAATGACGTAACGTTCAGTGTCATACCTTGAATGTTAATATCCACTTGGCGTCGGTGGCCAATGCTAAGGGTGATGTCGGATGCAATACAGCGGTAAATCTCAAGTGATCGTGCTTTGGTCAGTGGTACTGCTTTTGTTATTAATGTTAACACCAAAATATTTCTGATATTGGGTAGGTCGATGGTTTGTTTATCAATATCTATTTAATGAATAGCGTTCAGATGGCGTTTTATCGCGCTGGGTTGCCACCCTTCACAGACACAATTTAATTACAATGGTTGCATTTTACCGTTGCATGGTTCCACACGGCCGACATCTTACCCATCTTACTAGCTTTAAAAACTGACAACTTTGAGTGTATATCAATTTTTAGGCTAGGCAAACACGTGTTAATGAACACAAGAAACACATGCGAATGCAAAAGGGGGGGGGGTTATAGCAGTGCTTCTCAAAATGGTGGTCCGCGGAAGTAATCAAGAAAGGAGATCGAAATATAATTATAATCCTCCAATTGCAACCAATTATACTAACACAATAGAATTAGTCATTTTTGACAATTAGCTAATAAATTAAAGAAATAAAAGGAAATTAAATACATTTCGCTACCATGTAAGTACAGGGAAAATAGTGCACCGGTTCCTCGTACCATGGAAAAAATTCAATTCCTGCCGGTCCGCTATACTAAAAAGTTTGAGAAGCACTGGGTTATAGGAGTGAAGAAAGAAGAGGGGATGGGGGTAAATAACGACATCAGATAGTATCAATCGGTGACCCACTGTCGGCTATTTCAAAGCAAAGTTAGTGTCAAAGCAAGGCGCAGCAAGGGTGTTTTTATGAACAAAAACAACAAAAAAAAACAACACACGGCCTCTTTCATCTCTACGCATTCAATTCTCACGGCCAACGTCTGCCCATCCTACACGTTAGTAACTATTTAATTTATTAAATTTAAATACTGATAACCTTGTCCGCATTAATAAAATCAGTTTTTCTAGGTCACCACGTGTTAATGAACACAAGAAGTACAAGCGAATGCAAGGAGTGATGGGAGGAGAAGGGGTTAGATAAGCCACATTAGCTAGTATCAATCGGCGTATTTCAAAGCAAAGTTAGTGTCAAAGCAAGGGTGGTTTTTTTTATTAACAAACAGCGTCTTTCATCTAAGCAGTCCATCCTTATTTTTGGCAGAGGACTTTTGTTTTCTTTATATGATTTTTTTTTAAAGAACCAACACTTTTTTGTGTTGTGCGATTTCTGTTTCACGTTTAGAGAAAAAAGATGAATCAAAATACCTTGTAATTTCTTGGGACCGTATTTTATTTCCCATTGACAGATGCTTCCTGTTGACAGATTCTCATATTTTTCCATAGATGTACTTCGCAGCACATTTAAAATAAAAATAAAAAATTTCATTTGATAAATTGTTTCGCGAGTCACAATGTAAACACAAAAAATCCGCATGGGAGCCGAAGTTTAGCCTCCTTTAATATAGAACATAGACATTGAAGCCACATTTTCACGGGTACCCGAGCGGAATTTTACTACCCGGGTAATCACACGGCAACGGGTACCCGGGTAACGACATCAGGTAAAAGTCGGACGTGAAATGGGTTGCCTGAAGAAACCAGGAAAATCAATACTTTATCAACATTTAAAATTGTAATAAAAATCCAAAAATATACATAAACCGTAGATGAGCGTAGGACGTAACAACCTTCTGTATAAAAGGAACATCTGTAACAGATAAAATGGGGTAAGATAATGATAAGGCACACAAAAACTGCCGGGATTTTTTCTTATTTAAGAGAATAATTCTTCAGTTGTTATTATTATTAAAATGGCACTTTCGATTTTCTTCAACTTGTTATTTGTACGGGAAGTTTATCTCAAGACAGATTCTTTTATTCTTAAATAGAAATAGACAGAAATGCAAGGCAAGGACCTTTCAAGACTATAAGAAAACACACATTTAAGGAGAGCGAAAAAATTATAATTGAAAGAATGGCGAAATATTTTTTAAAAACGTAAAAAACACACACGTTTTTTTTACTATAAATGTGTTGTCTTGTAAGATGTAGCTCTGTATTGGTCTAGCTTACATGGGCTAATGTGTCGTCTTCTAGCATATGGCTCTGTATTGGTGTAGCTTACATGTGCTAATGTGTTGTCTTGTAAGATGTGGCTCTGTATTGGTCTAGCTTACATGTGCTAATGTGTCGTCTTCTAGCATATGGCTCTGTATTGGTCTAGCTTACATGTGCTAATGTGTTGTCTTGTAAGATGTGGCTCTGTATTGGTCTAGTTTACATGTGCTAAAGTGTTGTCTTGTAAGATGTGGCTCTGTATTGGTCTAGCTTACATGTGCTAATGTGTTGTCTGGTAAGATTTGGCTCTGTGTTGGTCTAGCTTACATGTGCTAATGTGTTGTCTTCTAAGATGTGGATCTGTATTGGTCTAGCTTACATGTGCTAATGTGTTGTCTTGTAAGATGTGGTTCTGTTTTGGTCTAGCTTACAAAGGCTGACGTGTTGTCTGGTAAGATGTGGCTCTGTATTGCTCTAGCTTACAAGTGCTAATGTGTTGTCTGGTAAGATGTGGCTCTGTATTGGTCCAGATTACATAGGCTGACGTGTTGTCTGGTAAGATGTGGCTCTGTATTGGTCTAGCTTACATAGGCTGACTTGTTGTCTAGCTTACATAGGCTGACTTGTTGTCTAGCTTACATAGGCTGACTTGTTGTCTAGCTTACATAGGCTGACTTGTTGTCTAGCTTACATAGGCTGACTTGTTGTCTAGCTTACATAGCCTGACTTGTAGCTCTAGATTTAAAAAAGTCTCGTCCCGCCTTCTGCTCTAGCAATTGTGGCTTCAAATTGGGCATTTAACTTTAGCTAATAAAACAGCTGTCACAAAATCAATACGAATCTATGTATTATTACAACGTTTTTGTTGTTGCTAAAAATAGAAACATGATGTGTGCTTATGAAACATGTATCCAGTCCGGCCTGCAATGTTATGGGTCATTTAAGTTTTGTGCAGCTAGGCAATAGAGCCCCCCCCCCGCACAAATTTGAAATTACGTGTATACCAGTACAACCCTCAGAGTTGTCAAATTTTTTCATGATTGATAGCAGTTTGCGATTAACGGTTTACAAGATGCTATTTTGGCTGGAATTTTAAGCAGACATGCTAAATTATTCCTTGACTAGCGTATCACCCGTAAAACATGATGGAAGTTTTCAGCTGAAATCTATTTATTTTATAAAAAATGCACTTTTCTTAGGGCGCCTACGGCACCGACCTTTTTCAAAAGCCCAACTAACTTGTCCTTATTTGATAAATGCGAAATATTAAACTTTCTGAAATGTACACAAAGTATTTTATAATAGGGGTTATATGGCGCATACGGCGCCCCCTTTGGTTTTTTTAAATTTTATAATTAACCATCATCAAATCCTCTTTTTACATTGATCCCTTTTCCAAAATTAAAATATGAGCGAAAACAATTACGTCATATAATATTTTTTACAGCGCATCTTTAATTTGCAAACATGCATTTGTGCAGTAATTTGGTTTTCCCTGCTTTCTAAAATTAGTAGCGTCACGGACAGACATCTTTAATTTGCAAACATGCATTTGTGCAGTAATTTGGTTTTCCCTGCTTTCTAAAATTAGTAGCGTCACGGACAGACATCTTTAATTTGCAAACATGCATTTGTGCAGTAATTTGGTTTTCCCTGCTTTCTAAAATTAGTAGCGTCACGGACAGACATCTTTAATTTGCAAACATGCATTTGTGCAGTAATTTGGTTTTCCCTGCTTTCTAAAATTAGTAGCGTCACGGACAGACATCTTTAATTTGCAAACATGCATTTGTGCAGTAATTTGGTTTTCCCTGCTTTCTAAAATTAGTAGCGTCACGGACAGACATTGCAAATTATATTGTTTTATAAATGAGCTTATTATTTGAGAGAATTTAGCTCACAATCTATTTCGTAAAGAAACATATCACTGAAATGCTCCCTCTGAGGTTTGCTGGTTCGTGTGCAAAGTTGCACAGCATTCATTTTACAAAATTTGCTGCGCGGTCATTATAAACTGCTGCGCGACGTCGGTCAGATATCTTCGTGACCGCGCTGCCACGCAGTTAAAGGGTAGCACTGTATAACAGAAGGGTGAAATGTGTTTCAAATAGACACATGTTGCATACTTGAGACCAGATTATTAAAAAAAATGCCAGACTAGTCATAAAACATGGATAAGCGTAGGACGCCATAAACTTCTGAGTACAGAAGGAGCGTCCATAATAGTTAAGATAAGAGCGTGTGTGAATCACTACACAAACTTTTCCTACATATAGGCCTATTGTTTTACACAATATAGGTTGTGAAAATAGTCCTCAGTATTCTTTTTTTTTAATTCCTCACCTAGCAGTCGTTTCCTGCAGTCACTCACCTGACTAAAAAAAAATAATTCTTCAGATTTCTGCTTGATGTGTTTCGACAACTTATTGGTCGGTCAAACACCCCGGGAAATGCATTTTCCAGGTCGTTTACGGCACTTATATACGATTCCTGGGACTATTTCATATTTCGTCTAAGTCATTCTCCACGAAAGTATTCCCTTCATGACCAATGTTCTATTTAAGCTGCGCGGCCGATATCTTGCCTACTCCATGCAGAAGTTTAGAATTACCGGGCAGCGAATTAAAAAAAAACACACAACATATTGCACAAAATTGTTGTGCAGCTTTGCACACGAACCAATGAACCTTAGAGGGAACATTGTTCATGACTGATAATTATAACTCTTCAGTACCATCCCATGGTTCCCCTCCCCCACCCTAGAATTTCCTTTTTTTTTCCCAATACGGGACTAATGCTCCTCACTCCCCACCATTTTCCCCCAAGCAAAATAAAAACATTTTTTTTAAAAAAAATTCCCGACACACACATTCATAAACAGGTGGTAAAACTTAGATATCAACCAAGCACACACCTTTTACCCTCACATTCCACACGAAGCCACAAACGGGCGGCAAACTCTTGATCCATTTGCTATAATTTACCCAAATTGTCATATAACCGGAAAAAAAAGTGAGAAAATAACGTTATTTAACTTACTGTGATGTTAGTGGCTGATGAGAGACAATATAGAAAGTGAGCGGCAATTGGTAGATAACGCGTAAATTTCATCACTCATTTTTTAAAGAAAGAATTCTAAAAAACCAAATAGTAACATCTTTACAAAATTCTTAAAATTGAAATTTAATTTTTTTATAAATTTAATTTATTTTCTATAGGTTTATCTTATGCATAGGATCAATGGCGCAGCGATGGGGGGGGGGTGGTAAATGCCCCGGGCGGCACTTTGCCAGGGGCGTCAAATTCCTAGTCATTAATTAGTTTCTTAAAATGAAAATTTTAAATGAAAGAAAAGTTTTTTAGAATCGCAAGCAAAGAAAATGCAAATAAGAAACTAATATAAGAAATAAAGGAACTATCCAAAAGCATGTGAACGTTTCAACTGCCAAAACTTCAAACTCCTAATTGGATATAAATTATTCTGATACTAATACTACTGTAATAAAAAAACAACAACAAGAGGATAAATTAGGATGAGAACGTGAAACTGACGTGACACAATACGACAGCGCTACTAACGCCAAAACTTCAAACAACATTATAAATCTATAAGTCTTCTGATACTAATGTTACTGATGTTGAAAACATAGGGGATGACAGTATGACAATAATAAAAATTGTTGGTGTATTTATATGGTTTATTTTAATTTTAATAACTTATGTTTTGTGGCATAAACAAAAATAATGGAAACAATTGCTTATATAGTGGAATTAAAACTTGGCACAAATAAATACATAATTTTGGCGAACATTCCTCGTTGTTCATTAGCTAATTGTTAAAACGTGAAAATGCATTTTAATACAAGAAAAAAATATCCAAGATGAGCAAAAGTTTTTTTGCAAATGGAAGGAATATGAAATTGGATAAAAAAGAATAGACTATTAATAAAGACCGACAATTAGTTGTAAAAAGAGTAAACAAAAGGGCAAAAAATTCTTGTTAGAATATTTGACATTATTAAATCCTGGAGAAATTGAATGTGACTTTTTGAGGTCACAGAGAGAGAGAGAGGGAGAGCAATAGGCTACTGTGCAATCTTTCTTCAATATCATGATACCAAATATTGTTCCATTGTATTTGATAGCTCTTCATTTATTCGACATAAGGATAAAAAAAACTATTTTAGTACAATTGAGCGTTATTACGAAACTTTTTCCAGGTCCATATACTGTTGGAAATACTTATTTGCTTCTACAAGCAAGGTATTAGACGTCAGGATACAAAATAGTGGATAGACCATGAGGCCATTTTGAGGTTACTTTGTAAGCTATACATCTGAAAGTTGCAGTCAAAAAGCTCAATACACGAAAAGACGCAGAAACTTTGCTAGTCACAATGAAATCTCTTTATTTTCAAAGTTATATTTTTTTTAAAAGCCCGAAATTCTTTACAACGTAGAGTGATCAACAAAAACAATTCTTAGCTGTGGCTACTCACAGAGAAACTAATGGAATGAAATACTTAAGGGATGCTTTGACATTTGATAAAATTTATGTGGAGACCTCATCATTTTAGTCGAACCTTCCAATCAAAGAACAAGAGGGCAAAGTTTTGGTGACTGAAGCAAATATGTAGAATAAAAGTTAAGAAGAAATAATTTGGTTTCTTCATAAGATGAGATTAGTGTATAAATTCGTGTGAGGCTTTGGCAGATATATAGAATTTAGAAAACAGACATGATTTTCGAACACCAGCTAATCTACTGGACTTTGAAATTTTGTCTTCAAATTAAGGTATTCAAAATATCCAATATGACATAGTCAAGAAAGGAGTATTTTAACCCCATGAATTAAAAAAAAATTAATGAATTCAAGACTAGGTAGTTTATTTAAGTTTTTAAAGATATTTAGGCTTTAAGTTACCCTGCCTAAAATAATATAATTAATTCAACCATTGCTTACAACTGTCTTAAGTAATGCAAGGTGTTAAAAAGGCTTCTATAAAATTATTTTAAGGAAAAATTAATGACGATCAATTACGAATACACTAAAATTATCTAATTTATTGCTAAGTAGGCTATTGAGCATGCCATGGCTAACAACATTGATGGATGAAAGATTGAGCCATGAGGAAAACCATAAAACTTTAATTTCATTAAAGAAATGAAGCCTTTCTTTTTAACATAAAAATATATAGTGTGTTTCTAATTAATTACTTTTTTACTTTATAGCGTTAAACATATTTTTCGGGTTGGGGGCGGCAAATTTGGTTTCTGCCCCGAGCTGCACATACCCGCCCTACGCCGCTGCATAGGATTACATAAAAACAAACAAAAAGGAGCACACTCTATACCAAAAACTATAAGAGGAATGAACGCAGAATTACTGTAGTTTCCGTTTAGTTACGTCAAGTCCGATTCCGTTGAGAGAGGAAAAACATGGACAAGTGAGAGTTACAGCTGGTGGTCAGGAGAGGATGGACAAGTGAGAGTTACAGCTGGTGGTCAGGAGAGGATGGACAAGTGAGAGTTACAGCTGGTGGTCAGGAGAGGATGGACAAGTGAGAGTTACAGCTGGTGGTCAGGAGAGGATGGACAAGTGAGAGTTACAGCTGGTGGTCAGGAGAGGATGGACAAGTGAGAGTTACAGCTGGTGGTCAGGAGAGGATGGACAAGTGAGAGTTACAGCTGGTGGTCAGGAGAGGATGGACAAGTGAGAGTTACAGCTGGTGGTCAGGAGAGGATGGACAAGTGAGAGTTACAGCTGGTGGTCAGGAGAGGATGGACAAGTGAGAGTTACAGCTGGTGGTCAGGAGAGGATGGACAAGTGAGAGTTACAGCTGGTGGTCAGGAGAGGATGGACAAGTGAGAGTTACAGCTGGTGGTCAGGAGAGGATGGACAAGTGAGAGTTACAGCTGGTGGTCAGGAGAGGATGGACAAGTGAGAGTTACAGCTGGTGGTCAGGAGAGGATGGACAAGTGAGAGTTACAGCTGGTGGTCAGGAGAGGATGGACAAGTGAGAGTTACAGCTGGTGGTCAGGAGAGGATGGACAAGTGAGAGTTACAGCTGGTGGTCAGGAGAGGATGGACAAGTGAGAGTTACAGCTGGTGGTCAGGAGAGGATGGACAAGTGAGAGTTACAGCTGGTGGTCAGGAGAGGATGGACAAGTGAGAGTTACAGCTGGTGGTCAGGAGAGGATGGACAAGTGAGAGTTACAGCTGGTGGTCAGGAGAGGATGGACAAGTGAGAGTTACAGCTGGTGGTCAGGAGAGGATGGACAAGTGAGAGTTACAGCTGGTGGTCAGGAGAGGACGGACAAGTGAGAGTTACAGCTGGTGGTCAGGAGAGGATGGACAAGTGAGAGTTACAGCTGGTGGTCAGGAGAGGATGGACAAGTGAGAGTTACAGCTGGTGGTCAGGAGAGGAGGTGCATGGAAAAGTGAGAATTACAGCTGGTGGTCAGGAAAGGAAAGCATGGACAAGTGAGATTTACAGTTGGTGGTAAGGAAAGTTATGCATGGACAAGTGAGTGTTACAGCTGGTGGTCAGGAAATGAAAGCATGGACAAGTGAGATTTACAGTTGGTGGTAAGGAAAGTTATGCATGGACAAGTGAGTGTTACAGCTGGTGGTAAGGAAAGCTGGACAAGTGATTTACAGCTGGTGAAAGGAAAGCATGGACAAGTGAGAGTTACAGCTGGTGGTAAGGAAAGGAAAACCCGCCGAAGGTTTGCCAAGGATTAGAATGCTCTCCCTGGTGGGGGGGGGGCAGAACTAATGTCGTGCGAGGAAATCGATGTGGAGTCTTCGTACCGAGACATTGACTTGGACAGCTCCTAGTTAGCCGTTGAACAGCTCCTATTGAGTCATTGACTGATTTCCCCATAACATGTTACCAATGGCTGTCTTCAGATCCAGGTAGGTCAAACAGTATCCTGTTCACTGATTATTTGGGTTTGTTCAGAGAGACGTTTATATTCGTGTTTGGGTATAATTCTTAAATCTTGGAGTTTTTTATCAAAACAATTTTTCATAACGAATTAAACGTATATTTTGTAAAAACTGTGTGTTATTTAAAAGTTTTTTTTAAACAGAGCATAATTATTTTGTTTAATTATTATCTTAAAATGTGTGACAAATTTAAAATGACCAAAGCAAGATTGAAATAACTGTGTACCGTAAATGATACAATCATTACATTCTTGATTGCATTCGCTACGGAAGAAAAGCTATAGGAATGATAACAGAAAAACCAGCATGCGTCATTATGCCAACATGACGTTGTTGTGGCTTTAGGTAAAAAACCATCTGTTTACTTCCCTCGTTAAACAAATAGCTAAGATTTGAGGTTACTGTAAAAACGACCATCACAGCGTTCGTCTCAAAAAACAATATTATCAATTTTACACTACTGAGACATCACATGTGCTTAAACTTTAAAAACTTGTGGAGAAATATCAAAGTACTATTTCTACCCTTCAAACGTAAATGCCATTTCTATAAATTTTAAATAATATTGATTTGTCCTCAATTCTTTTAGAGCTCTTCTTCATTTTAATTTTAATTTAAAATTACAACCTTCCTTTTTACCTCGCGTAACTTATGCAGCATGTGTCTTCTGATTTAAATTTTTTAAAATAATAACGTTAAAAAAAAAGTTTTTTACTATAAATCCTTAATATAAGAGAAATAACTAAAACAATGTTCATCAGAATACGCATAGCAAGACAATCCAAAAATCCAAAATTTTGGTTACGTCTCAAATATATAAAGTACTAGCAAAATACCCGCGGTTAGTTACGGAAATAAGAATTTCAGTTACCTTTGAGAACCCGCGTTACAAAAATTCAAAACACCAATAGATTTCAATCTGGATCATGATGGATTTACTACATATATTTACTTCACCGTCTTGTCTGGCTGTCTGTAGTGGTCCGATAGAAAAACAAAAAACGAAAAGTAAAAAATGATTACAATTCCCATGATCCTATCGAGCTAATAATTTAATAATTTTTTGTATGTTATGATTGCGGGAAGGTACTCAACAACTTCCCAAAGTTTTATGCTCCTATGTACACGGGAAGTTGGATATTTAATGATGAGTCTGTCTTACATAGCTCATATAAGTAAAAAAAATCTTCATTTGGCCCCGGCCCCCTAGTGAGTGATAATTTTATAATTTTTACGCATGCTACCATCGTGGAGGGTACTCAAAAACTTGCCAATATTTCATGCTTCTACTTACACGGCAAGTTAGAGAATTAGTGATGAGTCAGTTTTATATAAGGAAAAAAAACTACATTCAGGCCCCCACCCCCTAGATAGTGATAATTTAATTATTAGTTAGCCTGTTACCATTTTGGGAGGGTACTCAACAACTTCCAAAAGTTTCATGCTACTACCTACACGGGGAATTGGAGATTTAATGATGAGCGTATTTTATATAGCTCATTTAAGAAAAAAAATGCATTTGGGCCCCCGCCCTCAGTTAGTGATAATTTTTTTTTCGTATGTTACCATTGCGGGGGGGGGGTACTCAATAACTTGCCAAAGTTTCATACTTCTACCTACGCGGGCAGATGCGGAATTAGTGTTGATTCAGTTTTATAAAGCCAATATAAGGAAAAAAACGGATTTGGGCACCCGGCCACCCATGAGTGGAAATTTTAAAATTATTTTTCGCCAGTCATCGTCATAAGAGTGTACTAAGCAAGTTCCAAAAGTTTCATGCTTCTACCTTCACGGAAAATTGGAGATTTAGCGATGAGTCAGTTTTAAATATAAGAAAAAAAACTACATTTAGGCCCCCGGCCCCCATTAAGTGATAATTTATATAATTTTTTAAAAAACTTTTACCATCGCAAATGTTGCTTAACAACTATCAAAAGTTTGAATTACGGACACTTCGACCCCGGACGATTCGACCCCGGACGGTTCGACCCTGCCAGTTCGACCACAGGACGTTTCGACCCCTGGACGTTTCGACCCTGGTCGGTTCGACCACGGGTGGTTCGACCCCGGACGATTCGACCCGGGCGATTCGACCTCGGACAGTTCGACCCCGGACGTTTCGACCCTCTCGTTTCTACATTGTGAAATGTTTTTATTTATCCTTTGGTTTAAAAAAAATATTTTTAAAAATTGATTTTTGGTATGTTATCGATTAAAAATTAAAAACTCCTATCCCAAACTAAAAACAAAACAAAAGGACCTAATTTATTATTTTTGGGTTTCAAAAAGTATTTATTTAAGTCGTTCAAAGGTTTTCACCGTGATATCATAAACAAACGAAAGTTGCTTTTTTCATTTTTTTTTAAAGTGTCGACATGCCTAACAGGCGCTGAAACCATTAGAATGATTACAAACCCGCGCCCTTTGCATTCACTTCTGTTTCTTGTGTTGCTTAACACGTGTATACCTCCCTAGCAGAAATACTGATTTTAATAAGACGTACAAATTTGTCAGTATTTAAAGTCCATAAATTTGCATAGTTTATACCGCCGCCTAGCAGACGATAACGTTCAAGTTGCTGGACCCGTATGACCGGACTGAAACGTTACGTCATTGTTGTTTGCATTTCGTCCGAGGGTTTCATAATCCCGTGTTACGAAGGCTACACTCAGTGACCACCACAGCAAGCCGTGTGCTGGCGAGGGTAAATAGAGTAAGTGGGGGTCAGAGAGAATGATAGGCACCTTCAGAAAAGACTATCTGACCACATTGCCTTTGTTTAGTCCGATTACATCGGACGGGGTGGGGGTGTAGTTGAATTGGTTTGAAAGGTCTTTCTACCTGAGAGGAATGGCGCATTGATCACAATCATGAATTCGCGTTGAATATTGACTGGTTGTAAATAACAATTTCAAATTATATTTAATTTTTAATGGATAATAATTTTAAGCTTAATTATTTTTAGTAAATGGATAACATTTAAACATGTTTATACCAAAACTTACTTTTAAAAATAATAAATTTTGAAAAAGTATAGTTTAAAAAAATATATTAAAAAAGTATACGGTGTAGATACGAAAGGGGTCGAAACGTCCGGGGTCGAAACACCCTGGGGTCGAAACGTCCTGTGGTCGAACTGTCCGGGGTCGAATCGCCCGGGGTCGAATCGTCCGTGTTCGAACCATCCGTGGTCGAACCGACCGGGGTCGAAACGTCCTGGGGTCGAACCGACCGGGGTCGAAACGTCCTGTGGTCGAACTGGCAGGGTCGAACCGTCCGGGGTCGAATCGTCCGGGGTCGAATTGTCCGATCACCCAAAAGTTTCATGCTTTTTATAAAGATCATATAAGGAAAAAAAAGCTACATTTGGGCCCCCGGCCCCCAGTATGTGACAATTAAAAAAAAATTTCCTTTTGCCATTGCGGAAGTGTACTCAACAACGACCCAAAGTTTCATTTTTCTACCTACTCGGGAAATAGGATCATTAGTTATTTTTAATTTTCATATAGCCCATATAAGGAAAAAAACGATTTGAGCCCCCGGCCCCCATGAGTGTTAATTTCAAAATTCTTTTACTCCGCGTGTTACATCTAGCTTGATTTATTCTGCGGCTGCCCAAAATTATGTTTTCTGTAATTGTTTAACCTGTCCTATAACGGCAAACCTGAGTGCGTCCTACATATGTCCTTCATATGTCCTACATATGTCCTTCATATGACCTACATATGTCTACATATGCCCTACATATGTCCTTCATATGTCCTACATATGTCCTTCATGTGTCCTACATCTGTCCTAAATTTGTCCTACATATGTCCTACATATGTCCTTCATATAGCCTACATAAGGCCCACATATGATTACATATGTCCTACATATGTCCTAAATTTTCCCTAAATATGTCCTACATATGTCCTAGATATGTCCTACATTTGTCCTACATATGTCCTATGTGTGTCCTGTAGGACCAAGACAACTTGGGTGATCGTGTTGGTGAGTGTCAGCGCCGGCGTCCTGTTCGTTCAGGTCACGCTGACAACCGTCAATGTCAAGGCCAGTCTCAACCAGATCACAAGGTTCAGCTTCCTGGAGAACTTTGAAACTAAGATACCATTTGAAGGTAGGTTTGTTGTATGTCAGGGCGAGTGGAAACTGAGATACCATTTGAAGGTATGTTTGTTGTAAGTCGTTTGTTGGTGGTGGGGGGGGGGCTGTTAGCTTTGTTGTCATTAAATTTGTTGTATGTAAGTGTTGTATGTAAGTGTTGTATGTAAGTGTTTTACGTGTTGTAAGTAAATGTTGTAAGTATTGTAAGTAAATGTTGTAAATAAGTGTTGTAAGAAAGTGTTGTAAGTGAATGTTGTAAGTAAGTATTGTAAGTAAATGTTGTAAGTGTTGTAAGTAAGTGTTGTAAGTAAGTGTTGTAAGTAAATGTTGTAAGTAAATTTTGTAAGTGTTGTAAGTAAGTGCTGTAAGTAAGTGTTGTAAGTAAGTGTTGTAAGTTTTGTAAGTAAGTGTTGTAAGTAAGTCTTGTAAGTAAATGTTGTAAGTGTTGTAAGTAAGTGTTGTAAATAAGTGTTGTAAGTAAGTGTTGTAAGTAGTTGTTGTAAGTAAATGTTGTAAGTAAGTGTTGTAAGTAAATGTTGTAAGTAAAAGTTGTAAGTAAGTGTTTTAAGTAAGTGTTGTAAGTAAGTGTTGTAAGTAAGTGTTGTAAGTAAGTGTTGTAAGTAAGTGTTGTAGTAAATAATGTAAGTAAATGTTGTAAGTAAATGTTGTAAGTAAGTGTTGTAAGTAAGTGTTGTAAGTAAGTGTTGTAAGTAAGTGTTGTAAGTAAATGTTGTAAGTAAATGTTGTAAGTAAATGTTGTAAGTAAGTGTTGTAAGTAAGTGTTGTAAGTAAGTGTTGTAAGTAAGTGTTGTAAGTAAATGTTGTAAGTAAGTGTTGTAAGTAAATGTTGTAAGTAAATGTTGTAAGTAAATGTTGTAAGTAAATGTTGTAAGTAAGTGTTGTAAGTAAGTGTTGTAAGTAAGTGTTGTAAGTAAGTGTTGTAAGTAAGTGTTGTAAGTAAGTGTTGTAAGTAAGTGTTGTAAGTAAGTGTTGTAAGTAAGTGTTGTAAGTAAATGTTGTAAGTAAGTGTTGTAAGTAAGTGTTGTAAGTAAGTGTTGTAAGTAAGTGTTGTAAGTAAGTGTTGTAAGTAAGTGTTGTAAGTAAGTGTTGTAAGTAAGTGTTGTAAGTAAATGTTGTAAGTAAGTGTTGTAAGTAAGTGTTGTAAGTAAGTGTTGTAAGTAAGTGTTGTAAGTAAATGTTGTAAGTAAATGTTGTAAGTAAGTGTTGTAAGTAAGTGTTGTAAGTAAGTGTTGTAAGTAAGTGTTGTAAGTAATGTTGTAAGTAAGTGTTGTAAGTAAGTGTTGTAAGTAAATGTTGTAAGTGTTGTAAGTAAGTGTTGTAAGTAAGTGTTGTAAGTAAGTGTTGTAAGTAAGTGTTGTAAGTAAGTGTTGTAAGTAAGTGTTGTAAGTAAGTGTTGTAAGTAAGTGTTGTAAGTAAGTGTTGTAAGTAAGTGTTGTAAGTAAATGTTGTAAGTAAGTGTTGTAAGTAAGTGTTGTAAGTAAAGTGTTGTAAGTAAGTGTTGTAAGTAAATGTTGTAAGTAAGTGTTGTAAGTAAGTGTTGTAAGTAATGTTGTAAGTAAGTGTTGTAAGTAAATGTTGTAAGTAAATGTTGTAGTAATGTTGTAAGTAAGTGTTGTAAGTAAATGTTGTAAGTAAATGTTGTAAGTAAATGTTGTAAGTAAGTGTTGTAAGTAAATGTTGTAAGTAAATGTTGTAAGTAAGTGTTGTAAGTAAATGTTGTAAGTAAATGTTGTAAGTAAGTGTTGTAAGTAAATGTTGTAAGTAAGTGTTGTAAGTAAGTGTTGTAAGTAAGTGTTGTAAGTAAGTGTTGTAAGTAAGTGTTGTAAGTAAGTGTTGTAAGTAAGTGTTGTAAGTAAGTGTTGTAAGTAAGTGTTGTAAGTAAGTGTTGTAAGTAAATGTTGTAAGTAAGTGTTGTAAGTAAGTGTTGTAAGTAAATGTTGTAAGTAAGTGTTGTAAGTAATGTTGTAAGTAAATGTTGTAAGTAAATGTTGTAAGTAAATGTTGTAAGTAAATGTTGTAAGTAAGTGTTGTAAGTAAGTGTTGTAAGTAAGTGTTGTAAGTAAGTGTTGTAAGTAAGTGTTGTAAGTAAGTGTTGTAAGTAAGTGTTGTAAGTAAGTGTTGTAAGTAAGTGTTGTAAGTAAGTGTTGTAAGTAAGTGTTGTAAGTAAGTGTTGTAAGTAAATGTTGTAAGTAAGTGTTGTAAGTAAGTGTTGTAAGTAAATGTTGTAAGTAAGTGTTGTAAGTAAGTGTTGTAAGTAAATGTTGTAAGTAAGTGTTGTAAGTAAGTGTTGTAAGTAAGTGTTGTAAGTAAATGTTGTAAGTAAGTGTTGTAAGTAAATGTTGTAAGTAAATGTTGTAAGTAAGTGTTGTAAGTAAGTGTTGTAAGTAAATGTTGTAAGTAAATGTTGTAAGTAAGTGTTGTAAGTAAATGTTGTAAGTAAGTGTTGTAAGTAAGTGTTGTAAGTAAGTGTTGTAAGTAAATGTTGTAAGTAAGTGTTGTAAGTAAGTGTTGTAAGTAAAGTGTTGTAAGTAAGTGTTGTAAGTAAGTGTTGTAAGTTGTAAGTAAGTGTTGTAAGTAAGTGTTGTAAGTAAATGTTGTAAGTAAGTGTTGTAAGTAAGTGTTGTAAGTAAGTGTTGTAAGTAAGTGTTGTAAGTAATGTTATAAGTGTGTAAGTAATGTTGTAAGTAAGTGTTGTAAGTAAGTGTTGTAAGTAAATGTTGTAAGTAAGTGTTGTAAGTAAGTGTTGTAAGTAAATGTTGTAAGTAAGTGTTGTAAGTAAGTGTTGTAAGTAAGTGTTGTAAGTAAGTGTTGTAAGTAAGTGTTGTAAGTAAGTGTTGTAAGTAAGTGTTGTAAGTAAATGTTGTAAGTAAATGTTGTAAGTAAGTGTTGTAAGTAAATGTTGTAAGTAAGTGTTGTAAGTAAATGTTGTAAGTAATGTTGTAAGTAAATGTTGTAAGTAAATGTTGTAAGTAAGTGTTGTAAGTAAGTGTTGTAAGTAAGTGTTGTAAGTAAGTGTTGTAAGTAAATGTTGTAAGTAAGTGTTGTAAGTAAGTGTTGTAAGTAAGTGTTGTAAGTAAATGTTGTAAGTAAGTGTTGTAAGTAAGTGTTGTAAGTAAGTGTTGTAAGTAAATGTTGTAAGTAAATGTTGTAAGTAAGTGTTGTAAGTAAGTGTTGTAAGTAAGTGTTGTAAGTAAATGTTGTAAGTAAATGTTGTAAGTAAGTGTTGTAAGTAAATGTTGTAAGTAAGTGTTGTAAGTAAGTGTTGTAAGTAAGTGTTGTAAGTAAATGTTGTAAGTTGTAAGTAAGTGTTGTAAGTAAGTGTTGTAAGTAAGTGTTGTAAGTAAGTGTTGTAAGTAAGTGTTGTAAGTAAGTGTTGTAAGTAAATGTTGTAAGTGTTGTAAGTAAGTGTTGTAAGTAAGTGTTGTAAGTAAGTGTTGTAAGTAAGTGTTGTAAGTAAGTGTTGTAAGTAAGTGTTGTAAGTAAGTGTTGTAAGTAAGTGTTGTAAGTAAATGTTGTAAGTAAGTGTTGTAAGTAAATGTTGTAAGTAAGTGTTGTAAGTAAATGTTGTAAGTAAATGTTGTAAGTAAGTGTTGTAAGTAAATGTTGTAAGTAAGTGTTGTAAGTAAGTGTTGTAAGTAAGTGTTGTAAGTAAGTGTTGTAAGTAAGTGTTGTAAGTAAATGTTGTAAGTAAGTGTTGTAAGTAAGTGTTGTAAGTAAATGTTGTAAGTAAGTGTTGTAAGTAAGTGTTGTAAGTAAGTGTTGTAAGTAAGTGTTGTAAGTAAATGTTGTAAGTAAGTGTTGTAAGTAAATGTTGTAAGTAAATGTTGTAAGTAAGTGTTGTAAGTAAAGTGTTGTAAGTAAGTGTTGTAAGTAAGTGTTGTAAGTAAGTGTTGTAAGTAAGTGTTGTAAGTAAGTGTTGTAAGTAAGTGTTGTAAGTAAGTGTTGTAAGTAAATGTTGTAAGTAAGTGTTGTAAGTAAGTGTTGTAAGTAAGTGTTGTAAGTAAGTGTTGTAAGTAAATGTTGTAAGTAAAGTGTTGTAAGTAAATGTTGTAAGTAAATGTTGTAAGTAAATGTTGTAAGTAAAGTGTTGTAAGTAAGTGTTGTAAGTAATGTTGTAAGTAAGTGTTGTAAGTAAGTGTTGTAAGTAAGTGTTGTAAGTAAGTGTTGTAAGTAAGTGTTGTAAGTAAGTGTTGTAAGTAAGTGTTGTAAGTAAGTGTTGTAAGTAAGTGTTGTAAGTAAGTGTTGTAAGTAAGTGTTGTAAGTAAGTGTTGTAAGTAAATGTTGTAAGTAAGTGTTGTAAGTAAGTGTTGTAAGTAAATGTTGTAAGTAAGTGTTGTAAGTAAGTGTTGTAAGTAAATGTTGTAAGTAAATGTTGTAAGTAAGTGTTGTAAGTAAAGTGTTGTAAGTAAGTGTTGTAAGTAAGTGTTGTAAGTAAGTGTTGTAAGTAAGTGTTGTAAGTAAGTGTTGTAAGTAAGTGTTGTAAGTAAATGTTGTAAGTAAATGTTGTAAGTAAGTGTTGTAAGTAAATGTTGTAAGTAAGTGTTGTAAGTAAGTGTTGTAAGTAAGTGTTGTAAGTAAATGTTGTAAGTAAGTGTTGTAAGTAAGTGTTGTAAGTAAGTGTTGTAAGTAAGTGTTGTAAGTAAGTGTTGTAAGTAAGTGTTGTAAGTAAATTTTGTAAGTCAATGTTATAAGTAAGTGTTGTAAGTTGTAAGTAAGTGTTGTAAGTAAGTGTTGTAAGTAAATGTTGTAAGTAAGTGTTGTAAGTAAGTGTTGTAAGTAAGTGTTGTAAGTAAATGTTGTCAGTAAGTGTTGTAAGGAAGTGTTGTAAGTAAGTATTGTAAATAAATGTTGAAAGTAAGTGTTGTAAGTAAGTGATGTAAGTAAGTGTTTTAAGTAAATTTTGAAAGTAAATGTTGTAAGAAAGTGTTGTAAGTAAATGTTGTAAGTATTGTAGTAAGTGTTGTAAGTAAATGTTGTTAGTAAATGTTGTAAGTAAATGTTGTTAGTAAGTGTTGTAAATAAATGTTGTTTGTAAGTATTGTAAGTAAGTGTTGCGGGAAATGCTGTTGAAAATTTTTTTTAAAAATTCGAAACCATTCAGTACTCAATTCGTTAATTTATTCATCAAATTTTAAAGAAAAACATCATTTACAATTAAAACTATTTTTGTGATTAAAAAACCTAAATATAAAAAATCAAAATATTGTGTAATATAAAACTTACTAAAATGTCAAAATTTAGTGTACATTTAAAACTCAAGAATTGAAAAATAAAAGAGACTTGTTTACTTGACAGATCCACCGTGTCTTGACAGACTTGCCACCAAATACAACAGGGTGGAAGACATCTTTTGTCTTGTGAGTACACACATCATGTTGACCCACATCATGTAGTCACACATCATGTAGACACACATGTAAACACACACCATGTAAACACACACCATGTAGACACACATGTAAACACGCACCATGTAGACACATGTCATTATAGGGCTACGTCATCACGTGCCTGGGGCATATTATGAGTCATCACACGTCTTATTCCTTTCTTCTCTTATCTATACAGACGCTCCTTCTAGGCAGAAGATAATTGTGTCCACAGACCATGACTCTGTTGGCAAGTGATTCAGCGTTCACAGGCCACGGCTATGATGGGTTCCACGCATTACCCAGCCGCCTAACTAGTGTTAGGTACCCATTCGGGGCTGGGTGACTCAGGGACGCGCTAGGCCCCGGGAACAAATCCTTGCCTTCACATGGATTCGAACCCATGACCATCGGTACGCCAGTCGAGCGCGCTGCCACTCGACCACCGTGTCTATGTATCTGTCATCTCACGTATATGTCATCACGCATATATGTCATCACACGTATATGTCATCCCACGATAGATCAATTACACAATTTGTGTATTTTGTATTTTATTTGATTAAGATGTCCTTCATGTTACACCGCTGTAAGTAGAAGAAGGCTTATGACTATTTATGGAATATCCTCGAAAAATCGGGAAAAATTAGTCATCCCGGGTAAAGCCCATAATGGTTCAAATCTCCTACACTAATTCGCAAACACTCCTTAGGAATAGGAAAAAAAATGAACTAGATTATCGGGACCAAGTAATCCTATTGCATCAATCAAATTCTTTGTTACCAGGGAGCCACCATTTTAAAAAATTCAATGACGATTTTTTTAATATTAACTTTTAAATAAATCTTACGTATATGTAATTCCTTTATCATTGCTATATGCAAACATTGCAGGAAAATTTTTCAAAATTAACCGCAACTAGCCGCATACCTCAAAAATTAGAGCTAACGTATTTATAAAAATTGGTTGGGGATTGGGGGTGGGGGGGGCGGAGAGGTAAACCGTAAGAGATTTTAAATTATATGTTAAGTTTTGGCTTAGGATTTTAAAAAAAATATGTTCATGAAGTTTTGGCTTAAATTAATTTCTTTTAATTGTGATCTCAAATTCTGGTTTAAGATTTGTTTCAATTATGTTCTTTAGTGCTGGTGTAAGAATTGATCGTCGTTGAAACTTTATTCCGTACGGACGCATTTAAGCACTAAATTGAGGATTACTTGGATTTAGTTTTGCCAGCATTTTTTCATCACATCAATCAATAACCCAGATTTGAGCTACATATAAACCATTTAGTGTTCATTAACATTTTCCTTTACCAGAAAATCTAATCTGTCTACATTATAGATACATTTTATCTTATTTTGTAAATTTTTTAGTAACCCGATTTTAGTTCTTATTAATCATGATAATTTTGAGAATTAAAACATATAACTTGAAAATAATTTTAAATTTAAAGAAAAAACAACGAAAATCCCCCACCCCCTTTTTTTGCCAACTCATAAAAAAATAAAAATGCCCTATACATTCTCCCTACACAATATACCAGTGTATTTAATACACTCCCTTGTCGATAGATCCATGTATTTAACGCAATAACCTTCAGATATATCAGGCAATGTTCTGTGCGGTTATCGATAGCGATTGGTCCCTCAAACACATCGACTCCTACAGCCATTCATATTGAACACGTTTACACGGACGTTCGAAACGAGTTATTTTTGGTGCAGTATTTCTTCCAAGACTTTATTTTGAGTTATGCGCGTTTGAATTTATAGTCGAAAACTCTGTTTTTACGATTAATTTATTTTAACTACATGTATAATGAATAGTATTTTTGAAGTGTTGCACATGTATGCCGGTCGAGACGGCTGTTGGAGGGGACAACATGCCACCGAATGGTGGCGGAACGTCCTTGGACAGGCTTTGTTGCTCGTATTTATATATATACTAGCGTTTTCAACTTAAATCTATTTATTTTATTTTAAAAATGCACTTTTTTTAGGGCGCCTACGGCGCCGACCTTTTTCAAAAGCCCAACTAACTTGTCCTTGTTTGATAAATACGAAATATTTAACTTTCTGAAATGTACACAAAGTATTTTATAATAGGGGTTATTTCTTGATTTTATAATTAACCATCATCAAATCCTCTTTTTACAATGTTCCCTTTTACAAAATTAAAATATGAGCGAAAACAATGACTTCATATAATTTTTTTTTACAGCACACCTCTTAATGCATTGGTGCAGTAATTTGGTTTTCCTTGCTTTCTAAAATTAGTAGTTTAGGACTGACTGACAGACACTGCTGACTTGCGTGACAATTGCAAATTAATATATATATATATATATAATCATATATATATTTACGTTCAATTATGAATGACTGTGGCCTAACCGTAATGGGACATCACTCTGCTTTTTTTAAAAAATTGTAAATATAGACTTAAATATCATAATAATTTTGGTTTTCAGATTTACATTAACCAAACAGCGCACGAACCTTTGACGTAAGCATCTGTGTTGTAAACAGTGCTGACTGACTCAAAGAGCTATTTTTTGGTGCAGTAATTTGGTGCGCTGCTTTCTAAAATTAGTTTAAAATATCGTGTTGTGTTTAGCACTGTAAAAAAATGTTACATACATACTTTGTGTACATTTCAGGAATATTTGGTATTTATCATACAAGGATAAGTTACTTGGGCTTTGGACCCAAAAAAAAAGTGGGCGCCGTACGCGCACTACAACCCTTATTATAAAATACTTTGTGTACATTTAAGGAAGTTTAATATTAGGTATTGATCATACAAGGACAAGTTAGTTTGGCTTTTGAAAAAGGTGGGTGCCGTGGGCGCCCTAAAAAAGTGGGCTCCGCAGCATAAACTAATATATATATATATATATATATATATATATATAATATATATATATATATATATATATATATATATATATATATATATAATATATATATATATATAATATATATATATATATATATATATATATATTATATATATATATATTTTATATATATATATATATATATACTAGGTTGCGCTGAGGCGCCCACTTTTTTCAAATGCCCAACTAAATTATAATAATAAATAATAAATTGATTATTTATATAGCGCTGTATCCCAGTAAGGAACTGGGCTCACAGCGCTTTACATGAAAGAAATAACATACCTATAAATATTAAATTACTTTCATATCATAACAAACACAAACATTACAGCACATTATGCATAAGCTACG
This sequence comes from Ampullaceana balthica, assembly GCA_944989445.1. NCBI lineage: Eukaryota > Metazoa > Mollusca > Gastropoda > Lymnaeidae > Ampullaceana > Ampullaceana balthica. The sequence continues at coordinate 43,696 of CALYLW010000870.1, forward strand.
TTAATCATTTACAAGAAATGTTGTTTCATTAATTTTGAAAATAAATGTTGAAAAGATGTGTCTTAAGTGCAGTCTTGAAGGACTTGGTTGTTTGAATACTACGTATGTGTAATGGTAGAGAATTCCATTGTTTGGCTGCACAAAAAGAGAACGACCTTTCACCAAATGTTTTGGTGCGTGTCGTAGGAACAGAGAGAACGCGTGTGTCTGCAGAAGATCGTAGCTGGCGAGTGGGTGAGTAGACCGACAAAAGTTTGTTATCCTTGTTTGATAAATACTTAATATTGAACATACTAAAATGTACACAAAGTATTTTATACTAGGGATTGTAGGGCGCCTACGGCGCTCACTGCAGCTGTGGGGCGCCTACGGCGCCTACCCTTTTTTGTCAAAAGCCCAAGTAACTTATCATTGTTTGATAAATACGAAATATTAAACTTGCTGAAATGTACACATAGTATTTTATAATTATAAATCATCAAATAATATTTTTACATCGTTCCCTTTTCAAAAATTAAAATATAAGCTAAAACAATGATGTCATATAATATATACATTTTTTTTTACAGCGCGTCTTTAATTTATAATTATTTTGCACACCTTTTTGCGCGCCTTTCGATGCACGCCTTGTATTAAAATATAAGCTCAAAAAATGACGTCATAGCGTTCCACATCCTTCCAGCCAGCCAGCCAGTGACTTGTACTATTATATTGTGTGTATATATATATATATATACTAGTTTGTTTTGCAGCGCCGTGGCGCCTTCGGCACCCCCTTTTCCTTTAAAGCGCCTACGGCGCCCACCTTTTTCAAAAGCCCAACTATCTTGTCCTTGTATGATAAATACGTAATATTAAACACATAGCTCGTATTGTTGAATTGATACTATGTACAGGAAATGCAGAGAGATCTAGTTAGGGTGGGACTAATACTAATTAGTCGACAGAAAGTAAACATTGGAAGGAAAACTCGTTTGTTCGTGGGCGGCACCAAGACCAAGCTAATTGGGGAGTAATTGGGGGTTGTCCTGAAAAGGACAGTATGGCGAAAAAACAAAATGGGCCGGGTGGTTCTGTTGTTGTTGATGATGTTTAGCTCTTGCCACCGGTGGCCTTCATTGACTTTTTGGGCCTGGATGTTTGGCAGGACACATCCCTGGGCGATGGTGACGACGGACAGGAGCTTGTCATATATATATTAAAAATCCTCAAATCCTCTTTTTACATCGTTCCTTTTTCCAAAATTAAAATATGAGCTAAAACAATGACGTCATTGTTAATGTTATGTGACAACTCTCAGATCATTAAGTAGTTGACCTTGATATGAGTTGGATTCAACGTGTACTTTGATATTTCGAGCATCGCGAGACCTTGACAGAGCGACATATAGCATTCCGTGCGAGAAAACAGCTGTCTGAAGATTTACTCCTACGTGATCGAATGTCTGACCCTGACTCTTATTGATAGTGATGGTATATGCAGGTGTAATCGGAAATTGACGTCGTTTGAAGGTGAAAGGTAACACAGTATCCGTCGGTGCAAGATCGATGCGAGGAATTAATACCAAGTCACCACGATTGCATTCTGATATAATCCTTGCTTTTATAAAGTTTCGTGCCAGCTCTTCCACAATGAGTCTTGTTCCATTACACATACCCTTCTTCGGGTTCAAGTTACGTAGAAGCATGATGATGGTGCCCTTTTTTAATAAAAGAACATGTGGTGGCATACCCGATGGGGTCAACTCATTCAAGAATTCTGTTGGAAAATTGAGATTGTCGCTGGGGTCTTCGCTGCTGAGTGAATCTGCTGAGTAATAAATCATAGGATCTCCAGCCAACATCTCAATGATTTTACGATTCATTGCGAGTGTCTGAGCATTTGTCGGTGCAACAATCACGCGCTTTGAAAGCTCTTCGAGTGGCATCTGTTGAACATTTGCGAATATTGTCTCAATGAGATCATGTGTTGAAACCATTTGCTGCGGTATTTGAATTGCATCTTCATCAAAAAGTCCCGACACTGGCTCTAAATTTCCGGATCCCACTTGTAACAGCCACTGATTATGAGCGTTTTGTCCCTCGCTTCTCATATTTGTTACCAATGTCAATTGCTTGAAATGTCTCCATAATCTACTTGTTTTGATGCAACACTCGATGATGTCTGTGCGAGTACCACGCGGAACAACAGGTAAGGTTTGACGAAAATCTCCTCCAATCACCAGAACCTTTCCTCCAAATGGCAAGTTAACATCCATAATCTCGCGAAGAAGCTTATCGATGCAACGCAAGCCATGTTTTGGCAACATTGTGATCTCGTCCATGAGAATGAGAGATGCTTCCTGCAATATTTGAGCTTCTGTGGATGTTAAGCGCATTAATGAGACTGAAGTATCGAGCAAAGGAACTGGCAACTTGAATCCACTGTGGACTGTCCTTCCACCCTTCAAAAGCGTTGCAGCAATTCCGGTTGTCGCGAATGGCAAGACAGATTGATTTCGACCGCGAATGAATGACATGAGCGTCGTGTAAAGAAATGTTTTACCGGAGCCTCCCGGTCCATCAATGTAAAAACATCGCTGTGTGGCATTCACATCGTCCACTGCTGCAATTATTTGATTAAATGCACTGAGCTGTTGGTCGTTGAGAAGTGCAATTCGCTCCGCTCCCTCTCGCGCCTCTTCGATGGCATCGTACGCCGGAGTGACGTCAGTAAAATTTCCAGTGGGCTCTGGTAGCTTGAATTTGCTACATGATTTGCCGTGCTGCTTGAAGATGGCATTGATGTTGTGGAGCGCTTTGTTGATAGCTATGGGCTCTGGGTCACGTCACGCGTAGTCAAGAATCATGTCTGGTAGATGATCTTCCCACAATTTCGGAGCATCAGCAGGGAAACAAAATACGCAGATATATGCAAACATCTCACCTAATTGCTTTGGCATAAGGTATGTGGCTCCATCTCTCAAACAATTTGCCCATTCGTTGTCAGATTCAAGTAATCCTCGTGCTGATGCTGCTGCCTTGAATGTCTCATAAACAACACCATCAACCGTTCGCAAAAATTCAAAGCTGGTAGCTCAACGCACGTGGAGAAGAAGCATTCGTAAATAGAATCGTTCTTCGTCCTTAATGCAATGGGATAATACTGAGCTATGTGATCCCATTAAAGTAGATGAATTTATAGGGAAAAGGAATTACTGCACGAATGGTATCCCATTAAACAAAAGGATTATAATGGGGTATGTAATCTCAAAGAAATGTGGAATCCTATGGGGGGGATTTGACCAAGAACGGGATCCCATTATTGATTTGGGTCATAATGGGTGAGGTTCCCAAGGGAACCCTATTACTGGCCCTAGTAAAGCCGGGTATATCAGCTAGTCTATAAATAAACTATCCCATCACAACATATCAATTTATTTAATGCACACTCCCTTGACGATATATCAGTTTATTTAATATTTACGATATTCTCCTACCACCGCCATATGCATATCTGAAAACTGAATTCAATTCTCGATAAATAAATTCCTTTTTTATTAATACACAGAATTCAGTTAAGACTCACTTCAGTGATACGGTCAAAATTCATCATTTAGATATTTATGCGCTAGAAATCCATTCTTCAGATAGTATGCATGTGTTAGAGTGTAGACAATCATACTATTGATATTCATGTTTCAGATAGTGTTTGTTAGACAATCATACTATTGATATTCATGTTTCAGATAGTGTTTGTTAGACAATCATACTATTGATATTTATTCTTAAGATATTAGTTGTTAGACAATCATACTATTGACATGTATTCTTAAGATATTATTTGTTAGACAATCATACTATTGACATGTATTCTTAAGATATTATTTGTTAGACAATCATACTATTGATATGTATTCTTAAGATATTAGTTTGTTAGACAATCATACTATTGACATGTATTCTTAAGATATTATTTGTTAGACAATCATACTATTGACATGTATTCTTAAGATATTATTTGTTAGACAATCATACTATTGACATTTATTCTTAAGATATTATTTGTTAGACAATCATACTATTGACATTTATTCTTAAGATATTATTTGTTAGACAATCATGTCACTGACATTCATGCATTTTCTCTCATCATAAGTGGTCATTTCATGCAGCCTTGTTTTTAGTTTCTGCAGGGTAAACTTTGGGGCTACGGCATTCAGCTATATAAAATGTATTGGGATTTTTATAATATCGATTGCAACCTCCTGTACATTTATAGTTATTTTTTTTCAAACAGAATTTACCCCAGTTTCTTCCGGAATTAAAAAATCCATGTTTTTACGAATATGTGTTGAACAACACGAGACGTCTTCGCTGTCTGCCTTATTTCTACATCATCGGAATGTCCAAAAGTGGATCAACGGATCTCCACGAGAGACTAGCAAAGCACCCGTGGTTGTATAAGAACCTCGGTGTCATGGACAAGGAGGCACAGTTCTGGTCGAGGAAACGTTATGGTAAGAATCATCTTAAGTTCACATTTTGGGGCGCTATGGTTTCAATAAGAGAACATTCCAACAACATTGTTTTTGACGGCATTAGAACGTGTGTAGAAAGCTTTTGTGCATGTTGTGTTGTGGCAAGAAGTGACCGCCATAAAAGATTGTTTTCCGTTAGTGGATTTTGTGTTTTTCTGATATATTAGAAGTTATATGAATCTGGTAACAAGCAGTTCAGATCTATGTATCAGGAAGCTTGTGACATAAGTTATTGACGGTTTTGGGATATGGGAGAGTTGTGTAAAACAAATCCTATATAATAAAAGGCAAGTTTCTGTCCTTTCTGTCCGTTCTGTCTGGTCATCTATAGCGATTGGTCCCTCAAACACATATGACTCCTACAGCCAATCATATTGAACACGTTTACGACATTTACGTGGACGTTCAAAACGAGTTATTTTTGGTGCAGTATTTCTTCCAAGACTTTTATTTTGAGTTATGCGCGTTGGGATTTATAGCAAAAAAAACTCGGTTTTTACGAGTAATTTATTTTAAATATAATGAATAGTATTTTTGACGTGATGCACATGTAATACCGGTCGAGACGGCTGTTGGAGGGGAGTTACAACATGCCACCGAACGGTGGCTTAATGTCCTTGGACGGGCTTTGTTGCTCGCAATACATAATTGTTAAGACTTCAATTAGAAGATTAGCCTAAAATATTCGTAGTGCTCCAGTCAATATAAGACAAAGAAACACGTTTAAAAGGTATGGAATAGTATAGATTTATATATACATATATATATATATAAATATATAGATATACATATATATATATATATATATATATATATATATATATATATATATATATATATATATTATATATATATATATATATATATATATATATATATATATATAAACTAAAAATGCATTAATTTAATTACGGTACGTTCGAACGATCTGAAATTTTCAGACGGGTCCGTGTGCCAAATTTCAGCTCGATCGGATCACGGGAAGTGGGTCATTTTTTTACTTTTGTTTTTCCGCCCGCCCGCCCATGAGATGACGACAGACAGAGAGACAGAGAGAGACGGCGGTGAAGTTAATATAAGGGATTTAAAAAACAAACCCGTAAAAACAAAGTTTTTGACTATAAATCCCTTATATATGAGACATAACTAAATGTATTTACAAATATTTACAGACTGAATCTGTCGTAACTCAACTTTGCTTCATAACCCTGGGGGTGGTAGAGGGGGAAAAGTCTGGTCACCGATTCGCTTGACCGAGCTCAGCGTGACACGTAAAATGTAAACAAAAGCAAGCGGGTACGTCGATGGGTCGCCTCAAAGCGTCAACTCAAACTTTCACGTGGGAAAAAAACAATCACAAACCGTGAATTTGAATTACATACCTCATATAAGTATAAACTAAAAATGCATTAATTTAATTACGGTACGTTCGATCGATCTGAAATTTTGATACGATGCATTGTTAGGTTAGTCGGGTCCGTGTGCCAAATTTCAGCTCGATCGAATCACGGGAAGTGGGTCATTTTTTACTTTTGTTTTTCCGCCCGTCCGCCCATGAGATGACGACAGAGATGACCGGCCGCGAAGTTAATATAAGGGATTTAAAAAGACATACCAGTACATTAAAATTTCAAGCGTCTTGGAAAAATTGACATCTGAAGAAGTAACTAGTAAAACGAGATCAGATGCTGGAATTTTACTCAAGTCAATGCAATCTGCTTCTTTTCTATGTTATCTCAGTAATTGGGAACCCATCATTTTTTAAAATTAATTCAAACCAATTGCATGGAACAAAGAGATGTGCAAATAGAAAAATTATGTTAAATCAGCCAAACAATCTGTGAAGAGTTGAAGATATCAACTAAACGCGGAGTTAGGAAAAAAAATGAGTGGGGGAAATTAAAAAGACGTGGTTCTATCTATCGAAAAAGAAGTACATCTAAAATGTTTTATCCATGGAAGGAATTATAAAAGAATGCTTTGATGAGTTGCATATCCTTGCAAGAAAATATTCGTATTTAATACCATGTTACCTACAAAATGAAGCATTTGATCATCAAATAACTTATTGTTTTGACATTGATAAAGAACAGTTCAATATGGAAAGAAAAAGGATCCAGGTTTTTATGGATGTACCTACACTACAAGAAGAGGCATTATGTTAGAAAAACGGGGGAAAAGGCCTCCTTGATCTATTAAAATTTATTCAACAGTATAGATTAGAAAATTCTGTACCCAACATTGAAATTTTGCTATGAATTTTTGTCAGCTATTGCTATTAGTGTCGCTAGTTATGAAAGGAGCTTCTCCAAACTGAAGTTGATAAAAAATAAATCTTTGTTCCAAAAAGAGAGATTAAAGACAAAAAAATCTTGCAATACTCTCCACAGTCCATAGAACAAGATAGTGCAGATACTTTTAAATGTGATAGCATAATACACGATTTTTCTATTATGAAAGTTAGGAAAGTAAATGTATAAATATGTTTACATACTAATGTATACCATTTCTTTGTTTGTAAAAAAAAATCATTTATTTATGAATACAAAATAAAAGAATAGTGATTGGTAATGGTTTTTTTAATGAAAATTTGTAATATGTTTTGTCTCATGGGGGGGGGGATGGTAGGACCTGCTACCTCAGTAACTTTCTTGTGGCCTTTAAAAAAAGTATCTTGTATTTTATAAATTTGTATTTATAGGTATATAATCTTATGCGGCCTCTTTTATTACTGCTTAAATAAATATTGCAAGCAATGGTAAACATGTTCGTCATCTTTACTACGTTTCAATTACAATTGTTTATTCATGTTTATTAATTGATAAAAACCATAATATAATAGACTAACTGGCCATCCATAAATGACGTTACGCGATTTTGGCTGATTTTCACCCCCCCCCCTTTCCCTCGTCACAAGTTGTCACAAAAACTTAGACCCCTTCTTCAATATAAGACGTCACAAAGCTTTACATAAAGGCCGCATTTTCTGTTTGAAAATGAGCATTTTTGTCATTTAAGTATGTTTTAAGTGTAATGCTGCATTCTAATATCGTAACACGCGTTTTACATAAACGTCATTAAATAAAGTGTCAGTAATCAAATATGCAAGTGGAAATTTTATTTAAAGTTGCTCGTTTTACGTGACGTCACATTTCTTAAACACACACCCTCCCTCGTCTCACATCGTCACGTAATTTATGGACGGCACCTAAAAAAGGGCGGCAAATTGGAGACCACCCCGGGCGACAAAAGGTCTAGCTTCGTCACTGCTTACGATAGCCTCATAAACCTACTTTAACGAAAGTAGTACGATTTCCGGTTTGTGAACGGTCACCATTTCTACTAGAGCTAAGTTTTCATATATTTTCATATATTTGCCTAATTTCATAATACTAAATTCTTTTCAAACCCTTAACTAATCTTTAATTAACCAAATAATAACAATTTTAGCTGTTTAATAATATTATTTTTTACTAAAATTACTAAAATCCTATGTAGTTATGTAGGCGGTCATTTTTATTGTTATTGTTATTAATTTTGAACTCTCCTAATCGTAACTGTTTACATAACATAAAAGCACCAATATACCTTCCAAATAAATTTGATTACTAGGTGTAAAATTCATATTTAAACTTAATTGAACTTAATTAAATTAGAAGAAATAAACACACTTTAACAAAATTATACATAACTTATAGTATCATAATAATAATAATAGTAACTAGTAAAAGTCTTAAGCCTTAAAATTAAACCTAGTCTAACACTCACTAACCCGAAAATGAGAATTTTCATCTTAGTCTTAGTAATAACCACACTACTTTTAAGGACATTAACGTCAACCAACAAACATCCTAAAAATCAGAGTAATATATCAATAATTATAAACCACCACAACACAAAGCACACTGAATACACCTCTATCTTAAGCACAATAAAGGAAATCTCCTTCAAACAATGGAAAGATAAAATATGTAGATATAGGCAAAAACACTTATTCTTAATTTTGCTCCTCTCAGGCAACATAGAACTTAACCCAGGCCCAGTATCATCTAAATGTCAAATTTGTATTAAGGCATGCACTAGCAAACAAGGAACCATTCAGTGTGACACCTGCAATGAATGGTACCACATAGCATGCCTGCATAATAACACACCAAAGCACATAGCAATAGGCCTAAGAAATAAATATGCATCTTGGCACTGCATACATTGTGGGTTGCCCCAAATCAGTTCAGATTTGTTTAACTATAGGGACCTTATCACCACAAACTCTTACAGTGTTTTGGCTAATCCTTTTATAAATAAACCACTAGATAAAATGAAACCTACCACACAAAACCCATAAAATTACCCATAAAAAATCTAATAATAATAATAATAAAAACATTCTCAAAACACTAATAGTTAATTTCCAAAGCATGTAAAAATAAAATTCCAGATTTAGAACTACTTATAAAAACAGAAGAACCAGACATAATTGCTGGTTCTGAAACTTGGTTGAACCCCAACATATATAACTCTGAGATTTTAAACACCAATTATAATATTTTTAGGAAAGACAGACCAGACAATTATGGAGGAGTGCTACTTGCAATTAAATCAAATATCATAGCAGAAGAAATTACTACACAGCCAAATTTTAATATAGAGTCTATTTATTGTAAAATAATTACACCAAACTCATCCCCACTTATTGTAGGCAGTATATATAGACCTCCGAATACAAACCTAGAATACATGAACAATCTTTGTAGTCAATTAACTTTCATAAAAGAGAATAATAAAAATGCAGTTCTATGGATTATGGGGGACTTTAATCTTCCAGATATAAATTGGAAAAATTATACAATTGATAACCATCAAACTAACAAAGAAATTAATGAACACTTTTTAGACACTATAAACAACATAAACCTAGAACAGATAGTAAAAACAGCAACAAGGAAAAATAAAACACTGGATTTATTCCTAACAAATAGACCAGGACTAGTGTTAGACTATAAAATAATTCCAGGACTGTCCGACCATGATATTGTTAGGGTCACCAATACAATAAAAACTAAAATTAATAAGATACCTAGAAGAATAATCTATCTTTGGAATAAATGTAATTCAATAAAACTACACCAATCAGCGGCTAACTTCCAACAAACTTTCCTAAGTAAATTTAACACAAATAGCCCAGTAGAAGAAATTTGGAAAGATATAAAAACAAATCTAAAAACTATAATGGATGAGAATGTTCCAACAAATAAATAAACCTTGAAACACTAGAGGATAGAAGAACCAAGAGCAAAGTGATAATCATACATAAAGCAATTAACTCTAATTTAGAAATACAACACAAAGATAACTTAATACAACCCTCAGATAGACATAAGGATAATAACACCTTTCTTATTCCGTATGCAAGAACAAACTCATACACATTTTCGTTCTTCCCGTCCGGAATTCGGGCGTGGAATGGGTTGCCTGAAGAAACCAGGAAAGCCAACACTTTATCACCATTTAAAACTCTAATAAGAATGCAGGACTAAACACAAACCATAGATAAGCGTAGGACGCAATAATCTTCTGTATAGAAGGAGCGTCTGAAACACATAAGATAAGATAAGATAACGATTGTCCCATATACCTACACTAACGATAGTCCAATATACCTCCTTTAATGATAGCCCCACTTTAAATACCTACTTTAATGATAGTCCCAAAAACCTACTTTAACGATAGTCCCATATACCTCCTATAATGATAGTCCCATAAACCTACTTTAACGATAGTCCCATATACCTACTTTAACGATAGTCCCATATACATTCTTTAACGATAGTCCCATAAACCTACATTAAATATAGTCCCATCTACATACATTAACGATAGTCCTATATACCTACATTAAATATAGTCCCATATACCTACTTTAACGATAGTCCCATATACATTCTTTTACGATAGTCCCATAAACCTACATTAAATATAGTCCCATCTACCTACATTACGCTAGCCCCATAAACCTACTTTAACGATAGACCCATATACCTACTTTAACGATAGTCCCATAAACCTACTTTAACGACAGTCCCATAAACCTACTTTAACGATAGTCCCATAACCTACTCTAACGATAGTCCCATAAACCTACTTTAAAGATAGTCCCATAAACCTACTTTAAAGATAGTCCCATAAACCTACTTTAAAGATAGTCCCATAAACCTACTTTAACGATAGTCCCATATACCTAGACATACTCACGTCAATCAAATGTTGAGCCCAGACACGTCAGGCTGAGAACCGCTGGTCATGTTCACACATGGAGTGCCGTCTAGTGTATCAGATTATAATTAAAAAGAGAAACAAAGTTCAGTAACACCTGTGATGTTACGTTCGAGAAATCCGTCACAGATCAGGGGGAATCGTGCCATTTGGGACCTAGTCACGAGACATCCACAACACAAAATGTTCATTTCTAAAGTTCAACAGGATAACAGAGGCGGTGCCCAAATTACTTGAATTTCAGTTGATAAGTTGCTTAATACATCGGAAAAATCTTGAATGAATGAAAGTTGAACTCGAGCAAAACAACTCGAAATTAATGGTTGACTTTACGATCTGATGGCTTAGCAACACATAAACCAATTCACAGTATGGTATAGTTGTGTCAAAAATACATAAGTACAACCAAGTCGGGGGGAGGGGGGTGGGGAGTTTCACAGCTATACAACCAGTCACAGCTATACAGCCAGTCACGGCTATACAACCAGTCACAGCTATACAAACAGTCACAACTATACAACCAGTCCCAGCTGTACATCCAGTCCCAGCTATACAGCCGGTCACAGCTATACAGCCAGTCAAGCTAAACAGCCAGTCACAGCTATACAGCGAACCACAGCTATACAGCCAGCCACAGCTATACAGCCAGCCACAGCTATACAGCCAGCCACAGCTATACAGCCAGCCACAGCTATAGAATCTACCATAGCTATGCAGCCAGCCACAGCTATATAACCAGTCACAGCTATACAGCCAGTCACAGCTATACAACCAGTCACAGCTATACAGCCAGTCAAGCTAAACAGCCAGTCACAGCTATACAGCCAGCCAGAGCTATATAAAATATCATAGCTATGCAGCCAGCCACAGCTAAACTAGCAGTCACTCAGATCAGACTAAGCTGAAACCATCAAAAGTTTTAAAAAGGGTTATTTATAGCTTCCGGAAAATAGTATCCATTACAGGTGGTCATTTTGTGAAGAACCGCTGTAATAAAGAGATTTTCTTGAAATATAACGGATAGCTAGCTGTAAAACGACTAGTGTTCAAATTTAATCTATATGTGCACAGCAATTGTTTTTCGATGCAAGTCCTTCCCCCTACCCATCGTATCTCTGTCTCAAACTTTTATTTTTATTATTAAGGCATATACGGCAAGAGCAAAGGCGCGCTACGGGCCACGCTGGACATGTACATGGACCTGTTCTCTAACACTGCTGAGATCATTGACGCATATAACGAGACACACATTATCACAGGTCAGTGATATTACGCGATTAGCTAATGATCAGAGGCGTAACTAAGGGGTGCAGGGGTGGGGTGCGGACCGCACTGGTTGACACCAACCCTAGTAACGCCTATGCTAATGATATATATATATATATATATATATATTAAACAACATAATTTACAATTGTCACGCAAGTAGTGTCTGTCAGTCCTGACGCTATTAATTTTAGAAAGCAGGGAAAACCATATTACTGCACCAATGCATCAAAAGGTGTGCAAATTAAAGATGCGCTGTAAAATATTATTATATAACGTTATTGTTTTCGCTCATATTTTAATTTTGGAAAAGGGACCAATGTAAAAAAGAGGATTTGATGATGGTTAATTATAAAATTTTAAAAAAGGGGGCGCCGTAGTATTTTAAAATACGTTGTGTACATTTCAGAAAGTTAAATATTTCGTATTTATCAAACAAGGACAAGTTAGTTGGGCTTTTGAAAAAGGTCGGGGCCGTAGGCGCCCTAAAAAAAAGTGCATTTTTTATAAAATAAATAGATTTCAGTTGAAAGTGTCCGTATTTTTTCACGGGTGATACGCTAGTATATATATATATATATATTTAAGGGCTGCAGAAAGTAACGGTTAATAAATCGATTAAATCGTTAAGAATTTTATTCGATTAAAATCAATTTGATCGATTAAAATTTGATTCAAATTTAAGAAAAAAATTTCTAAAATTTTTTTTCTAATTTATTTATAATATATATATTTTGGTAACTCGCATACTTTTACATCGTGTTATTATAATTTATATTGAGAAGTGCATACATAAACAAAAAGGTTTTTCTTCCTTATTTGTTGCATAGCAGAACGAATTTCGCGAAATAATGAATCGTGATTTAACGGAATCTATATAAACGTTATAAAAATATAATTAATCAAAATTAATCCAGTAATCGATTGATTGATTAAATTTTCCCCGATTAATAAAACACATTTTTAATCAGTACCAGCCCTAATATATATACATATTTATCTCTATATATATAAGACGCATTTGTTGTCTGGATGTCTGTCTGTCTGTTCCCTAATACCTCAAGATCCAGACAACCAAATAACGTGAAATTTGGTACACGTACACAAAATTATACCGGAAAGGTTATTAAACAGGTTTCGTTCCATATATATAAGATACTGGGGGCCGGGGGCCCAAAATGTAATTTTTCCGTATATGAGCTATATAAAATAAAAATTATTGAAAATTAAGACGTAAAATAATGACGCAAAATAATAAACATTTTGGTGTCGAGATTAACAAGAAGGCGATTATCGCCATAAAATAATTTTTTTGTTGTTGCTTTGTTGTTGTTGCTTTTGTTGTTGCTTTTGTTGTTGTAGTTGTTGTTTTGTTGTTGCTTTGTTGTTGTTGCTGTTATTGTTGTAGTTGTTGCTTTGTTGTTGTTTTGTTGTTGATGTTTTTGTTGTTGTTTTGTTTCTGTTGTTTTTGTTGTTGTTTTGTTTTTGTTGTTGTTGCTGTTGTTTCTGTTGTTGCTTTTGCTGTTGTTGTTGCTTTTGCTGTTGTTGTTGCTTTTGCTGTTGTTGCTTTTGTGACTAAAGGCCGGGTACTTGCCCCTAGTATATATACATATGTATATATATATACATATATATATATATATGTATATACATACATATATATGTATATACATACATATATATATATATATGTATATACATACATATATATGTATATACATACATATATATATATATACATACATATATATATATATATATATATATATACATATATATATATATATATATATATATATATATATATATATATATATATTATATATATATATATATATATATATATATATATATATATATATATATATATATATATATATATATATATATATATTTCTATTAACTGACTAAAGACCAAGTGCTAGTTTTATATTAACTTACTAAAGTAAATATGAAACTTTGTATTAACTGACTAAAGAAAAAATGCAACTTTGTATTAACAGACTAAAGAAAATATGCAACTTTGTATAAACTTACTAAAGAACAGGTGCTAGTTTTGTATTCACTGACTAAATACCAGATTCTAGTTTTGTATTAACTAACTAAAGACCAGGTACTTGTTTTGTATTAACAGTCTACACACCAGGTGCTAGTTTTGTATTAACTGACTAAAGACAAGGTGCTAGTTTTGTATTAACTGACTAAAGACCAGGTGCTAGTTTTGTATTAACTGACTAAAGACCAGGTGCTAGTTTTTGTATTAACTGACACACATTTTGCTTTAAAAAATATTTTAGGAGACGCTTCTCCGATGGACTTCTGGGATTTCAGGGGCTGGCCTCTGATCCCACAAAACCAGGGACTGGGGGAACCAAGGATCCTGACCCCACACTTCCTCAGATACATATACAAGGGGGCGCCCAAGCTGCTCATACAGTTTCGGGAGCCGGTAGAGAGGTAAAAATGGTGGCTAAAGATGGTGGCTAAATATAGTGGCTAAAGATGGCGGCTAAACATGGGGGCTAAAGATGGTGGTTAAACATATAGATCAAACATAGAGGCGAAAGATGTTGGCTAAAAATGGTGGCTTAACATGGTGGCTAAACAAGGTGGCTAAAGATGGTGGCTAAAGATAGAGGCTAAACATGATGGCTCGACCTGGAGGCAGATGAAAACAAAAGTAGCGAATTTTTTTTCTCCCTTTAACAACACCTTAAAATAAAGGCGTGGATATAATTGAGTGAGTTTGGCAGACCGTGGCTGTCGATCTCTCATTAGGAGCACATTCATCCCCTTGTTTATTTTACAAATTTCAGATTATATTCCGACTACATTTTTCACAAGTACGGGAAAGATCCGATAGAGTTCCACAAACATGCCATCCAAGCTATAGACATGATGCACTCCTGCTTCAGGAACCACTCGAGGCGTTACTGTTATTTTGATTATGAATTATATCAGAAACTTCCAGTGAGTCTTTTCGTATTAGTAGCGTCATATCATGATTTTATCTCTAAGATTTACATGTGTATATGCGCAGGCCACAAAAACATGTAAAAAAATATTTTTAAAATCTTTTTTTTAAAAGGACTCGCTTTAATTTACAAATAGAAAGCGCATTAAAAAGAAGAAAATAAATAATTTCTATGATAACATATGAAATTCGTGAACCTATCCACTGCACATAAAAGTGTGGGGTGCCCATCTCAACTCATTTCTCTTTGCAAATATTCTTTTGCATGTAGACAAATATTTCAAATTAATATGATAGTAGCATGTACATGATCAAAGTTGTGAAACTTTTAATGTTTATTAATATTCGTTTAAATTTGTATTTATGTTTCGCAGCCTTGTTTATGATAGAGAGTTGTGATGAGCGCCCACGCGACCCTAGCGAGGGTTAGTCATGTTTAGGGTTGTTAATTGCGTGTTTTTTTTTGGCAAACCAATTATCGATTATGTAACTTAGATTTTAAACCAATTATCGTTTTATAGCTGACTTCTGTGGCGAGAAAGATGTGAATTTATATTTGGCAAGTTTGTCTAGGGGTATAATGTTTAAATAATCCTTCCCGCTCACAACTCATAAACTTTAGTGATCTCTCTCAATCGATAATCAACAGACCAAAGGGTGTAAAAAAATGTAACAATGAATTTATTTACACAATTTACACAAATGTGGAAACTGGTTCCAAATGATAACAGTAATACAACCAATTAACTATCCCTTCTTTGGCCTAGCTTTATCATCATCAAGGCTAATCCTTGTAACCGAATGTTTATGGTGTTTATACTTAATTGCAATGGGGTCGTCGCGCCCCGCTCTGTGTAGCGGTTGGTTCTGCACGCTCTCCTGGTCATTAAGTGTGATGAAGCGTTCAGCTGGGTAGTGCTGCCCCACACACGGCTCCGTCAGTGCTGACGTGTGTGGTTGGTTCTGCAGGGTCCCTCTAGCTGAATCGTTCGGTTCCTAGTGCTCGGTAAACTGCTCACCTATGGTTCCAGGTGACTTCGGTGATCACGGAAGTGTGAATGACCGGCTTCTATAGGTATAGTGTGTTTATACGTCTAGGCTTCGACATACGCAACGTGCGTTTGTCGGCATCAGTTTACGTTGGACGTAATACTGGTAACTGTTAAGTTTTCCTCAGGTTCCTGTCGATGGTGCAGGGCTGAGGTAGGTTGTCAGTCCAAGTCGCTTGGAACAGCGGTGGGTCCAGCTCTTGGTCCTGACGGTTAACGACACTTCTCCCGGTACTGGCCGGTGCACAGAAACCAGACTAAAAATAGAAAACATACAGGTGTATTTTCTCTACTTTGTCTGCTTTAATCTATCCTTCTGGCTGCCGAGCCTTCAGAGCAGGGTGCCAAAAGGGGAATTAAAATAGATTCATATAAACAAATTAGCATTTAATATATTACATAACACGAGACAGAAATTAAGATCTCATCTCTGCCATCACGGACGCAGCTCTAACTGGCTGACACCTCGTAATTGGAGTGAGGTACAAAATATAATAATGTTATTCACTACACGCAAATATAACTTGGTCCATCTATTTGATGGAGCGCGTGTAATCATAATTAAGAAATAAACGTGGGACATTCAAATCTCGCACGTGGCCCCGTACGGAGATCATGGGGTTAACACATTTCAATAATTTCAACATGGCGTTCTACAATGATTGACATTTAGATAATTGCATGAAATATATACACACATACAAGGGAACAAAGCTAGAGTTCAACTTACATGGATTCTGGCTAGAAAAGTAATGTTGGCTCTCGCGCTGCAAGGATGACGACAAATATATGTGTATGAAAACAGTCACACGGGTGCTACGGTCTGCGGGCGTCTTGTGCAGAAAAGAGGGTGATATTTGGGCTGCCTTGGCCTTTATACCCGAAGGGTAACATATTCATCCTTTTTCTGATTGGCTGTTATTTGTTGTATCTCAGTCATGCAACCGTGACCTGTCGCATGATCCCGGGGCATACCTAATCAGGTCGGGTCGCCGCATTGTTGACGGTTTCGGGTCAGACAATAGTGAGTTTTCTTTTGTTCCACCCATTTCCCGTGCGCAGATGACCTGGTCTTCATAAATTTCGTCGCAACTTCATATAAATTAGGGGTGTACCGGATTTTGCCTGTGGCTCCAGCTAATCTGGATTCCGGCCATATTTACAAATCCGACTCCGACAGAAATTTTCTGCAAAAAATCCGGCCAAATCCAGCTTTCAAGGTTTGCAATAAAATATATATTAATTATAACTCCGGCTCCGGCAAATCTGGAATCCAGTAATTTTTACAAATCCGGCTCCAGTCGGAATTAACCTCAAAAATCCGGAAATTCAATTTTGATTATTGGTTTGAGATATTTAAAATTAAAGATTTCTAATTAAGAAGGCAAAAGAGAGATCCATAAGTGAGAGAATGAGTGAACCCCATATGTTAAGCCTCATAAGCGCCCACCCCACGTTTTTAGTCATATTAAATCAAAGTACTTGAAATTATACGTTTTAAATTATTAACCACGTTTTATTAGTCGCTTTCGTTCCTGTGGATTTGTTTGTTTGTCTGTCCACAATTTTTCAAATCTGTCAATGTAAAATTAAACCACTTTTGATAGTTCTAGAGATCTCAAACTTTTACGACAGATCGATCTTGGATGACAATGCATTGTGTCAAAACTTCAGATCGATCGAAAGTATCGTTCTTAAATTATTGAACTTTTTAGTTTATCTATATTTTATTATATACTTGCTTTCGTGTCTGTCTGTCCGCAATTTTTAAAATTTGCCAACGTAAAATTAAACCTCTTCTGATGATCCTAGACAGCTCAAAATTTTACCACAGATAGATCTTGAATGACAATACATTATATCAAAATTTCAGATCGATTGAATGTACCGTAATTAAATTAATGCGTTTCTTAGTTCATCATTTTATAAGCTTCTCTACCCGCCTGCCGTAGTTTAATTGCACGTGACAAGTTCACCCCGTGACCTCATCGCTTTGTTATTAAACGGTGGGCGGGCGCTGATGAGGTGTTTGGTAAAATAAAAAGAGGTAAAAAAATATTTTTAAAAAACACGTTTTTATTAGTGGACTAAAAAGAATAAAATAATTTAAAAACTTCTAAGTTCAAGTTCTTTCTTTTAATATGACTAAAAACGTGGGGCGGGCGCTTATGAGGTTTAACACATGCAGTTCTCTCATTCTCTCACTTATAGATCTCTCTGTTGCCTTCTAAATTATAAATCTTTAATTTTTATACCAAACACCCGCCCCACGTTTTTAGTCATATTAAATGGAAGTACTTGAAATTAGAAGTTTTAAATTATGTTCTTCTTTTTAGTCCACTTATAAAAACGTGGTTTTTAAAAATCATATTCCTAAATTTATTTATTTTACTCTTTTTAGTCTATGGGTAAAATCATAGAGTATATATTACTTTTATTGTACATAAGCAAATTCATTTTAAATACAAAATTGCCTACATGGTTTCCATATTTTATGGATTGTCAGGTCTAACTGCATGGAGGTGAGGCATTTTAAACCCAACACAAACAAACACAAACACATGGACAAACACCAACACTTATCAATTGAAACTCTTCACGAATTCATATTCAGACTGCTTTCTTATTCAATTTTCTTCAATAATTTAACTCCCCTTTTAAAAATATTTTTTTACCCTATTTATTTTACCAAACACCTCACAAGCGCCGCCCAACGTGAGGTCACAAGGTTAAATGAGTTGGCACGTGAACAAAAAGTGCAGACGGATAATACATTGACTTATATATATAGATAAACTTAAAAGTTCAATAATTTAATAACGGTACTTTCAATCGATCTGAAATTTTGATTCGATGCATTGTCATCTAAAATCTATCTGTGGTAAAATTTTGAGCTCTCTAGGACTATCAAAAGTGGTTTAATTTTACGTTGGCAGATTTGAAAAATTGTGGACAGACAAACAAACAATGCCACAGAAACGAAATAGAGTTAATAAAACGTGGTTAAAAAAGGAGGAAAAGAACGGGCAGAAACAAACAGGACTTTCCTCGTGCAAGGCGGACTTGATAACCACTACACTACTAATCATATGTTATTCTGTGAAGCAAGATCGCAACTGAACGGCAACTGAATGGCAAGTGAACGCAAGAAGCTTTGTTGCCACCCACCCCCCTCCCTTTTTTTTTCATCTCACCCCGCTTGCCAACTGTGATTTTTTTACCTCAGCGAGGGTCATTCGTCATGCTCATTTGCACATGGTCTTTAAGGAGAAATATATATATATATATATTTTATTTGTTGTGAAACTTTTATCAAAAAATTTCGGAAGACTGTTGCATAATTTTGTTGCAGCTGATTAGAAAGAGCGCATCTAAGGCACTTCCCCCATGTGTCCCATCCACTACGGGTAACTTTGAGAAGAAATAGCGCAGAGAAACGCTGTCCTTTTACAGATGCATGTTTTCAAGTTTATTCTTTCAAATAATGCGGTGCTGATTCATCTACACATCCCGGTTATGGTCTTGTCAAATCGTTTGTACTTTAAAGAAAATGATTTCTCCAGTTGATGTTACATTGTGCAACTTGCGTTCCCTAAGTTTTATTAAGCACATTCAAACGCTATTCTTGTGCCTTACGAATTGACTTTCGCCGGCACCTGAGATAGTACCTAGAAGGTGTAAAACCCCATTTCTCTCTAGGCGGCTCTCATACGAAAAAACATCAAAACAAACACATTTACAATCTATTTATACTTTAAAATCGTTAATATAAATCAACACGTTTGTCAAAATTATTCATTCTAAAAAATCATCTGGAATTTGTTTTAGAAATTGGATTGTTTACGTGGCACATTTCCCCCAATTTTCTCTGGATGTTAATGTTATTGGGTTTTTTTCAACATATCCTAAAGATTATCATCTTTTTAAATCCCTTATATTAACTTCGCGGCCGTCTCATCATCTCATCATCTCATGGGCGGGCGGAAAAACAAAAGTCGAAAATTACCCACTTCCAGGGATCCGATCGAGCTGAAATTTGGCACACGGACCCGTCTCACCTAACAATACATCGTATCAAAATTTCTGATCGATCGATCGTACCGTAATCAAATTAATGCATTTTTATTTTTTCCTTATATAACGTATGTAATTCAAATTCACGGTTTGTTATTGTTTTTTTCTTCCACTTCCACGTGAGATTTTGAGTTGACGCCGACCGTCGTGCCGACACCCCCTCACGTCCCACCCCCCGTTATTAAAGACAAGGGACATCACTCTTTGTCCGTCTGTAAATTTTTGTAGAGTTGGAACATAATCAATACTTTTAGTTCTGTCTCATATATAAGGGATTTATAGTCAAAAACTTTGTTTTTAAGGGTTTGTTTTATTTCAAATCTGTTTCTCATTTGCCGTAATTGTTCCGTTTATATACCTCCACATTCCTTTGATTTCCAGGCGAGAATCCATCTCGGTTGTTACTCCATGTTTTTAAAGGAATGGTTTCAAGTTTTCCCGAGGAGCGCGTTTCACATCATGAGGACATCCGAGTACACCAACAACATGGCGGAGACACTGACCAATGTCTTCAAATTTTTAGATATTCGTGAGTGAAACGTTTTGAAAATGATAGAAGGGCATAGTAAATACACACGAGCACATCATTTGTATCAACTTATAGTCAAAACACATGGACACGTCATTTGTATCAAAAGGATTTCAAAGATTACTATTTATTTAATTGGTTTAAAAATTATAAATTTTGTTTAATGCAAAGAAAATTAAACATTTATGGTGTCTTTATTTTAAATAGTTCTGAATATAAAAGCCATATTATAACTTACGCGAATTATGAGTTACATGATTAAAAAATGAAGAGAAAAAAACGTTATAACATAACTTTAACTGTGCTAAATGAGTAATTTAAAAAAAGACGAATGTATCTGTGACGGGGTGCACACATTTAGTTTTGTTTCTATCCAAAATACAAGGTTCCCATAAAACTATGGTGATAACAGTTGGGGGAGGGGGGCTGTGTTGCTATATGAGATTATTAATTTAATTCAGGGATATGACAAAGAGTTGACAGAATCATGTACAATAACAGGGTAATGTCACGTGACAGAACGGTGTAAAATAACAGGGTAATGTCACGTGACAGAACGGTGTACAATAACAGGGTAATGTCACGTGACATAACTGTGTACAATACCAGGTGTTTTAGTTTTGAAAAGGCATAGAATTTAGGGGAAGCAATTTAGTGGTACTTTGTGCGTAAAACAATTGAGAAAATTTTAAACTTAAAAAAACAAATGCAATGGCGTTTTTAGTGCTATTCGTTAAGCATTAAACAATATAATTTGCAACGTCACGTCTGTAGTGTTTGTCCGTGATGCTACTAATTTTAGAAAGCAGCGCACCAAATTACTGCACCAAAGCATCAAAAGGTGTGCAAATTAAAGATGCGCTGTAAAAAAAATTATATGACGTCATTGTTTTAGCTCATATTTTAATTTTAGAAAAGGGAACAATATAAAAATAGGATTTGATTATTGTTAATTATAAAATCAAAAAAGAAAGGGGGTGCCGTAGGCGCCCTACAATCCCTATTATAAAATACCTTGTGTATATTTCAGAAATTGTAATATTTCGTATTTATCAAACAAGGACAAGTTATATGGGCTTTTAAAAAAGGTGGCACCGTAGGCGCCCTAAAAAGTGCATTTTTTTCAAAATAAATAGATTTCAGATGAAAACTTCCGTAATTTTTGACGGGTGATACGCTAGTTATATAATTTTATAAATGACTTTTTAGCAATTTCTTATAACTTTAAGTGGTAATAAATATGAAAAGTAAAAAATAAAAATTATAATATATATTTTTTAGTATATTTGTTCTCATATTATATTCACTCACTCACTCACTCCCTCTCTCACTCACTCCCTCTCTCAGTCACTCAGTCCCTCTCTCACTCACTCCCTCTCTCAGTCACTCAGTCCCTCTCTCACTCACTCCCTCTCTCAGTCACTCAGTCCCTCTCTCAGTCACTCACTCCCTCTATCAGTCACTCACTCCCTCTCTCACTCTCAGCATCAGTGTCAGACGAGCTAATGGCGGATATCCTAAATCAAACCCGACGTTACGTGACCTCACGAAAATATGGCGTCGTACTTCCAGAGACCAGGGCGTCGCTGAGGAGTTTTTACGAGGACTGCAACCAAGAAATGGCCGCGCTGCTTGAAGATGACCGCTTCCTATGGCTTGACCACTACACGTGATACCAGCATAGACGATCACATGCTTCTCTGTGTGTTCGTGTGTGTAACTTTATGTTAGTGACCTACGTCTCAGAACGATCATGACCTTTGACCCGAGGCATTTCTGGACTAACCAAACAACTTTAATTACATGTACGATCATGACCTTTGACCCGAGGCATTACTGGACTAAGCAAACAAATTTAATTACAAAAAAATGACCTTAGGATGTGAACTGCAGCAACAAAACTTTTTTTAATGAAACACAAACATGTCATCGTGACGTCACATCTCTACAACTTCACAAATGTCTTTACGAATGAAATAATATGCGAGAATGTCTGCAGTGTCAGGGGCGTTTCACCAAGAGTTTTTGGGCGTGTTGCTATAATAGACGCTTGTCAAAGATTTATTTGTTGATCTCTTTTTATTTCACCTTCTTCTCATTTTGGTTAAACTCCATTACAATTGTAGAAGCTGTTATTTACCTACACCGTCAATCAAGGGGTTGCTACCAAATAAAAGACTTCACACTATTTACATGTTTGTTCCAAAAAGGGGGGGGGGCGGAAGGCACTTCTTATAAAAGTAAAAAAGGTTAAATGTTAGCTATTAATTGTTAAAAAGACTAGAAGTTGAGCGTTAGATATATATTTTTTAAGGCCGTCAGAACATCATGTTGAGATGTAAAACTTTTCTGACAACTTTTCCGAAAATATCATTTAAAATAATGCTCCGGGGTAGGCTATACGTCATCTATTGACAAGGTTAACGACGATATGAAATATATTTAAGTCCATTTTCCTTTTTTATATATATTATACATATATAAGTATCTTTATATATCTTTATATATCTTTATATTATCTTTATATTATCTTTATATATCTTTTATATATCTTTATATATATATCACTGCTCTACTCAATCTCCATATTTACGTTTTGATCTTATTTCGAAGTTTCCTTACTGCAACTGTTTACTTAACACCACAAATAAACATTGAACATAAGTTAGATTACAAGGTGTAGAACTCATTATTAATAAATTTAAAGCCAATATCAGACAATTATTATATATAGAAAATTTGGCAGATTCTAATTTTTAAAAAGCGATTAAAAAAACTAATGATAATTGTAAAAATAAAGCATACAGTGAGCTTAGTCATTAGCCGTTAAAATACGCAACGAATTGAATAAAATTCTAAAATATTAAATAGTAAACAGTAAGTAACAGTAACACAGTAAATCATTACCAAATAGAGTTCAATAAATAATAGTTGAGCTTCTACTGTCTGTTAAGTATATTCCCAACACAATTAAATTCAACAGAACCAAATTAAAAATTAAATAATTAAACTTAAACAAAATTTAAATTTAACATTTTATTAACTAATTTAATTGAATTTAATTTAAATTAGAACAAATAAATAAATTTAAACAAAATTATACATATTTATAGTGTTATAATAGTAATATCTTATAGTGTTATAATAGTAATATCTTATAGTGTTATAATAATAATAGTAATATCTTATAGTGTTATAATAGTAATATCTTATAGTGTTATTATAGTAATATCTTATAGTGTTATAATAATAATAGTAATATCTATTAGTGTTATAATAGTAATAGTAATATCTTATAGTTTTATAATAGTAATTTCTTATAGTGTTATAATAGTAATATCTTATAGTGTTATAATAGTAATATCTTATAGTGTTATAATAGTAATATTTTATAGTGATATAATAGTAATATCTTGTAGTGTTATAATAGTAATAGTAATATCTTATAGTTTTATAATAGTAATATCTTATAGTGTTATAATAGTAATATCTTATAGTGTTATAATAGTAATATCTTATAGTGTTATAATAGTAATAGTAATATCTTATAGTTTTATAATAGTAATTTCTTATAGTGTTATAATAGTAATATCTTATAGTGTTATAATAGTAATATCTTATAGTGCTATAATAGTAATATCTTATAGTGTTATAATAGTAATATCTTATAGTGTTATAATAGTAATATCTTATAGTGTTATAATAGTAATATCTTATAGTGTTATAATAGTAATATCTTATAGTGTTATAATAGTAATATCTTATAGTGTTATAATAGTAATATCTTGTAGTGTTATAATAGTAATATCTTATAGTGTTATAATATTAATATCTTATAGTGTTATAATAGTAATATCTTATAGTTTTATAATAGTAATATCTTAAGCTTTAAATTTAAATAAGACTTAAAGCGGCCTTACCCGAAAATGAGAATTTTAAGCTCAGTCTCAGTGATAACCACAAACAATACTTCTAATGGCATCAACATCAACCAGCACAAATCCAAAACATCAGAGTAATATATCAATAATAATAAACCACCACAACAAAAAGCACATTGACTACATTTATATCTTAAGCTCACTAAAGGGAATTTCCCTAAAACAGAGGAAACATAAAATATGTAGATATATGCAAAAACAATTCATTTTCATTTTGCTTCTCTCAGGTGACATATGACTTAACCCAGGCCCAGTATCATCTAAATGCCAAATTTGTACCAAGACATACACTAGCAAACAAGGAGCCATTCAGTGTGACACCTGCAATGAATTGTACCACACAGTATGCCTGCATACTAACACACCAAAGTACATAGCAATAGGCCTAGGAAATAAATATTCATCTTGGCACTGCATACATTGTGGGTTGCCGCAAATCAGTTCAGATTTGTTTAATTATAGGGACCTGATCACCACAAACTCTTACAGTGTTTTGGCTAATCCTTTTATAAATAAAACACTAGATAAAATGAAACCTACCACACAAACCCATTAAAATAACCATTAAAAATCTAATAATATTAATAATCAAAACATTCTCAAGACACTAATAATTAAATTTCCAAAGTATAAAAAATAAAATTCCAGATTTAGAACTACTTATAAAAACAGAAGAACCAGACATAATTACTGGCGCTGAAACTTTGTTAAACCCAAACATTTATAACTCGGAAATTTTTAACAGCAACAATAATTGTTTTTAAAAAAATAGGTCAGACAATTATGGAGGAGTGCTACTTGCAATAAAATCAACTATCATAGCGGAAGAAATTACACTGCAATCAATTATTAATATAGATAGGAAAAGCGGTGTTCATTTATTTGATCATAAGATTCCTAGTTTACGATGTAGACCAAAATAAATTTTAAAAATGATTTGATAAAGAACAACAGCTGCACTTTGTCCATGACTTGTATTTATCGAGCGTTGAATAAATATAGCTTTAAGTAAAGTCGACTTTGAGTGAAGACAATTTTAAGCAAAGTCGACTTTTAGTGAAGACAATTTTAAGTAAAGTCGACTTTGAGTGAAGACAATTTTAAGTAAAGTAATCTTTGAGGGAAGACAATTTTAAGTAAAGTCGACTTTGAGTGAAGACAATTTTAAGCAAAGTAATCTTTGAGGGAAGACAATTTTAAGTAAAGTCGACTTTGAGTGAAGACAATTTTAAATAAAGTCGACTTTGAGTGAAGACAATTTTAAGCAAAGTAATCTTTGAGGGAAGACAATTTTAAGTAAAGTCGACTTTGAGTGAGGACAATTTTGAGTAAAGCCAACTCATAATTTCAGCTTTGTATTTGTTCTTACAAGTACTGATATCATCTGATCATTAGTTTATTTAATCTCTCCTATTTCCAATTTTTTAAATTATACTGGAATATTTTTGTAAGATATGGGTAGAAAACGTTCCATACCAGAGTATGACGAGCAATAATAATTAATGTAATAATAAATTAATAATAAAGATAAAGTGACATTTATTGACCCTTTTTTAAATATTCAACATTGCAAATTTTTAGTCTTCTCTTAGTTTCCGTCTTTTGAGGGCATGCATGTGGGGATCATAGGTTAACTTCAAGCATGGATCATCTCTTTCATCGTAGTAAGGTGACGGGTATCTGGGGAGCACATCAGGCCAATTAATTGAAATTAAACATATGAAATTACAGAGACAAAGTCAAAAGATTCTACTCGCATCATTATTTCACATAAAAAAAGCCTTGCCCTCATGGACTAACAGCACCCAGATTTCTGTCGAAATTTCTACCTTTTAAAAAATTAAAACTTTAATTGTTTTAAAATTGCAGAGGTATAAAATGTGTTTAAATATGAACGCGAATACGTACAAGGAATTTCATAATAGAGAACAATTATTTTAACAAAAAATTAACGAAAGAGTTGCTCTTTTGTTTTGATTCAATATATCATCTTTAAATAATAAAAAAATTTGGTTCCACAAATAAATTGTTAAAATAAGGTATGTGTATATACAGGTATACATAAAGAGTTGCAGTTGTAAAGATTTAAACAGCCTCCACGATGTTTGGTTGTACATGTATTATTAACTTCCTGTTTCTTTTTCATTTTTCAAGAACATCAACTCATGCATTCATGATATCGCCCAATAAGACATCCAGAGTTATTTACCATTATTATATCAGTGAGTTATTTCTACATAACGGGGTTGCATTAAGTTATCTGTGAAATAATGAGTCATTGATTAATCTGTTACATGACACTGAATAAATAGGCTGTTACAGACTCATATGTAAATAACGTGACCGAATTTCTGTTAAAATTTGTAAGCACGGAATGAAATTTTTGTAAAACTATTTCCAAAGAAATATTTCAGCACTAACTTCTCTGTGTTCTCCACGTAAACGAGTCATCATGAACAAGGACAATTAAACAACATGTAAACATATTAATGTTTTGATCTTGACCATAATCACCATGTAGGAGAACCGACATTCACCGCTTGGCTGCTTATCTCACAGGTACACTGGGTTCACCCCTCGTATCACAACGTCGATAGCAAGTGTCATGGTGATCCCTGGTCCCATGGTGATCCCTGGTCCCATGGTGATCCCTGGTCCCATGGTGATCCCTGGTCCTCTGATTGTTGCTGCATTGAAACCAACAGTAAACATAAACTTGTGATCCCATTTTGGTTGCATTAATAACAAAAAAGTATTCGATCTTTTTTAACGCAATTTCAAATGTGATAAATTGCTTTCATATATTTGAAATGTCTGTCGAGCTTGCACATGCAACTCCCCCTGAACCATAACGGAAAGAGGGTTTGGGTCTTTTGCAAAAATCCTAAGGAGGTCCCAAGGATGTGCAACTGACAAAAAATAAATAACTAAAAGGTTTACTGGATTTCCTTTGAAAAAAAAACGAATAAACAACCCCGTAAAAAAAAAGTTTTTGACTATAAATCCCTTATAATCTTATATGTGAGACATAACTAAAAGTATTGATTATGTTTAAACGCAACAAACATTTACATACTGAAACCAAATTATCTCACCTGGCTTTAAAACCGGGGACTGGGGGACGGGAGTGTGGACATCGATGGGTGGCGTCAACTCAACTGGCACGTGGGAAAAAACAATAACAAACTGGGAAATTGAATAACATATGTTATATAGAGATAAACTAAAAATGCATTAATTTAATTAAAATACGTTCGATTGATCTGAAATTTTGATACGATGCATTGTTAGGTGACACAAGTCTATGTTAAAACTTTCAGCTCGATAGCATCACGGTAAGATTGTCATTTTTTACTTATGTTTTTCCGCCAGCCCATGAAAGACAGAGACGACCGTGAAAGGATTTAATAATAAAAACAACCCCTTAAAAACAAAGTTTTTGACTATAAATCCCTTATATATGAGACAGAACTAAAAGTATTGATTATATTCAAACGCGACAAACATTTACAGACTGAATCTGTCTTAACTCCCATTTGCTTTATAGCCCAGGGAAGGGGTTTGGTGGGAGAGGGGAAAGGTCTGTTTACCGATCGCTGGACCGATCTCAGTGTGACACGTAAAATGTAAACAAAAGCACGCCGGTACATCGACCATGTGGCGTCACAGAGCGAACTGAACTGTCACGTGAAAAAGAAAACAATAACAAACCGTGAAATTGAATTACATACGTCGTATAAAGATAAACTAAAAATGCATTAATTTAATTGCGTTCCATCGATCTGAAATTTTGATACTATGCATTGTTAGGTGACACGGGTCCATGTGCCAAATTTCAGCTCGATGGCTTAACGGGAAATGGGTCATTTTTTACTTTTGTTTTTCCGCCCGCCCAAGACAGAGAGAGACGGCCGTGAAGTTAATATAAGGGATTTAAAAAATATTAGTATTTTGTCAAATTCTCACCAACCATAACATCTATCGGATTGAAATAAACGCCAAACGATAGCTAATAATATTTAGAACAATGTTGAAGACGGAATGTTTAAAACATGTATACTCATTCAACTTCTGTAATTTTAGCAGGAATTTTTAAAGCAATTGTTTTGTTCACCATCTACACAGATCACAAGCTATTAGTTATATGGCCCTCCATCGTTCACCATCTACACTGATCACAAGCCATTAGTCACACTTTTTGGAATTCCAAAGACCAAACTTCCAGCCAGAATTGAGAGATGGGTGATGAGATGCCAAGCCTACAACATGAAAATCAAGTACCAAAATGGTAATGACAATCCTGCTGATTATATGAGCAGACATCCGGCATATCATGTGCCAAGTACGAGAGAAGAGAAAATTGCTGAAGAATATATCCAGTATTTAACTGACAATGCTATACCAAAGGCTATGATCTTACAACAAGTTTCTGATGAGACCGCTAAAGATCCTACTTTGCAAGCCGTCATCAAATCACTTGAAACAGGACAATGGTACATGCATACCACATCTGACCAGAGTTGAAGAAGTAAGAACATTTGATACACTCAAGCAATGTACACAAGAATTGACAGTCACTCAAGATGGAATTCTTCTCAAGTCCAAACAAATTGTCCTACCAAAATCAATACAGAAACAAGCTGTTGACTTAGATCACAGTGGACACCAAGGACAAACAAAGACTCTAGCTTTGCTATGTGAGAAAGTTTGGTTCCAAGGAATGAATGCAACTGTTGAGAAAAAGGTGAAAAACTGCCTAGCTTGTCAAGTTGCTACCCCTACACTAGCAAGAGAACCACTGCAGATGTCCGAGCTTCCAAGTCGAGCATGGTCCGAACTAAGCGCTGCTTTTGGTCATCTACCAAATGGAAAACAACTACTGTTTGTCACCGGTGAATATTAAAGGTATGTTGTAGTGGACATTCTTGATAGTACTTTAGCAAGAGCTACAATACCTCGACTCGGTAAAATATTCGCAGAATTCGGGTTTTCCGATCAGCTCAAAACTGATAATTGTCCTCCCTTCAACAGCCATGACTTCAAAAATTACATATCAAACATGGGAATCCATCATCGCAAAATTACACCTCTATGGCCACGGGCAAATGCAGAAACAGAAAGACTTATGCACACAGTCATAAAGTGTATAAAACAGCGGAAGTTGAACATAAGAACTGGAAGAAAGAGCTATACAGATTACTTCTATCCTACAGATTAACACCACATACTTCCACAGGACGGACTATCTCCTGCACAGATTTTATTTGGTCGCTAGTTAAAAACAAAACTTCCTCCAGTACCAAACATCCATCACAATAAAACAGATCACGTCATTAGGCAAAATGATGTCAGGACCAAAGCTACCATGAAGCGTCATGCAGACAAGAAACAGTACGTAAAACCTTCAACTATTCAACCCGGAGATAATGTGCTTGTCAAAGACACAAGATCTATTCGACCATTAACTCCTTATGAACCAATGCCTTACACTGTCACACACAAGAAAGGTACTATGATTACTGCTCAAAGAAATGCGAAAACCATCACGAGAAACAGCAGCTTCTTTAAACAATCACCACGAGCGCCCACATCAGCTGACCTAATCGAAGAAAAAGAAGCTTTTTCTAGTGAACCAACAGTCGACATCCACGATGAGACTACAGTCGAGCCTGTGCCCGCAGCTGACGTAGATTTGCCTAACCATTAGTTGCAGCGTACCAGAAAAGCTCGAAAGATGCCAGACCGGTATAGAGACTACCACATAAGCTAATTAATCACTAATCTTTTAGTGAATAAAAACCAAGTTTAATTATTATTACTTACATAAATGACATGTAGAAAATATAATGCGAATTTTCTAGATTTTTGCTTAATTTTAAATTCTCATCAATGCAAAGTAATCAAGAGTTCTTTAAGCTCAGTTTATGTTAAAATTACATTTCAATTATTGATTGCCATGGTTTCATATCCGAGGAAAGGAGGAATGTAATAATGGTAAATAACTCTTGATACCTTATTATACTATATTATGATGTATGAGTTGTGGGTCTTGATTGTAACGGAAGTTGATAATTAATAAAGAAATATTCATCGTGGCCGGAGCTGTTCTAATTCATTCCACATGGGATCAAATACAAACGATTTATTGTTTTAACTTTAGAATAGTACTAATACAGCAAACATAATTTCATAAAAGACTCCAAAGACAGAAAGAAAAATTCAAAAAGTTATCGAGTAGTCATTAAATCTTTTACTCTATTTAACACGCACAAATTCTCGTTTTTTCCTGTCTTGAAGTCGGACGTGAAATGGGTTGCCTGAGGAAACCAGGAAAATCAACACTTTATCTACATTTAAAATTGTAATAAAAATCCAAAAATAGACATAAACCGTGGATGAGCGTAGGACGCAACAAACTTCTGTAAAAGAAGAATATTCAAAACTGACTAGAATAACACCATTAGTTGAATCATTAAACCTTGAAACACTAGTGGATAGAAGAACCAAGAGTAAAGTGATAATCATACATAAAGCAATTAACTCTAATTTAGAAACACAACTTAAAGATAACTTAATACAAACCCTCAGATGGACATAAGGATAAAAACACCTTTCTTATTCCGTATGCAAGAACAAACTCATACAAATTTTCGTTCTTCCCGTCCGGAATTCGGGCGTGGAATGGGTTGCCTGAAGAATCCAGGAAAACCAACACTTTATCAACATTTAAAACTCTAATAAGAATGCAGGATTAAACACAAACCATAGATAAGCGTAGGACGCAATAATCTTCTGTATAGAAGGAGCGTCTGAAACAGATAAGAAGAAGAAAAGGGGCGTCTATAACAGATAAAAAGGGGTAAGATAATGATAAGGCACACACAAACAGCCGGGATATTTTCTTATTTAAGACAATAATTCTTTAGTTGTTATTATTATTAAAATGGCCGTTACAATTTTCTTCAGCTTGTTGTTTGTACGGGAAGTTTAGCTCAAGACATATTCTTCTATTCTTAAATAGAAATAGACAGAAATGCAAGGCAAGGACCTTTCAAGACCATAAGAAAACACACAACATTTAAGGAGAGCGAAAAATTGTAATTGAAAGAATGGCGAAATATTTTTTTAAAAACGTAAAAAAACAAGTTTTTTTACTATAAATGTGTTGTCTTGTCAGATGTGGCTCTGTATTGGTCTATCTTACATGTGCTAACGTGTTGTCTTGTAAGATGTTTCTCTGTATTGGTCTAGCTTACATGTGCTAATGCGTTGTCTGGTAAGATTTGGCTCTGTATTGGTCTAGCTTACATGTGCTAATGTGTTGTCTGGTAAGATGTAGCTCTGTATGGGTCTAGCTTACATGTGCTAGTGTGTTTTCTGGTAAGATGTGGCTCTGTATTGGTATAGCTTACATGTGCTAACGTGTTGTCTTGTAAGATGTAGCTCTGTATTGGTCTAGCTTACATGTGCTAATGTGTTGTCTTGTAAGATGTCGCTCTGTTTTGGTCTAGCTTACATGTGCTAATGTGTTGTAGCTCTGGATTTTAAAAAAGTCTCGTCCCGCCTCCTGCTCTAGTAGTTGTGGCTTCAAATTGGGCATTTAACTTTAGCTAATAAAACAGCTGTCACAAAATCAAGACGACTCTATGTATTATTAGGTTTTTTTTGTTGCTAAAAATAGAAACAT
Organism: Ampullaceana balthica; assembly: GCA_944989445.1. Classification (NCBI taxonomy): domain Eukaryota; kingdom Metazoa; phylum Mollusca; class Gastropoda; family Lymnaeidae; genus Ampullaceana; species Ampullaceana balthica. The sequence goes on from CALYLW010000870.1 coordinate 76,008, forward strand.
GATGAGTGCTTATGAAACGTGTATCCAGTCCAGCCTGCAATGTTATGGGTCATTTAAGTTTTGTGCAGCTAGGCAAAAGAGCACGCACAAATTTGTAATTAGGTGTATACGAGTACAGCCCTCAGAGTTGTCAAATTTTCTCATGATTGATAGCAGTTTGCGATTAACGGTTTACAAGATGCTATTTTTTGCTGGAATTCTAAGCAGACATGCTAAATTATTTCTTGACTAGCGTATCACCCGTAAAAATGACGGACGTTTTCAACTGAAATCTATTTATTTTATAAAAAATGCACTTTTTTTAGGGCGCCTACGGCACCGACCTTTTTCAAAAGCCCAACTAACTTATCCTTGTTTGATAAATACGAAATATTAAACTTTCTGAAATGTACACAAAGTATTTTATACTAGGGGTTATAGGGCGCCTACGGCGCCGCTCCTTTGTTTTTTTTTAAATTTTATAATTAACCATCATCAAATCCTCTTTTTACATTGATCCCTTTTCCAAAATTAAAATATGAGCGAAAACAATGACGTCATATAATATTTTTTTACAGCGCATCTTTAATTTTCACACCTTTTGATGCATTGGTGCAGTAATTTGGGTTTCCCTGCTTTCTAAAATTAATAGCGTCATGGACAGACATTGCAAATTATATTGTTTAACTAGTTTGTGCTGCGGCGCCGTGGCGCCTGCGGCGCCCCCTTTTTCAAAAGCCCAAATAACTTGTCCTTGTATGATAAATACGTAATATTAAAATTTCCTAAATGTACGTTAAGTATTTATAATAGTCTTTTTTTTTAAATTAATTTTTTATGTCAAAACCCCAAGTAACTTATCCTTGTATGATAAATACGAAATATTCCTGAAAATTAAACAAAGCATTTATCTAATAATTTTTACAGTGCTAATCAGCACACGATTTTTTAACTAATTTTAGAAAGCAGCAAACCAAATTACTGCACCAAAAAATAACTATTTGAGTCAATCAGCACTGCTTACAACACAAAATTAAAAAAAGCAGAGTGATGTCCCTCAGCGTTAGGTATCAGCGATAATTGAGCGTAAATATATATTGTTTAATAATTGAGCTTCTATATTTGAGAGGATTTAGCTCACGTTCTATTTCATACAGAAACATATCACTGAAATGCTCTCTCTGAGGTTTGCTGGTCCGTGTGCAAAGTTGCACAGCATTCATTTTACAAAATTTGCTGCACGGTCATTATAAATTGCTGCACGACAACGTTCAGATATCTTCGTGGCCGCGCTGCCACGCAGTTAAAGGGTAGCACTGTATAACAGAAGGGTGAAATGTGTTTCAAATAGACACATGTTGCATACTTGAGACCATATTATTGAGCGGGACATCTAATAAAAATGCAAGACTAGTCATAAAACATGGATATGCGTAGGACGCCATAAACTTCTGAGTACAGAAAGAGCGTCCATAATAGTTAAGATAATAGCGTGTGTGAATCACTACACAAACTGTTCCTACATATATTGTTTTAAACAATAGAGCATCCATAATAGTTAAGATAAGAGCGTGTGTGAATCACTACACAAACTGTTCCTACATATATTGTTTTAAACAATAGAGCGTCCATAATAGTTAAGATAAGAGCAGTGGCGTAGCTAGGGGGGGCGGTGGGGTTGGTCCGCCCCGGGCGGCACTCATTAAAGGGGCAGCATTTGTGGGCATTTGAAAAGTACAACCATTTCCAACAACCGCCCTTTTTCTTTTGAAGAGGGAAAACCAAGGTGAAACATAAATATTTGTAATTTCGAGTCTTAATTAACGGATTCACACAACATTTTTTTGATTACATAGTGGATGTTATAACTAACGCAAAACCGTTCAAAAATTTTTAATCGCTCAAAAATGGTATCCATCTGTTTGGAAAACTAAGCGGTATAAGTCGCAGATGACTCTTTTATAAGAAAAGTACGCAAAAAACACATCACCGCTGGGCCAAATAATATGTGCTATTAATATCGCCACGACAGTTTATACGTGGAATTTTGACACTCGCAGAATGATGCGTGAACACGTACCTAAAGGCATGGTGTTTCAAATATTGTGTTTAACTTGCAAGTAGTAATTTATATTACTGTTTTAGTTTTCAAAAAATTATTGTAAGGTAACTTATTAAAAATTAAATTTATTTTGTTTTTATTGCATTTAAGTAGCACACATAATTTGTGTTTTTCATTAAAATACGGTTATTCATTATAAACATGTTACGCCTATCCAATTAAAGTAATGTGTAAATTTGAATTCGTCTATTTATGGAAAATTATTAAGATTTATGACAAGAATATGTAAATATTCAAATTTCTCTGATAATAAAGACCACAATAGGCATAATAATTTCGAAAAAGACATACTTTAAAATTTCAATCGTCTTGGAAAAATTGACATCTGAAGAAGTAACTAGGAAAACGAGATCAGAAGCTGGAATTTTACTCAATTCAATGTAATCTTTTTCTTTTCTATGTTATCTAAATTTATGGGAATCCGTCATTTTTTAAATTAATGCTAAGTCATTGCATGGAACAAAGAGATGTGCTAATACAAAATGCTGTTATATCAGCCAAACAATTTGTGAAGAGAGGTAAATATCAACTGAACGCCGAGTTCGAGGGAGAAAAAAATATGAGTAGGGAAAATTCAGAAGACGTGGCTCTATTTTTAGAACAAGAAGTAGAACGAGAAATGTTTTTATACATGGATGGAATTATGAAAGAAAATAAAAGAACGCTTTGATGAGTTGCATGTCCTTGCAAGAAATTATTCGTAATACCATTTAACCTACTAAATGAAGCATTTGAACATCAAATAAATTACTCTATTGACATTGATAAAGAACAGTTCAATATGGAAAGAAAAAGGATCCAGGTTTTTATGGCTGTACTGTACCTACACTACAAGAAAAGGCATTATGTTAGAAAACCGGGGGAAAAGCCCCCCCCCCTCTTGATCTATTAAAATTTATTCAACAGTATAGATTGGAGAATTCTGATTGGTAATGTTTTTGTGTGTGTAATTTTGGAATATGTTTTGTCTCATTGGGGGGGGGGCAGAGGGGGTGGGGTGACCTGCGACCTCAGTAACTTTCTTTTGGTCTTTAAAAAAGTATAATGTATTTTTTTAAATTTGCATTTATAGGTATATAATCTTATTCGGCCTATTTTATTACTGCTTACATAAATATGGCATGCAATGGTAAAAATGTTCCCCACCTTTACCTCGTTTCAATTACAATTGTTTATTCATGTTTCTTAATTTATAAAAACCATAACATAATCGACTAACTGGCCGTCTACAGATGACGTCACGCGATTTTGGCTAATTTTTCACCCCTTCCCCCCTCGTCACACGTCGTCACAAAAGCTTAGACCCCTTCTTCAATAAGACGTCACAAAGCTTTGACCCCCCTCCCCCAATAAAAGCCGTATTTTCTGTTTGAAAATGAGCATGTTTCAAATTAAATTGTTGTCATTTAAGTATGTTTTAGTGTAGCGCTGCATTCTAATATCGTAACACACGTTTTACATAAACGTCATTAAATAGTGTCAGTAATCAAATATTTATTTAAAGTTGCGCGTTTTGACGTGACGTCACATTTCTTAAACACCCCCCTCGTCACAAATGTGTAACCCCCTCCCCGTGCGTGACGTCATTTATGGACGGCCCCTAAAAAGGGCGGCAAATTGGAGACCGCCCCGGGCGGCAAAAGTTCTAGCTACGCCACTGGATAAGAGCGTGTTTGAATCACTACACAAACTGTTCCTACATATATTGTTTTAAACAATAGAGGTTGTGAAATTAATCCTCAGTATTCGTTTTTTTTAATTCCTCACCTAGCAGTCGTTTCCTGCAGTCACCCACCTGACTTTTAAAAAAAATATCTTCAGATTTCTGCTTGATTTGTTTCGACAACTTATTGGTCGGTCAAACACCCCGGGAAATGCATTTGCCAGGTCGTTTACGGCACTTATATACTATTCCTGGGACTATTTCATATCTCGTCTGAGTCGTTCTCCACAAAAGTATACCCTTCATGACCAATGTTCTATTTAAGCTGCGCGGCCGATATCTGACCTACTCCTCGCAGAAGTTTAGAATTACCGGGCAGCGAATTAAAAAAAAACACACAACGTATTGCACAAAATTGCTGTGCAACTTTGCACACGAACCAATGAACCTTAGAGGGAACATCGGTCATGACTGATAGTTATAACTCTTCAGTACCATCCCATGGTTCCCTTCCCACACCCTAGAATTTCCCTTTGTTTTCCCAATACGGGACTCAAGCTCCTCACTCCCCACCATTTTCCCCCAAGCAAAATAAGAACATTTTTTTTAAAAATTCCCGACACACACACATAGGTCGTAAAACTAAGATATCAACCAAGCACACACCTTTTAGTTAACCCCACATTCCAGACGAAGCCACAAACGGGCGGCAAACTCTTGATCCATTTACAATAATTTACCCAAATTGTCAGATAACCGAAAAAAAATGTGAGAAAATAACGTTATTTAACTTACTACATTGTTAGTGGCGCAGCGATGGGGGGGGGTGGAAATGCCCCGGGCGGCACTTTGCCAGGGGCGGCAAATTCCTAGTCATTAATTAGATTCTTAAAATGAAAATTTTAAATGAAAGAGAAGTTTTTTTTAAAAATCGCAAGTAAAGAAAATCCAAATAAGAAATTAATATAAGAAATAAAGGAACTATCCAAAAGCATGTGAACGTTTCAACTGCCAGAACTTCCAACTCCTAATTGGATATAAATTCTTCTGATTGAGTCTTAAAATTTGACAGCAACCCCTGTTGTAAAATTGGGGGGGGGGACAAATTCTTCATTGTCAATTAGCTAATTGTTAAAACGTGAAAATAAATTTTAATAAAAGAAAAGAAAAGTCCAGATTTAAAAAATAATAAAATGAAGAACTATATTACAATACGACATCGCTTCTAACGCCAAAACTTTAAACTACATTATAAATCTATAAGTCTTCTGATACTTATGTTACTGAGGTTGAAAACATAGCGGATGACAGTATGACAATAATAAAATTTGTTGGCGTATTTATATGGTTTATTTTAATTTTAATGTCTTATGTTTTTTGGCATAAACAAAAATAATGGAAACAATTGCTTATCTAGTGGAATTAAAACTTGGCAAAAATAAATACAACATTGGGGGGGGGCGAAAATTCCTCGTTGTTCATTAGCTAATTGTTAAAACGTGAAAATGAGTTTTAATAAAAGAAAAAAATATCCATGATAAGCCAAAGTTTTTTTGCAAATGGAAGGAATCAGAAATTGGATAAAAAAGAATAGACTATTAATTCAGACCGACAATTAGTTGTAAAAGAGAAAACAAATTGGCAAGGAGTTCTTGTTATAATACTTGACATGATTAAATCCTGGAGAAATTGAATGTGACTTTTTGAGGTTACAGAGAGAGAGAGAGAGAGGGAGAGAGAGAGGGAGGGAGGAAGGGAGAGGGAGGGAGGGAGGGAGAGGGAGAGCGGGAGGGAGAGAGAGAGAATTCAAGACTAGGTGGTTTATTTAAGTTTTTAAAGATATTTAGGCTCGAATTTACCCTGCCTAAAATAATATAATTAATTGGAACATTGCTTACGAATGTCTTAAGTAATTCAAGGTGTTAAAAAGGCTTCTATAAAATTATTTTAATGAAAAATTAATGACGATCAATTACGAATACACTAAAATTATCTAATTTATTGCTAGGCTATTGAACATGCCATGTCTAACAACATTGATGGATGAAAGATTGAGCCATGAGAAAAATCATAAAACTTTAATTTAATTAATGAATTGAAGCCTTTCTTTTTAACAAAAAAATATATAGTGTTTTTCTAATTAATTATTTTTTTACTTTATAGCGTTAAACATATTTTTCCGGGTGGGGGTGCGGCAAATTTGGTTTTTGCCCCGGGCGGCATATACCCGCACTAAGCCGCTGCATAGGATTACATAAAAACAAACAAAGGGAGCACAATCTATACAAAAAAATATAAGGGGAGTGAACGCATAATGAATTACTGTATTTTCCGATTGGGTACGTCAAGTCCGAATCCGGTGAGAGAGGAAAACATGGACAAGTGAGAGTTACAGCTGGTGGTCAGGAAAGGAAAACCCGCCGAAGGTTTGCCAAGGATTAGAATGCTCTACCCTGTTGGGGGGGGCAGAACTGATGCCGTGCGAGGAAATCGATGTGGAGTCATCGTACCGAGACATTGACTTGGACAGCTCCTAGTTAGTCGTTCACTTGAGCAGCTCCTATTGAGTAATTGACAGATTTTCCCCATAACATGTTACCAATGGCTGTCTTCAGATCCAGGTAGGTCAAACAGTATCCTGTTCACTGATTATTTGGGTTTGTTCAGAGAGACGTTTATATTCGTGTTTGGGTATAATTCTTAAATCTTGGAGTTTTATATGAAAACAATTTTTCACAACGAAAAAAAAGTATATTTTGTAAAAACTGTGCGTTATTTAAAAGTTTTTTTTAAACAGAGCATAATTATTTTGTTTAATTATTATCTTAAAATGTGTGACAAATCTAAAATGACCAAAGCAAGATTGAAATAACTGTGTACCGTAAATGATACAATCATTACATTCTTGATTGCATTCGCTACGGAAGAAAAGCTATAGGAATGATAACAGAAAAACCAGCATGCGTCATTATGCCAAATAACGTTGTTGTGGCTTTAGGTCAAAAACCATCTGTTTACTTCCCTCGTTAAACAAATAGCTAAGATTTGAGGTTACTGTAAAAACTACAATCTCAGCGTTCGTCTCAATAAACAAGATTATTAATTTAACACTACTGAGACATCACATGTGCTTAAACTTTAAAAAACTTGTGGAGAAATATCAGAGTACTATTTGTACCCTTCAAACGTGAATGCCATTTCTATAAATTTTAAATAATATTGATTTGTCCTCAATTCTTTTAGACCTTTTCTTCATTTTAATTTAAATTTAAAATTACAACCTTCCTTTTTACGTCGCGTAACTCATGCAGCATGTGTCTACTGATTTTAAAAAAAATTTAAATAGTAACGTAAAAAAACAAGTTTTTTTACTATAAATCCTTAATATAAGAGAAATAACTAAAAGAATGTTCATTATAATACGCATAGCAAGTCAATCCAAAAATCGAACATTTTAGTTACGTCTCAAATATATAAAGTACTAGCAAAATACCCGCGGTTTCTACTACGTAAATTAGGATTTCAGTTACCGTTGAGAACCCGCGTAACACAAATTCAAAAGACAAATAGATTTCAATCTGGATCATGATGGATATACTACATATATTTACTTCACCGTCTTGTCTGACTGTCTGTCGTGGTCCGATAGAAAAACAAAAACGAAAAGTAAAAAATGATACAATTCCCATGATCCTATCGAGCTGATAATTTAATTTTTTTAGTATGTTATGATTGCGGGAAGGTACTCAACAACTTAAAAAAGTTTCATGCTCCTATGTACACGGGAAGTTGGATATTTAATGATGAGTCTGTCTTACATAGCTCATATGAGTAAAAAGATATACATTTGGCCCCCGGCCCCTAGTGAGTGATAATTATATAATTTTTACACATGCTACCATCGCGGAGGGTACTCAAAAACTTCCCAAAGTTTCATGCCTCTACTTACAGGGTAAGTTAGAGAATTAGTGATGAGTCAGTTTTATATAAGGAAAAAAACTACATTCAGGCCCCCGCCCCGTAGTGAGTGATAATTTAATTATTTGTTCGCCAGTTACTATTTTAGGAGGGTACTCAACAACTTCCCAAAGTTTCATGCTCCTACCTACACTGGAAATTGGATATTTTATGATGAGCGTATTTTATATAGCTCATTTTAAAAAAAAACTGCATTCGGGCCTCCGCCCTCAGTTAGTGATATTTTTTTTTCCGTATGTTACCATTTCGGGAGGGTACTCAATAACTTTCCAAAGTTTCATGCTTCTACCTACACGGGAAGATGCGGAATTAGTGTTGATTCAGTTTTATAAAGCCAATATAAGGAAAAAAACGGATTTGGGCACCCGGCCACCCATGAGTGGAGATTTTAAAATTCTTTTTCGCCAGTCATCGTCATAAGAGTGTACTAAGCAAGTTCCCAAAGTTTCATGCTTCTACCTTCACGGAAAGTTGGAAAATTAGCGATGAGTCAGTTTTAAATATAAGAAAAAAACTACATTTAGGCCTCCGGCCCCCAATAAGTGATAATTTATTTAATTTTTGTTTACCTTTTACCATCGCAAATGTTGCTTAACAACTATCAAAAGTTTCATACTTCTACCTACACAGGAAATAAGAGAATTAGTGATTTTCAGGTTTTATATAGGTCATATAAGGAAAAAAACTACATTTGGGCCCCCGGCCCCCAGTATGTGATAATTTAATTATTTTTTTTCCTTTTGCCATTGCGGAAGTGTACTCAACAACGTCCCAAAGTTTCATTCTTCTACCTACTCGGTAAATAGGATAATTAGTTATTTATAATTTTCATATAGCCCATATAAGGGGAAAAAAACGATTTGGGCCCCCGGCCCCCATGAGTGTGAATTTCAAAATTCTTTTACTCCGCGGGTCACATATAGTTTGATTTATTCTATGGCTGTCCAAACATATTTTTTCTGTAATTCTTTAACCTGTCCTATAACGGGCAAACCTGATGTGTCCTACATATGTCCTTCATATATCCTACATATGTCCTTCATATGTCCTACGTAGGTCCTTCATATGTCTTACATATGTCCTAAATTTGTCCTACATATGTCCTACATATATCCTACATATGTCCTTCATATGTCCTACATAAGTCTCACATATGTTTACATATGTCCTACATATGTCCTAAATTTGTCCTAAATATGTCCTAGATATGTCCTAGATTTGTCCTACATATGTCCTACATATGTCATAAATTTGTCCTAAATATGTCCTACATATGTCCTAGATATGTCCTACATTTGTCCTACATATGTCCTACATATGGACTAGATATGTCCTACATTTGTCCTACATATGTCCTATGTGTGTCCTGTAGGACCAAGAAAACTTGGGTGATCGTATTGGTGAGTGTCAGCGCCGTCGTCCTGTTCGTTCAGGTCACGCTGACCAACGTCAAAGTCAAGGCCAGTCTCAACCAGATCACAAGGTTCAGCTTCATGGAGAACTTTGAAACTAAGATACTATTTGAAGGTAGGTTTGTGGTATGTCAGGGCCTGTGGAAACTAATAAAGTATATGTGATAGTAGGTTTGTTGCATGTCAGGGCCAGTGGAAACTAAGATAACATTTGAAGGTAGATTTGTTGTAAGTCGGTTGTTGGTTTGGGGGGGGGGCTGTTAGCTTTGTTGTCATTAAATTTGTGGTACGTGTATTCATTTTACAAGTTTTTTAGAGTAAATGTTGTATATAAGTGTTGTAAGTAAATGTTGTAAGTAAGTGTTGTAATTGAATTTTGTAAGTAAGTGTTGCGAGTAAGTGTTGTAAGTAAGTGTTGTAATTAAATCTTTTATGTAAGTTTTGTAAGTAAGTGTTGTAAGTAAATGTTGTAAGTAAGTTTTGTAAGTAAGTGTTGTAAGTAAATGTTGTAAGTAAATGTTGTAAGTAAATGTTGTAAGTAATGTTGTAAGTAAGTGTTGTAAGTAATTGTTGTAAGTAAGTGTTGTAAGTAATTGTTGTAAGTAAGTGTTGTAAGTAATTGTTGTAAGTAATTGTTGTAAGTAATGTTGTAAGTAAATGTTGTAAGTAATTGTTGTAAGTAAGTGTTGTAAGTAAGTGTTGTAAGTAAGTGTTGTAAGTAAGTGTTGTAAGTAATTGTTGTAAGTAATGTTGTAAGTAATGTTGTAAGTAAATGTTGTAAGTAAGTGTTGTAAGTAAGTGTTGTAAGTAAAGTGTTGTAAGTAAAGTGTTGTAAGTAATTGTTGTAAGTAAGTGTTGTAAGTAAATTGTTGTAAGTAAGTGTTGTAAGTAAATGTTGTAAGTAAATGTTGTAAGTAAATGTTGTAAGTAAATGTTGTAAGTAAGTGTTGTAAGTAAATGTTGTAAGTAAATGTTGTAAGTAAGTGTTGTAAGTAAATGTTGTAAGTGTTGCAGGCAATGCTGTTGAAATAAATTTTTAAAATTCTAAACCTTTGAGTACTCAATGCGTTAGTTAATTCATTAAGTTTTTGTTTTTTTAAAATCATCATTTAAAATTAAAACTATTTTTGTGATTAAAAAACCTAAATATAAAAAAACCGAAATATTGTGTAATATAAAACGTACTAAAATGTTAAAATTTAGCGTACATTTAAAAGCTCAAGAATTGAACAAATAAAAGAGACTTGTTTACTTCACAGATCCACCGTGTCTTGACAGACTTGCCACCCAATACAACAGGGTGGAAGACATCTTTTGTCTTGTGAGTACACGCATCATGTAGACACGCATCATGTAGACACACACCATGTAGACACACACCATGTAGACACACATCATGTAGACACACACCATGTAGACACACACCATGTAGACACACATCATGTAGACACACAATGTAGACACACATCATGTAGACACACACCATGTAGACACACATCATGTAGACACACATGTAAACACACACCATGTAAACACACACCATGTAGACACACATCATGTAGACACATGTCATTTTAGGGCTACGTCATCACGTGCCTGGGGCATATTATGAGTCATCACACGCATGGTCGTAGGGAAGGGGGGGCAAGGGGGGGGGGCATTTGCCCCCCCCCCTACATTTGAGAATTGTTTTTTAAAATTTATTAAATGCATTAATAAATGTTGTATTTTAACTATTACAGTACTAATTTGTAAGTCTTATTAATTTCTAAGGCTTTTTTCAACCCTTATTTTATACTGAACTTGAATTTTATTGAAAATTGTACCTGTATGGCATTGCAAGTTAAAATTTTTAAAAAGTGGGATTTTTTTGCGGAAAAATTCCTAGCGACGCCCATGATCTCACGGCTTATTCTTATCTTCTCTTATATATACAGACGCTCCTTCTAGGCAGAAGATAATTGTGTCCACAGACCATGACTCTGTTGGCAAGTGATTCAGCGTTCACAGGCCACGGCTATGAGGGTTCCACGAATTACCCAGCCGCCTAACTAGTGTTAGGTACCCATTCGGGGCTGGGTGACTCAGGGACGCACTAGGCCCCGGGAACAAATCCTTGCCTTCACATGGATTCGAACCCGTGACCATCGGTACGCCAGTCGAGCGCGCTGCCACTCGACAACCGTGTCTATGTATCTGTCATCTCACGTATATGTCATCACGCATATATGCCATCACACGTATATGTCATCCCACGATAGATCAATTACACATGTTGTGTATTTTGTATTTTATTTGATTAAGATGTCCTTCATGTTGCACCGCTGTAAGTAGAAGAAGGCTTTATGACTAATTTATGGAATATCCTCGAAAAATCGGGAATAATTAGTCATCCCCGGGTAAACACTATAATGGTTCAAATCTCCTACACTAATTCGCAAACACTCCTTAGGAATAGAAAAAAAATGAACTAGATTATCGGGACCAAGTAATCCTATTGCGTCAATCAAATTCTTTGTTACCAGTGAGCAACCATTTTAAAAAATTTAATGACGATTTTTTTAAATATTAACTTTTAAATAAATCTTACGTATATGTAATTTCTTTATCATTGCTATATGCAAAAATTGCAGGAAAATTTTTTCAAGATTAACCGCAACTAGTCGCATACCTCAAAAGTTAGAGCTAACGTATTTTTAAAAATTGGTTGGGGATTGGAGGTGGGGGGGGGGCGGAGAGGTAAACCGTAAGAGATTTTAAATTATATGTGAAGTTTTGGATTAGGATTTTAAAAAAAAATATGTTATGATGTTTTGGCTTCAATTAATTTCTTTTAATTGTGATCTCAAATTCTGGTTTAAGATTTGTTTCAATTATGTTCTTTAGTCCCACGCATTTAAGTACTACATTGAGGATTACTTAGATTTAGTTTTGCAAGCATTTTTTCATCACATCAATCAATAACCGAGATTTGAGCTACATATACTACATATAGACCATTTAGTGGTCATTAAAATTTTCCTCTACCAGGTATTATAATTATGATACATTATTTATACATTTATTCTTATTTTGTAAATTATTTTAGTAACCCGATTTTAGTTCTTATTAATCATGATAATTTTGAGAATTAAAACATATAACTTGAAAATAATTTTAAATTTAAAGCAAAAACAACGAAAATCCCCCGCCCCCTTTTTTTGTCAACTCACAAAAAAATAAAAATGCCCATTACATTCTCCCTACACTATATAACAGTGTATTTAATACACTCCCTTGTCGATAGATCCATGTATTTAACGCAATAACCTTCCGATATATCAATCATCCTATAAAATAAAAGGCAATGTTCTGTGCGGTCATCGATAGCGATTGGTCCCTCAAACACATGCGACTCCTACAGCCATTCATATTGAACACGTTTACGCGGACGTTCAAAACGAGTTATTTTTGGTGCAGTATTTCTTCCAAGACTTTATTTTGAGTTATGCGCCTTTGATTTTATAGTCGAAAACTCTGTTTTTACGATTAATTTATTTTAACTACATGTATAATGAATAGTATTTTTGAAGTGTTGCACATGTATGCCGGTCGAGACGGCTGTTGAAGGGGAGATTCATATATAAATCAAACTTTGTCACGGGTCACTTTTTCATTGTGGCACCTATGTTTTTACATGGATTGATGGATCTCGACCAAACTTGGCACATATATGCATCATTATCCAGGTCAAAATATAGAGGTATTTTTAACTTTATATAGATTACAATTTGGGGCCACCAAGACCCTTAACTTTTAAATTAAATTGCGAATAAATCGAATGAAACTTTGGATAATTATTATTGTAATTAGTGGCCGTCCATAAAGTACGTCACGCTATTTTTGACCATTTTACCCCCTCCCCCTGTCACAAACTGTCACAAATCTCGGGTCCTCCCTCCCCCTAAAGTACGTCATACTTTCGATTTTTTTTAAAAATTAACACCTAATTAAAGTATTTAATTTAATACTTAAAATACACTTCACTATTAAACTGTATTAAAATCTGTAATTTCCACTAAAAAAGTAGTGATGTACCGAATTCAAAATTTTGAAATCTGGCCGGAGCTGAATTTGGCCAGATTTATGAAGTGAAATCCGGCTGGAGCCGGAATCAGATTTGTTAAAATGGCCTCATTCCTGATTTGCCAGAGCCGCTATGAATATATATATATAAATTAGGAATCTTCCGGCTATCCGGATTTATGAAGTGAAACCTGCCGGAGCCAAAGTCGGAGCCAGATTTTAAAAAATAGCTGGAACCCGGATTTGCCGGAACTGAAGCCTAATTCCCGTACATCCCCACTTAAAAGAACTATCAAGATTATTGAAATGATTTCAATAGTAGAATAGTTAATTGTCAACGGTTGTCACAGTTATTCAATGAAACAGTAATTCAGTCTAGATCGAATTTGAAAAGAAAAATTGCAAAAATTAGACTTGACAATTATATAATACACATCATTTATCTGCTACCTTTTCATTTGCAATGAGTGAGGTCAAGTTTTAGATAATCTTCCGATTATGCATTCTATTGACACAGGATAAGAAGTACATTAGTGAAACTTGACCTCAACTAGTGATTAAATAATAAAAAAAGGAAACAAAACGATTTGACTAAAAAAGACTAGATTGACAAATTATGTTATCAACTCTTGTGCTATTTCGAATCTGTTTTGTATGGTGCTATGAATTATGTTTCATTCCAAAATATTCACTGGACATCGTCTTACAACAGTTAAGTGAAGTGTTCATCCATAGTTACCACTGACATCATTCTTTCACCATCATCATTTCCTTAAAGGATAATTGCAGACAGTTCAACTCGTCCTCATCTAGTCACTCAACAGCCTCTGTATGTGCATTTTCTCTTCTGGCAATAACTGCCATAGGTTCTCTTTGCCTTCTAAAAGTGATTCTCGAAGGATGGATACGTTTTATCTGAGTTGATTCTTGAACAGTTTGGGTGGGCACATTCTCCTGAGCCCGAGCTCTGTGTTGTCCTGTAAGTTTCTTCAACATTGTTTGTGAGGCAAAATATAAGTGACATACTTTGCAAAGTCGATCAAATAAGCTGGTAATCACATGGTTGTACTTTGAAAACTCCTGTTGATCTTGGCATAATGTCATCAAATTTGAGAGTTTGTGCTACAAACCAGGAAGAAAATTTATGAGAATCTTCATCTGCTCTTTCTAAAACTTTCAGTCCATCAACTGTTTGGTTGATTGGGATTGGAGGAGGGGAAGAAACTTGAGGGTAAAACGTTGAAATATGAACTTTTATTGTCCTGATTTTTAACAATTTGAGTTAAATATTGGCTGGTGCGAAGATGATTGTCAAACCATTCCGGATCCTTCAAAATCAGTTCTTCTGCATCCAATTCAGATTTAAAAACACATTCAGCAGAGACGCATTTCATGCTATTTTGACATTAAACTATTTGTAATGTTTCACAAAATTTTGGAAAATTATTTTAAAGCTATTTAAATTCTACTAAAAATATAAATAAATTAGAAAACGAATATATAAAAAATATAGGAGTGACATCACACATGGGCTGACCCCCCTCCCCCCCTGTCACAAAGTGTAACACTTTCTTACACCCCCTCCTCCTTTTTAGAGCGTGACGTACTTTATGAAAGGCCCATTAACCGAGAGTTATCATTCTTATTGTAATCGATACTTCTACAAATAGAAACAAAATATTGAGCCACTAATTTAATTTAATGTTCTAGAACTGAATTGTAACCATTTAAAATTGTTTAAATATGTATTAATAAGCCCCAAAATCATTTTGTTACCACCTAAAGTTTATTAAATCCTTTATATTAACTCGTGGTGTCTGCGGCCGACCTTGCTTGATTGCTTGTCGCCAAAACTTTTGATCGATTTTTAACCCACTTGCTCGCAAGATAGCGAGCTGAAATTTTGCAGACAGTTTCGTACCGATGATAAAAACAATGTATCAAAATTTCAGATCGATCGCATGTACCGTAATTAAATTATTGATTTTTTAGATTATTTTATTTATTCCTATGTATCATGCTATTTTTGAGATAGAGCGTCGCGGTGCGTATTATATTGAACAACCTTTCTATCGCGCAATAAGGTGCGTATTTTACTGACAACACTTTTTATAAACCTATTCCTGATCGGTGCGCATTATATTAAACACGTTTTACGACACAACTGCAATTTTGTATTTTTGGATGGTCTTGCGCTGCGTGTTATAATGAACATTCTTTTAGTTACGTCTCATACGTAAAGGATTTATAGTCAAAAACTTGGTTTTTTACGGGTTGTTTTTATTTTTATTTGTTTTCTTGTAGAATTTAATTTTCTATTTATTTCAATTTCGAATATCGAAAACAATTATAATTTGGATTTGTTTTCAAACAACGTCGATTACGTTTTTTCTGTACATTTCTAGAAAAATTTGCAACGCATGTATAAATAAGGCCTCGAAAGACTTATTTACGACAGAATGTCTATTTTAATAAGTTTTTAAAGTAATATTTACTAAGTATTTCATCTTCGAATACAACTGTAATATAGATTTACCACACTAGGACTATGACTATCGACATCGACCACTATAAATCAAAGCATTGAGTACAGGATTCAAAATTTACTATTAAAGGTAAGTTAAGTTCGCATATTTTAATTTGAAATACAACGGGTGTTAAATTGTATACTACGGTCTATTTCCATAGTATTTTCATAATCATATTAATTAATATTATATGATATAAATATATTCCTAATTCTACTAAATTTAATAATTAAATTACTATAAAATTACTACCCTTTAAACACATACATTGATACATTTATATGCCATTATATGCATAATTGAAAGGATACTTCCAAAATTAGATACATTTAACAGATATAATAACATTTATGAGGCATTCTTTTCTTATTCCGTGCACGATTTTTATGAAACGTTTCCTTTTTAAAAAAAACAGGTTGCCAAAATTGCCTAAGAAACGTCAAATGCTACTTTAGTGTGAACATAGACTGCAGGACTAACCGGAAAAGCACAGTACAGCAAAATAGTAAGTTCTGTTATTGTTTTCTCTAACTTTTAACATATGAATTTTTAAATATATATTTTTTATATTTCTTCCGATACGTTATTTATCAAATAAGATTTAAAGATTGGTGCATTTTAAAAAATAAAAAAAAGGTTTCCAAAATTACATGAGATGCCACTTCAGTATGAAGAAATACAGCGGGATCAGCCAGAAAAGCCAATATCCTAAATCCCTTTATTGTTTTCTCTAGCTTTTAGCATAAACATTTTAAAAAATTTCTTCCGATACGTTTTTTATACAATAAGGTATAAAGAATGGCGCATTTTGTAAAAAAACAGGTTTCCAAAATTGCATGAGGTTCCTTACTGCAGATGGAGCGTGAAGGAAAAAGAACATCAAGAGCGTCCGAGACACCAGAACATCAAGAGCGTCAGAGACACCAGAACATCAAGATCGTCAGAGACACCAGAACATCAAGATCGTCAGAGACACCAGAACAGCGAGAGTTACTTTGAAAACGAAAAGAACCGTACAGTGTAGAAACGATATCAACGAGGGTTACAGCTTAGCAAAGGGAGAGAACAGGACTGTGTGTCAATTTATTTAGGGTTTATTTAAACTATTCTAGAATATTCTAAGTTTTATCATTGCAGGATCTCTATTACTTTTCTGCCTGTTTTTCTGGGACAGGTTTTAAAGTATTACCCCATTATTTGTCAAACTTTGAATGTAATATTAGTCTTATTATTCACTTGATTTGGGTAAGATTCAAAATATTCTAGAACCTTGAAAATTTTAAATTTTATTTGTTAAAGATCTCCAATAATTGTTAGTCTTTTTGATTGCGGCAATTTCAAAGTTTTAACCCAAATATTTGCCAGACTACGATTGTACTTATACATTTAATATTCACTTGATTCGGGTATAATTAAAAATATTCTAGGAACTTCTGTGGTTTAATTTTTCATTACGTCCGCAGAAACAAATATAAATAGGACAAAAAGCATAGAATTCCCTTACGCTTACGATCGAGGGAAAAGGATTCTACCAAAAACGAGATCCCATTATACAACGGATAGCACTGATCTATGTAATCCTATTAAAGTATGGTATTTTATAGTGGTAAGGGATTTACTTAATAAATGGGATACCATTACGCAATGCCATCATAGTGGCATCAATCGCAAAAAACATAATTTGGCATCCAATTGGGGAAAGGGATTCTACCAAAAACGGGATCCCTTTATGCAACGTGATAATATTTTAGCCATTTGATCCTATCAAAGTATGTTTGTTACGCAATACTTAAAATATAAGTTCAATTTTTCAGTCAATCGAGAATTATCAAATAGTGTGTATGTATGTTATAAGCTTTCGAATCGCTGTCTGTAAATATATTTACTCACAAACAAATTCATGTATTTATATCTCATGTACCAATTTAAATATTTGTTCTTATATACACATTGAAGTTTTTCAGAAACCTTATAAGATTGTGGGTTATTATCAAAAGTTTAAATATAATAAAAATATAAAAAATAATTCCACTAGTTTAGTTTCTCTTTATTACAATTTTGAAACGTATAGAGTAGTTTGTATTATCAGTTTAAAATTATTTGTGATATTTTAGTATTTCTCACTAGGCATAACAAAGTAAGAAGATAAAATGGATAAGCGATAACACCTGGATAAAAATCCAAGAAAGAAAACAAATGAAGTTAAACCTTTTATCAGCAATAACGTCATCCTTATACGTAAGCATCAAACAACGTTACGCACTGCTGGACAAAGAAGTGAAAGCTGATGCACGAAAAGACAAAATAATTTTATAAACAATCTGTCCACAGAAGCAGAATTAGCAGCAAAAAAAGGTAACAGCAAAATTTTATTTCACATTATGAGACAGTTGCGCAACCATCCACCCACAAAAAGTACGCCTACCAAAGACACCAATGGCAAATTATTAGCATCAGATAAAGAACAAAAACAAAGGTGGGCAGAACATTTCAAAGAAATATTATACAGACTACAGCCAACAATTACCCCAGTTATTGGTGAAGAAGAGAACATGTCTATTTTAACTGCAGCATGTGAAAATTTCACAAATGAATAACTAAAACAAGCCATGAGGAAGTTAAAAAACAACAAATCAACTGGCGAAGATGAAATTTCAGGGAAAATGCTAAAGTCAGCAGATGACAATGTTCTACAGCATTTATTGTTGTCATTCAATGATGTCTGGCAAAATGAATCCCCACCACAAAGAATGGAAAAATGGTGCCATCTTTAAACTGCCCCAAAAAAGGCGATTTATCATGCAACAATTGGCGTGGAATAACGTTACTATCTGTACCAGGAAAACGTTTTTGCAGTATTCTACTAGAGAGGATAAAAAAGTCATTAGACGAAAGGCTAAGAGAAGAGCAAGAAGGCTTTAGACCACATCGGTCATGTATTGACCATATCTTCACACTCAGAACTATCATCGAAGAATCTGTTGAATTTCAATCCCAGCTCATTATAAATTTTGTTGACTTTCAAAAAGCGTTCGACAGCCTCCACCGACCTACGCTCTGGAAACTTCTTAATATCTATGGTTTCCCAACTAAATATGTGAACATTATAAAAGTTTTTTAAGCTGATTCACTTTGCTGTGTGAAAACTGAAGCCGGAAATTCTTACTGGTTCCCAGTCGAAACAGGCGTGAAGCAAGGATCTGTAATGTCACCAATTTTATTTGGAAAAGCAATTGATTGGGTCATGCGAAAATGCACGGATGTCGGATTAGGCATCAAATGGATCGAAAACAATACATGGAAGACCTTGACTTTGCATATGACCTGGCTCTTGTAAGCTCAACGCAACTGAAAAAGCGGATCATCTCCAGCACTTTTCGAATCAAATTGGTCTTCAAATCAACACAACAAAAACAAAAGTCATGGACCTCACCAACCAACCCAATGATATTATACTTAATGACAAAACCATAGCAAAAGTAACCAACTTCACTTACTTAGGAAGCAAAATTTCATATGATAGAGATGCAACTTTAAAGATAATGACTCGAATTGCGTTGGTGTCAAGTGCTTTTAACAAACTTACAAATATTTGGAGATCAAAGACACTTAGCAAAAATATAAAACTTAGGCTATTCAACTCTTGCGTAATCACTGTTTTAACATATGGATGCGAAATCTTGAAATCCACTCAAGCTATAGAAAAGAAATTAGTTGTTTTCGAAAACAAATGCCTCCGAAAAATTTTGAATATAAAACGGAGTGACTTTAAATAAAATAAAACAATAAGAGAAGAAACCAACCAAGAGTATGTGTCAACTTTTATAAGGAGAATACGTTGGAATTATATCGGTCATGTTTTTCGAATGGACGAGAGAAGACTACCCCGTCAGGCCTTCATATGGACACCAAAGGCGAAAGAAAACAAGGAAGACCAAAGGAAAT
The DNA here is from genome assembly GCA_944989445.1 of Ampullaceana balthica. Lineage (NCBI taxonomy): Eukaryota > Metazoa > Mollusca > Gastropoda > Lymnaeidae > Ampullaceana > Ampullaceana balthica. The sequence goes on from CALYLW010000870.1 coordinate 95,700, forward strand.
CCTACGTAGAACAATCAAAAGAGAAAGCTCAACCATGGGTCTAAGAAATAATCAAGACCTAATACAATTGGCGACTGATCGTCGTAAATGGAAATCCATGACTTCTGCCCTATGTGCCGTCTTCGGCCCGAGAGGAACTAACTAACTAACTAACTAAGCATAATGGTTATAATAATTACTACCATCCTTAATCATCTCTCTGTAGATTAAATGGCTCCAAAAATGTATATCAACAGTGGATAGTACCGCTAATTAGAAAGGGATCCTATTGGAATGTATACTCGCAATTGGAAACACTTTTCCAATGGACTATAGTAAATAGGATTCGCACGGATAATGTGACATCAATGACAATGACAGCTAGGCGTTTCTGTTATAACAACAGGATCATAATTGGGCGTGAAATCTCAAATGAAGTTTGGAATCATATGAGGACAAGGGATTCTATCAAAAGTGGGATCACTTTATGCAATAGGATAATATTGAGCTATGTGATCCCATTAAAGTAGATGAATTTATAGGGAAAAGGAATTACTGCACGAATGGGATCCCATTAAACAAAAGGATTATAATGGTGTATGTAATCTCAAAGAAATGTGGAATCCTATAGGGGGGGGGGATTTGACCAAGAACGGGATCCCATTATTGATTGGGGTCATAATGGGTGAGGTTCCCAAGGGAACCCTATTACTGGCCCTAGTAAAGCCGGGTATATCAGCTAGTCTATAAATAAACTATCCCATCACAACATATCAATGTATTTAATGCACACTCCCTTGACGATAGATCAGTTTATTTAATATTTACGATATTCTCCTACCACCGCCATATGCCTTTCTGAAAACTGAATTCAATAGTTCTCGATAAATAAATTCCTTTTTTATTAATACACAGAATTCAGTTAAGACTCACTTCAGTGATACGGTCAAAATTCATCATTTAGATATTTATACGCTAGAAATCCATTCTTCAGATAGTATGCATGTGTTAGAGTGTAGACAACCATGCCATTGACATTCATGTTTCAGATAGTGTTTGTTAGACAATCATACTATTGACATTCATGTTTCAGATAGTGTTTGTTAGACAATCATACTATTGATATTCATGTTTCAGATAGTGTTTGTTAGACAATCATACTATTGACATTCATGTTTCAGATAGTGTTTGTTAGACAATCATACTATTGACATTCATGTTTCAGATAGTGTTTGTTAGACAATCATACTATTGATATTCATGTTTCAGATAGTGTTTGTTAGACAATCATACTATTGATATTCATGTTTCAGATAGTGTTTGTTAGACAATCATACTATTGACATTCATGTTTCAGATAGTGTTTGTTAGACAATCATACTATTGATATTCATGTTTCAGATAGTGTTTGTTAGACAATCATACTATTGACATTCATGTTTCAGATAGTGTTTGTTAGACAATCATACTATTGACATTCATGTTTCAGATAGTGTTTGTTAGACAATCATACTATTGATATTCATGTTTCAGATAGTGTTTGTTAGACAATCATACTATTGATATTCATGTTTCAGATAGTGTTTGTTAGACAATCATACTATTGATATTCATGTTTCAGATAGTGTTTGTTAGACAATCATACTATTGATATTCATGTTTCAGATAGTGTTTGTTAGACAATCATACTATTGATATTCATGTTTCAGATAGTGTTTGTTAGACAATCAAGCCATTGACATTCATGTTTCAGATAGTGTTTGTTAGACAATCATACTATTGAAATTCATTCTTAAGATATTATTTGTTAGACAGTCATGTCACTGACATTCATGCATTTTCTCTCGTCCTAAGTGGTCATTTCATGCAGCCTTGTTTTAGTTTCTGCAGGGTAAACTTTGGGGCTACGTCATTCAGCTATATAAAATGTATTGGGATTTTTATAATATCGATTGCAACCTCCTGTACATTTATGGTTATTTATTTTAAAAAAATTTCAAACAGAATTTACCCCAGTTTCTTCCGGAATTAAAAAATCCATGTTTTTACGAATACGTGTTGAACAACACGAGACGTCTTCGCTGTCTGCCTTATTTCTACATCATCGGGATGGCCAAAAGTGGATCGTCGGATCTCCACGCGAGACTAGCAAAGCACCCGTGGTTGTATAAGAACCTCGGTGCCATGGATAAGGAGGCACAGTTCTGGTCCTGGAACCGTTATGGTAAGAATCATCTTAAGTTCACATTTTGGGCGTTTTGGTTTCAATAAGACCACATCCCCCATCCCCCCCCCCACAAGAAAAAAAAATGTGGTATCAGTTGTCACGGATGACCAATTTTCCTTCGTAACTTTGTTGAGGGCTACGCGCGGTGGTGTGTTTGGAGGTCGCTTTGTTGGTTAGTCAGTGCGAAAGTGTGCAAACGGAAGTTGTTGTTTTTTTGTTGACGGCATCAGAACGTGTGTAGAAGGGTAGAGAGTTTTGTGCATGTTGTGATGTGGCAAGACGTGAGCGCGATAAAATATTGTTTTCCGTTAGTGGATTTTCTGTTATTCTGGTGTATTAGAAGTTATATGAATCTGGTAACAAGCAGTTCAGATATATGTATCAGGAAGTTGTTACATAAGTTATTGACGGTTTTCTGATGTGGGAGAGTTGTGTAAAACAAATCCTATATAACAAAAGGAAAGTTTCTGTCCGTTCTGTCCCGTCATCTATAGCGATTGGTCCCTCAAACACATATGACTCCTACAGCCAATAATATTGAACACGTTTACGCCATTTACGCGGACGTTGAAAACGAGTTATTTTTGGTGCAGTATTTCTTCCAAGACTTTATTTTGAGTTATGCGCGTTGGGTTTTATAGCAAAAAAACTCTTTTTTAAATCCTTTATATTAACTCGTGGTGTCTGCGGCCGACCTTGCTTGCTTGTCGCCAAAACTTTTGATCGATTTTTTACCCACTTGCTCGCAAGATAGCGAGCTGAAATTTTGCAGGCAGTTTCGTACCGATGATAAAAACAATGTATCAAAATTTCAGATCGATCGCATGTACCGTAATTAAATTATTGATTTTTTAGATTATTTTATTTATTCCTATGTATCATGCTATTTTTTGAGATAGAGCGTAGCGGTGCGTATTATATTGAACAACCTTTCTGTCGCGCAATAAGGTGCGTATTTTACTGACAACACTTTTTATAAACCTATTCCTGATCGGTGCGCATTATATTAAACACGTTTTACGACACAACTGCAATTTTGTATTTTTGGATGGTCTTGCGCTGCGTGTTATAATGAACATTCTTTTAGTTACGTCTCATACTTAAAGTATTTATAGTCAAAAACTTGGTTTTTTACGGGTTGTTTTTATTTAAATCCTTTATATTAACTCGTGGTGTCTGCGGCCGACCTTGCTTGCTTGTCGCCAAAACTTTTGATCGATTTTTTACCCACTTGCTCGCAAGATAGCGAGCTGAAATTTTGCAGGCAGTTTCGTACCGATGATAAAAACAATGTATCAAAATTTCAGATCGATCGCATGTACCGTAATTAAATTATTGATTTTTTATATTATTTTATTTATTCCTATGTATCATGCTATTTTTTGAGATAGAGCGTCGCGGTGCTTATTACATTGAACAACCTTTCTGTCGCGCAATAAGGTGCGTATTTTATTGACAGCTCTTTTTATAAACATATTCCTGATCGGTGCGCATTATATTAAACATGTTTTACGACACAACTGCAATTTTGTATTTCTGGATGGTCTGGCGCTGCGTATTATAATGAACATTCTTTTAGTTACTTCTCGTACATAAAGGATTTATAGTCAAAAACTTGGTTTTTTACGGGTTTTTCTTATTAAATCCTTTATATTAACTCGTGGTGTCTGCGGCCGACCGACTGACCTTGTCACCAAAACTTTTGATCGATTTTTAACCCACTTGCTCGCAAGATAGCGAGCTGAAATTTTGCAGGCAGTTTCATACCGATGATAAAAACAATGTATCAAAATTTCAGATCGATCGCATGTACCGTAATTAAATTATTGATTTTTTAGATTATTTATATTTATTCCTATGTATCATGCTATTTTTTGAGATAGAGCGTCGCGGTGCGTATTATATTGAACAACCTTTCTGTCGCGCAATAAGGTGCGTTTTTTATTGACAACTCTTTTTATAAACATATTCCTGATCGGTGCGCATTATATTAAACATCTTATCTTATCTGTTTACAGACGCTCCTTCTATACAGAAGATTATTGCGTCCTACGCTTATCTATGGTTTGTGTTTAGTCCTGCATTTTTATTAGAGATTTAAATGTTGATAAAGTGTTGGTTTTCCAGGATTCTTCAGGCAACCCATTCCACGCCCGAATTCCGGACGGGAAGAAGGAAAACTTGTATGTGTTTGTTCTTGCATACGGAATAAGAAAGGTGTTTTTATCCTTATGTCTATCTGAGGGTTGTATTAAGTTATCTTTGTGTTGTATTTCTAAATTAGAATTAATTGCTTTATGTATGATTACTACTTTGCTCTTGGTTCTTCTATCCTCTAGTGTTTCAAGGTTTAATGATTTAACTAATGGTGTTACTCTTGTCAGTTTCGAATATTCTCCAGTAATGAATCTGGCAGCTCTTTTTTGAATTTGTTCTAGTTTATCAATGTTTTCTTTTGGTGGATGGGTCCCATACAGAAGATGCATATTCTAGTGCAGGTCTCACCAAAGTGAGGTAGCATTTTAGTTTTATATCTCTATTACATTTGTTAAAGTTCCTTTTTATAAAGCCTAAGGTTTTGTTTGATTTTTTAATAACTTCATTGACATGGGGATTCCATGATAGTTTCTCATTTATTAAGACTCCTAAGTATTTTGCATCTTTAGTTTGGGTCAGTTCTTTTCCATGAATGTAATATTTTGAATTTATTTGTTTCTTTTTCTTTGTTACTCTTAACAGTTGACACTTTTCTGGATGGAAAGACATACTCCAGTTAGTTTCCCATTTTATCAATTGATCTAAGTCTTTTTGTAAAATTTTGCTATCTTGTTCTGATTTAATTGTTCTATAGATTATACAATCATCAGCAAATAGCCTAACTTTTGTACCTGTTGAGATGTTGTTGGGTAAATCATTTATATAAATTAAAAAGAGTAAGGGACCTAGCACAGTTCCTTGTGGAACTCCTGAGTTAACCTTTATTGGTGCAGATTTAGATCCATTAATTATTACAGTTTGCTCCCTGCCCAAAAGGAAGTCTTGGATCCAGTGATGTAAGGAACCTGAGATTCCAAAGTAATTAAGTTTTTTAAGTAAACTAAGGTGGTGAACTTTGTCAAATGCTTTTGAGAAGTCTAGTAATATTGTATCTATTTGATCATTTTTGTCCAAGCCTTTTGATAGTTCATCTATTAAACCTATTAATTGTGTTTCACATGATCTGTTTTTTCTAAAGCCGTGTTGATGTGGGCATAGGGCATTATATTTGTCAAGGTGGTTAACTATTCTACTATATATTATGTGTTCTAGTAATTTACAGGTGATACTAGTAACATGTTTTACGACACAACTGCAATTTTGTATTTTTGGATGGTCTTGCGCTGCGTATTATAATGAACATTCTTTTAGTTACTTCTCGTACATAAAGGATTTACAGTAAAAAACTTGATTTTTTTACGGTTTTTTTTTAATTACGAGTTATTTTTTTTTAACTATAATGAATAGTATTTTGACGCGATGCACATGTAATGCGGTCGAGACGGCTGTTACAACACGCCACCGAACGGTGGCTTAACGTCCTTGGACGGGCTTTGTTGCTAGTATTAGATAATTGTTAAGACTTCAATTAGAAGATTAGCTTAAAATGTTCGTAGTGCTCCAGTAAATATAAGACAAAGAAACACGTTTAAAAGATATGGATTTATATATATATATATATATCGTTAATTTCAGCAGCCCTTATATATATAATATATACATATATATATATATATATATTAAGGCTATTAACGATTAGATTAAATTTAATCGTTAACTTTTGAAAAATTTAACGATTAATTGGCTACCATCAAAACACTGATAGTCCCATAAACAAAATTTAACAATAGTCCCATAAACCTACTTTAACGATAGTCCCATAAACCTACTTTAACGATAGTCCCATAAACCTACTTTAAACGATAGTCCCATAAACCTACTTTAACGATAGTCCCATAAACCTACTATAACGATAGTCCCATATAACCTACTTTAACGATAGTCCCCATAAACCTACTTTAACGATAGTCCCATAAACCTACTTAAACGATAGTCCCATAAACCTACTTTAACTATAGTCCCATAAACCTACTTTAACGATAGTCCCATATACCTACACTTACGATAGCCCCATAAACCTACTTTAACGATAGTCCCATGTACCAACTTTAACAATAGTCCTATAAACCTACTTTAACGATAGTCCCATAAAATTACTTTAACGATAGTCCCATAAACCTACTTGAACGATAGTCCCATAAACCTACTTTAACGATAGTCCCATATACCTCCTATAATGATAGTCCCATAAACCTACTGTAACGATAGTCCCATAAACCTACTTTAACGATAGTCCCATATACATTCTTTAACGATAGTCCCATAAACCTTCATTAAATATAGTCCCATCTACATACATTAACGATAGTCCCATATACCTACTTTAACGATAGTCCCACAAACCTACTTTAACGATAGTCCCATAAACCTCCTATAAAGATAGTCCCATATACCTACTTTAACGATAATCCCATAAACCTACTTTAACGATAGTCCCATTAAACTACATTAACGATAGTCCCATATACCTGCTTTAACGGCAGTCGCATATACCTACTTTAACGATAGTCCCATAAACCTACTTTAACGATAGCCCCATATACCTAGACGTACTCACGTCAATCAAATGTTGAGCCCAAACACAAAATGTTCATTTCTAAAGTTCAACAGGATAACAGAGGCGGTGCCCAAATTACTTGAATTTCAGTTGATAAGTTGCTTAATACTTAATACATCGGGAAAAATCTTGAATGAATGAAAGTTGAGCTCAAGCAAAACAACTCGAAATTAATGGTTGACTTTCAGATCTGATGGCTATGCAACCCATAATCCAATTCACAGTATGGTACTGTTGTGTCAGCAAATTATTAGGACAAACAAGTCGGGGGAGGGGGGAAGTGGTGGGGGGCTTTTGACCATCTTATCCACGGGAAATGACCAAAAAAAATGATAATTGTATTTGACCTAGTACACAAATATGATTAGCCGATAACGGATACTGGATTGTTTTACCTTTATACTCTACTGCAGGGACGTCCAAACTTTTTTGAATGGCGGGCCATATTCCTTGAAGTAAAAATATCCGAAGGCCGGATTCAGATAATAGACAAAAATGACATACATTGATCGGGTTATAAAAATAAATATATTGCTAAATTTTATTATGAGAGGTGAAGCTGAAATCTTGACTGCAGTAAATAGGTGAGGTAAGGCGCAATGCCACTGGTTGTGATACGTGTGATATCATTTAGGTGAGAGTTACTTTGTCTCGTCCTTATACGGTTCTTGATCAAATTCATAAATGAAAATCTCGGCTCACACAAGTATGTCGAGCTAAACAAGCTGAGAATTCTCTCAGAAAATATTCCGATCTCTTTGAATCTGTCTTTATCCAGCTGACAGTAAAAGTCAGCTATACAGCCAGTCACAGCTATAGAATCTAACATAGCTATACAGCCAGCCACAGCTAAACTAGCAGTCACTCAGATCAGACTAAGCTGAAACCATCAAAAGTTTTGAAAAGTGTTATTTATAGCTTCCGGAAAATATCATCCACTACAGATAGTCATTTTGTGAAGAACCACCGTAATAAAGAGATTTTCTTGAAATATAACGGATAGCTAGCTGTAAAACGACTTGTGTTTAAATTTAATCTATATATTCACAGCAATTGTTTTCCGATGTTAGCTCCTTCCCCCTACCCATCGTCTCTACGACTCAAACTTTTATTTTTATTATTAAGGCTTATTCGGCAAAAGCAAAGGCACGCTACGGGCCACTCTCGACATGTACATGGACCTGTTCTCTAACACTGCTGAGATCATTGACGCATATAACGAGACACACATTATCACAGGTCAGTGATATTACGTGATTAGCTAATGATCAGAGGCGTAACTAAAGGGTGCAAGGGTGGGGTGCGGACCGCACTGGGTTGACAACAACCCTAGTAATAGTAACGCCTATGCTAATGATATATATATATATATATATATAAGGGCTGTAGAAAGTAACGGTTAATTAATCGATTAAATCGTTAAGAATTTTAGTCGATTAAAATTAATTTGATCGATTATATTCAAGAAAAAATTTCTAAAAAAAATTTTTCTAATTTTTTTAAATAATTTATATATTTTGTTAACTAGCATACTTTTACATCGTATTATTATAATTTATATTTAGAAGTGCATCCGTAAACAAAATGGTTTTTCATCCTTATTTCTTGCATAGCAGAACGAATTTCGCAAAATAATGAATCGCGACTTAACGGGATCCATATAAACGTTATAAAAATATAATTAATCAAAATTAATCCAGTAATCGATTAATTGATTAAATATTTCCCGATTAATCAAACACATTTTTTAATCAGTACCAGCCCTAATATATATATATATATATATATATAATATATATATATATATATATATATATATATATATATATATATATATATTTCTATTAACTGACTAAAGACCAGGTGCTAGTTTTGTATTAACTTACTAAAGAAAATATGAAACTTTGTATTAACTGACTAAAGACCAGGTGCTAGTTTTGTATTAACTGACTAAATACCAGCTTCTAGTTTTGTATTAACTGACTAGAGACCAGGTACTAGTTTTGTATTAACTGACTAAAGACCAGGTACTAGTTTTTGTATTAACTGACACACATTTTGCTTTAAAAAAATTATTTTAGGGGACGCTTCTCCGATGGACCTCTGGGATTTCAGGGGCTGGCCTCTGATCCCACAAAACCAGGGACTGGGGGAACCAAGGATCCTGACCCCACACTTCCTCAGATACATATACAAGGGGGCGCCCAAGCTGCTCATACAGTTTCGGGAGCCGGTAGAGAGGTAAACATGGTGGCTAAAGATGGTGGCTAAAGATGGTGGTTAAACATATAGACCAAACATATAGACTAAACATAGAGGCGAAAGATGTGGGCTAAAAACTGTGGCTTAACATGGTGGCTAAACAAGGTGGCTAAAGATAGAGGCTAAACATGATGGCTCGACCTGGAGGCAGATAAAAACAAAAGTAGCGAATTATTTTTCTCCCTTTATCAACACCTTAAAGTAAAGGCGTGGATATAATTGAGTGAGTTTGGCAGACCGTGGCTGTCGATCTCTCATTAGGAGCACATTCATCCCCTTGTTTATTTTACAACTTTCAGATTATATTCCGACTACATTTTCCTCAAGTACGGGAAAGATCCGATAGACTTCCACAAACATGCCATCCAAGCTATAGACATGATGCACTCCTGCTTCAGAAACCACTCCAGGCGTTACTGTTATTTCGCTGATGAACTATTTCAGAAACTTCCAGTGAGTCTTTTCATATCAGTAGCGCCATATTTCATGTTTTTGTCTCTAAGATTTGCATGTGTTATTGCGCAGCCCACAAAAAACATGTCAAAAATTTTGCAATCCAGAACGAATAGTTAAGGCAAACAAGATGGAAAACTCATTTTAGCATTGTTCATTTTAATCGTAGGTGAGTGGCGTACAGGCAAGTAAGGACAATCAACACTTTTTTTTCTAGGAACGGAACGTTAGATCCAGTTTATGAACAGACCACCCTAACTAACTCCATCCATGCCTTTTCCCTCTTTTTTTTTGTAACACTGCGAAGTTGAATCTATTGATGATGGCTTTCTTATTTAGCACTTACTGTCCATATAGACCTGCCAGCCGAATTGTTTTTTGAAAATATCGGCTGGCTGACATAATTTTTCGGATGATATCCGGATTAGCCGGATTTCTCCGTAAATTGACATTTGCAGATGATTTTCGGCTGATTACGAAATATTTGTAAATAGCATCCAGGGCTGTTCCAGCAAGTGTTACAGGTTCCGGTATGTTGAGAGATGTGCAATTAATGTTGAAGAAGTCAACAAAACCATATTTAGCCGCATTTTCAAAGGTGAGCAAGTCTCTACAGAACCAGGTAACGATATCTCTTGTCAGTTCATGATTTGATGTTGCCTACTTACGGAAATATCCCAAAATTGTATTTGACTTTTCTTGACTTTGTACTGACACATTGTGCTTGACACTTAAGTGAAGATTCATATTGCCACTTGATGTAATTGTGGCAAAATTTGTTACTTTTGAAATGTGACCCTTTTCACCCAATGACTGATGAGCAGTGAGACACAGCTGAAAAATAAAATCGACCTTCGTCAGCAGAGAACATGCCACCAAAATATTTCAAGCATTGTGCTTTAGAATTTCCATGTAGGCTAGGCGGTTTAGGTTTTACTTGTAGGTTTTTAATGAACTGCCTCTCTTCCCGGTTTAGATGACATTTGCTGACATTTGAGTTCACCTAAAATCATCATATAGTCATAAAGAATTGTTACATTAAAAATGGTGAAACGTAAAAAGGTAATCCTGCAGTCTTAGCACGTAGATCTATATTATTTCACTGCGAATTTTAGTTTTCTCTTGAGAACTTTCGTTTTTAATTTATTAAATGCATTTATATATGTTATATTTTAGCTATTATAGCACTAATTTGTAAGTCTTTTTAATTTATAAGGCTGTTTTCGGCCCTTGACGCTACATAATCAGAGTAGAGTAGGATACCTCCATTTTGTTTATCTAGCACCCTACTTGCTGGGTTGTCACAGCAAGAGGCCAAATGAAATTTTCTCAAGTACAAACAAACAAAAAAGAATCAAACATCTAGTAAGGAAATAAAAAATGAAATTTTCATTAAAATATTTATTGATTTTCTAAGAATCTTAAAATAAATGAATGAAAATTTTTTTAAAAACATCTTCAGTCAGTAAATTTATTTTAGCATGGGTCGTTCCAGGTAACAAAATCTGGCTCGCAGGGTGCTAGATAAACAAAATGATATATCAATTGTATCCTACTCCGATTATGTAGCGTCAAGGGCCGAAAAAGCCTTACAAATTAGTGCTATAATAACTAAAATATAACATATAAATGCATTTAATAAATTAAAAATGAAAGTTCTCACGAGAAAATTAAAATTCGCAGCAAAAAAATTCAAGTGCTGAAACTTCGGGATCACCCTTAAAAATCAGTTATTGACTAAACTAGTTTCTAGTCAATTGAAACAATTAATTTAGGTTTACCTTTCTGTTAGTAGAAGATCGTTGAGCCATAATTGAAAAATAAAATAATCGCCTATTTGCGACAAAGCTTAACGATAACTTAAATTAATTAATGTATCTATTTGTATTTTAATTAGTGTTTTATAAATTAAAATTGTAAGAAAAAGATAACTTGCAAGAACTGTTTCAATGATTATTTAGGTTTAAAAATATCCTTTACAAATAACTCAATTTTTTCACACTTTCGGCGACGGTTATTTAAAAAACAAAATCGATCTTAAAACGGAACGCAATGAAACTTAAGAAAAAAATCATTACGTTACGGCGGCTCCTTAACCTTTCAGCGGATTTACTGCGGACAAAATACGGCGGCTAATGCGGCGCGCCGCATATTTTCCGGCGAAATTGCGGCGGACGAAAATTTTGCGCGTATTCGGCGCGCGGCGTCGGCTGAGGAGACTATGTCCATACCAGTCCAGCTAACTGTCCATGCCAGTCCAGCTAACTGTCCATACCAGTCGCGCTAACTGTCCATGCCAGTCCAGCTAACTGTCCATACCAGTCCAGCTAACTGTCCATGCCAGTCCAGCTAACTGTCCATGCCAGTCCAGCCAACTGTCCATGCCAGTCCAGCCAACTGTCCATACCAGTCCATCTAACTGTCCATACCAGTCCAGCTAACTGTCCATGCCAGTCCAGCTAACTGTCCATGATAGCCCATCATGCTTGTCGTCCTCTGATCTTGACAGACTCACTTAAATTTGGAAAGAAGTCTTCCATTTCTTCTTAAATGTTTATTTGTTGTTAAACGTTTATCAAAACATTTCGGAAGACTGTTGCATAATTTTGGTGCAGCTGATTAGAAAGAGCGCATCTAAAGCACTTTCTCGTGTGCCCATCCACTAGGGGGGACTTTGAGAAGAATTAGCGCAGAGGAACGCTGTCCTTTTACAGATGCATGTTTTCAAGTTTATTCTTTCAAATAATGCGGTGCTGATTCATCTATACATCCGGTTATGATCTTGTCAAATCGTTTGTACTTTCCAGAAAATGATTTCTCCAGTTGATGTTTACATTGTGCAACTTGTGTTCCCTAAGTTTTATTAAGTACATTCAAACACTTGTGCCTGACGAAGTGACTTTCGCCGACCCCTGAGATGGATCCTAGAAGGTGGAAATTCCCATTTATCTCTAGACGGCTCTCATCCGAAAAAAAAAGCCAGAAACCATTTATAACCTATTAATACTTTAAAATCTTTAATATACATCAACACGTTTGTCAAATGTATTCATTCTAAAAAATCATCTTGAATTTTTTTTAAAAATTGGATTGTTTACGTGGCACATTTCCCCCAATTTTCTCTGGATGTTAATGTTATTTTTTTTTAAACCTATCCTAAAGATTATCATCTTTTTTCAAATCTGTTTATCATTTGCTGTAATTGTTCCGTTTATATACCTCCACATTCCTTTGATTTCCAGATGAGAATCCACCTCGGCTGTTACTCCATGTTTTTAAAGGAATGGTTTCAAGTTTTCCCGAGGAGCGCGTTTCACATCACGAGGACATCCGAGTACACCAACAACATCGCGGAGACACTGACAAATGTCTTCAAATTTTTAGATATTCGTGAGTGAAACGTTTTGAAAATTATAGAAGGGCATAGTAAATACACACGAACACATCATTTGTATCTACGTATAGTCAAAACACATGGACACGTCATTTGTATCAACTTATAGTATAAACACATGGACGCGTCATTTGTATCAACTTATAGTCAAAACACATGGACTCGTCATTTGTATCAACTTATAGTATAAACACATGGACTCGTCATTTGTATAAACTTATAGTCAAAACACATGGACTCGTCATTTGTATCAACTTATAGTATAAACACATGGACTCGTCATTTGTATAAACTTATAGTATAAACACATGGACTCGTCATTTGTATCAACTTATAGTCAAAACATATGGACGCGTCATTTGTATCAACTTATAGTATAAACACATGGACGCGTCATTTGTATCAACTTATAGTCAAAACACATGGACTCGTCATTTGTATCAACTTATAGTATAAACACATGGACTCGTCATTTGTATCAACTTATAGTATAAACACATGGACGCGTCATTTGTATCAACTTATAGTATAAACACATGGACTCGTCATTTGTATCAACTTATAGTATAAACACATGGATGCGTCATTTGTATCAACTTATAGTCAAAACACCTGGACTCGTCATTTGTATCAACTTATAGTCAAAACATATGGACTCGTAATTTGTATCAACTTATAGTATAAACACATGGACTCGTAATTTGTATCAAAAAGATTTCAAAGATTATTATTTATTTAATTGGTTTAAAAATTATAAATTTTGTTTTATTTCCTTTGGACATGTGGAACTTGAAGAAAATGACACTGCTTGGTAAAAAGTGGAGGCAGTCAAAACCAATCAGAGCCATCTCTACACCACGAAGAAATCAAGGCAATTCTCAAAAGAAGCGTATCTCAAAGATGGTACGAGCTCAAAGAAAACCACCAAAAAGTGATGCATACTTTAAATTCCCCGGCCAATCACAAAACATCATTTTCAGACTAAGGACGGGTCACAAAAAACTTAGGCAACACATGTTCCGCAAACTTCGAATTGGAGAAAGCGAAATGTGCCCCTGTGGGACAGCTGTTGAAAATGCGGAACATGTTTCTCCAAAACTGCCCTCTGTACCACCATACCCGGACAGACATATGGCCCCAGAAAGCTACCCTCGATGACAAACTCTATGGTGAACTGGACCAACTGACAGCCACAGCGCAGTTCATCACAAATATAGGACTTGCTGTCTAAGTGCTCCATCATAAGTCTTGGAGAACGAAGAAGAAGAAGAAGAAGTTTAATTCAAAGAAAATTAAGCATTTATGGTGTCTTCATTTTAAATAGTTCTGAATATAAAAGCCATATTATAACTTACTTGAATTAGGAGTTAGATGATAAAACAAAATGAAAATAAAACATTTATAAAATAACTATAACTGTGCTAAATGAGTAATTTAATAAAAACAACCCGTAAAAAAGCAAGTTTTTGACTATAAATCCTTTACGTATGAGACGTAACTAAAAGAATGTTCATTATAACACGCAGCGCAAGACCATCCAAAAATACAAAATTGCAGTTGTGTCGTAAAACGTGTTTAATATAATGCGCACCGATCAGGAATATGTTTATAAAAAGTGCTGTCAATAAAATGCGCACCTTATTGCGCGACAGAAAGGTTGTTCAATATAATACGCACCGCGACGCTCTATCTCAAAAAATAGCATGATACATAGGAATAAATAAAATAATCTAAAAAATCAATAATTTAATTACGGTACATGCGATCGATCTGAAATTTTGATACATTGTTTTTATTATCGGTACGAAACGGCCTGCAAAATTTTCTGGCTTACGAGCAAGTGGGTTAAAAATCGATCAAAAATTTTGTCGACAAGGGCGGGCGGTCGGGCGGTCGGGCGGGCGGGTGGCCGCAGACACCACGAGTTAATATAAAGGATTTAAAAAAGACGAATGTATCAGTGACGAGGTGCACACGTTTAGTTTTGTTTCTACCCAAAATACAAGGGTCCCATAAATCTGCGGTGATAACAGTTGGGGTGGGGGTCTGTGTTGCTACATATGATATTATTAATTTAATTATGATATGACAAAGAGTTGACAGAATGGTGTACAACAACAGGGTAATGTCACGTTACAGAACGGTGTACAATAACTGGGTAATGTCACATGACAGAATGGTGTACAATAACAGGGTAATGTCACGTGACAGAATCATGTACGATAACAGGGTAATGTCACGTGACAGAACGGTGTACAATAACTGGGTAATGTCACGTGACAGAATGGTGTACAATAACAGGGTAATGTCACGTGACAGAATCATGCACGATAACAGGGTAATGTCACGTGACAGAACGGTGTACAATAACAGGGTAATGTCACGTGACAGAACGGTGTACAATAACTGGGTGATGTCACGTGACAGAATGATGTACAATAACAGGGTAATGTCAAGTGACAGAATGGTGTACAATAACAGGGTAATGTCACGTGACAGAACGGTGTGCAATACCAGGTGTTTTAGTTTTGGAAAGTCATAGAATTTAGGGGAGGCAATTTATTGGTACTTTGTGCGTAAAACATTTGAGAAAATTTTAAACGTAAAAAAAAATCCAATGGCCCTTTTAGTGCTATTCGTTAAGCATTAAACAATATAATTTGCAATGTCACGTCTGTAGTGTCTGTCCGTGACGCTACTAATTTTAGAAAGCAGCGCACCAAATTACTGCACCAAAGCATCAAAAGGTGTGCAATTTAAAGATGCACTGTAAAAAAATATTATATGACGTCATTGTTTTAGCTCATATTTTAATTTTAGAAAAGGGAACAATGTAAAAAGAGGATTTGATGATGGTTAATTATAAAAATCAAAAACCAAAGGGGGCTCCGTAGGCGCCCTACAACCCCTATTATAAAATACTTTGTGTGCATTTCAGAAAGTTTAATATTTCGTATTTATCAAAAAGGGACAAGTTATTTGGGTTTTTGAAAAAGGTTGGCGCTGTGTGCGCCCATAAAAGTGCATTTTTTCAAAATAAATAGATTTCAGCTGAAAACTTCCGTCATTTTTGACGGGTGATTCGCTAGTTCTTATATAATTTTATAAATGACTTTTTAGCAATTTGTTATAACTTTAAGTGGTAATAAATATGAAAAGTAAAAAATAAAAATTATAATATATATTTTTTAGTTTATTTGTTCTCATATCATATTCACTCAGTCACTCACTCTTTCACT
Source organism: Ampullaceana balthica (assembly GCA_944989445.1). Lineage (NCBI taxonomy): Eukaryota > Metazoa > Mollusca > Gastropoda > Lymnaeidae > Ampullaceana > Ampullaceana balthica. Next base: position 111,968 of record CALYLW010000870.1, read on the forward strand.
CACTCCCTCTCTCACTAACTCCCTCTCTCACTCACTCACTCTTTCACTCACTCCCTCTCTTACTCACTCCCTCTCTCACTCTCTCACTCACTCCCACTCTCAGTCACTCACTCCATTTCTCAGTCACTCCATCTCTCACTAACTCCCTCTCTCACTCACTCCCTCTCTCACTAACTCCCTCTCTCACTCACTCCCTCTCACTCCCTCTCTCACTCACTCCCTCTCTAACTCACTCCCTCTCTCACTCACTCCCTCTCTCACTCACTCCCTCTCTCACTCACTCCCTCTCTAACTCACTCCCTCTCTCACTCACTCCCTCTCTCACTCACTCACTCTCTCACTCACTCCCACTCTCAGTCACTCACTCCATTTCTCAGTCACTCCATCTCTCACTAACTCCCTCTCTCACTCACTCCCTCTCTCACTAACTCCCTCTCTCACTCACTCCCTCTCTCACTAACTCCCTCTCTCACTCACTCCCTCTCACTCCTTCTCTCACTCACTCCCTCTCTCACTCACTCCCTCTCTCACTCACTCACTCCCTCTCTCACTCACTCCCTCTCTCACTCCCTCCCTCTCACTCCCTCTCTCACTCACTCCCTCTCTCACTCACTCCCTCTCTAACTCACTCCCTCTCTCACTCACTCCCTCTCTCACTCACTCCCTCTCTCACTCACTCCCTCTCTCACTCACTCCCTCTCTCACTCACTCCCTCTCTCACTCACTCCCTCTCTCACTCTCAGCCTCAGTGTCAGACGAGCTAATGGCGGATATCCTCAATCAAACCCGACGTCGCGTGACCTCACAAAAACATGGCGTCGTACTTCCGGAGACCAGGGCGGCGCTAAGGAGTTTTTACGAGGACTGCAACCAAGAAACGGCCGCGCTGCTTGAAGATGACCGCTTCCTATGGCTTGACCACTACATGTGATACCAGCATGGACGATCACATTCTTCTCTGTGTGTTCCTGTGTGTAACTTTATGGTAGTGACCTACGTCTCAGAACGATCATGACCTTTGACACGTGACACGAGGCATTGCTGGACTAACCAAACAAATTTAATTACATGTTCAAAACAACTGACCTCAGGATGTGAACTGCAGCAACAAAACTTTCTCTAATGAAACACAAACATGTCATCGTGACGTCACATCTCTACAACTTCACAAATGTCTTTACGAATGACATAATATGCGTGAATGTCTGCAGTGTCAGGGGCGTTTCACCAAGAGGTTTTTGGGCGTGTTGCTATAATAGACGCTTGTCAAAGATTTATTTGTTGAACTCTTTTTATTTCACCGTCTTCTCATTTTGGTTAAACTCCATTACTATTGTAGAAGCTGTTATTTACCTACCCCGTCAATCAAGTGGATGCTACCAAATAAAAGACTTACCACTATGTACATGTTTGTTCCAAAAAAGGGGGGGGGGTGGAAGGCACTTCCTATAAAAGTAAAAAAGGTTAAATGTTAGCTATTAATTGTTAAAAAGACTAGAAGTTGAGCGTTAGATATATTTTGTTAAGGCCGTCAGAACATCATGTTGAGATATAAAACTTTTCTGACAACTTTTCATTTAAAATACTGCTCCGGGGTATACGTCATCTATTGACAAGGTTAACGACGATATGAAATATACTTAAGTCCATTTTCCTTGTTGTATATGTATATATATTTATACATATCTTTATATATCTTTATATATCTTTATATATCTTTATATATCTATGTATATCTTTATATATCTTTATATATCTTTATATATATATCACTGCTTATTCAATCTCCATATTTACGTTTTGATTTATTTCGAAGTTTCCTTACTGTAACTGTTTACCTAACACCACAAATAAACATTGAACATTACTTAGATTACAAGATGTAAAACTCATTATTAATAAATTTAAAGCTAACATCAGATAACTATTGTCTGTGGAACATTTGAGCAAATTCTTCTTTAAAAAGGCGATTAAAAAAACTAATAATAGTTGTAAAAATAAAGTATACATTGAACTTAGTCATTAATCGTTGAAATTCGCAACGAATTTACTGAAATTCTAAAATATTAAATAGTAAGTAGCAGTAACACAGAAAATCATTACCGAATAGAATTAACTAAATAATTGTTAGGATTCTACTTTGTGTTAAGCGTATTCCCAACATAAATAAATTTAACAGACAGAACCAAATTAAAAAATAAATAATTAAACTTAAACAAAATTGAAATTTAACATTTTATTAACTAAATTTACTTGAAATTAATTTAAATTAGAACAAATAAATAAATGTACACAAACTTATACATATCATATAGTGTTATAATAGTAATATCTTAAGCTTTAAATTTAAATAAGCCTTAAGCCTAGTCTAACCCAAAAATGGCAATTTTATTCTCAGTCTCATTGATTACCACAATATCAATAATAATAAACAACCACAACACAAAGCACATTGACTACATTTCTAGCTTAAGTACAATAAAGTAAATGTCCCTAAAATAATTTAATGGAAACATAAAATATGTAGATATATGCAAAAACAATTAAATTTCATTTTGCTTCTCTCAGGTGACATAGGACTTACTATGCACTAGCAAACAAGGAGCCATTCAGTTTGACACCTGCAATGAATGGTACCACACAGCATGCCTGCATACTAACACACCAAAGTACATAGCAATAGGCCTAGGAAATAAATATGCATCTTGGCACTGCATGCATTGTGGGTTGCCCCAAATCAGTTCAGATTTGTTTAACTATAGAGACCTGATCACCACAAACTCTTACAGTGTTTTGGCTAATACTTTTATAAATAACCTACTAGATAAAATGAAGCCTGCCACACAAACCCATAAAAATAATCATAAAAATCTAATAATACTAATAATCAAAACATTCTCAAAACGCTAATAATTAATTTCCAAAGTATAAAAAATAAAACTCCAGACTTAGAACTACTTATAAAAACAGAAGAACCAGACATAATTGCTGGCTCTGAAACTTGGTTAAACCCCAACATTTATAACTCGGAAATTTTTAACAGCAACAATAATTTTTTTTAGAAAAATAGGTCAGACAATTATGGAGGAGTACTACTTGCAATAAAATCAATTATCATAGCTGGCGAAATAACTACTCACCCAAATTTTAATATAGAGTCCGTTGTTGTTTTTTTTATGTGTTTTTATTTTGTTTCTTTTAAATAGTTACACCAAACTCAGCACAATATTATTGTAGGCAGTTTATATAGACCACCGAACACAAACCTACAATACATGAAGAATCATTGTAGTCAATTAACATATATAAAAGAAAATTATAAAAATGCTGTACTTTGGATTATGGGGGAGTTAATCTTTAGGATATAAAGTGGAACAACTATACAATAGATAACCATCAAACTAATAAAGATATTAATGAACATGCAAATATGAAAATATATGAAAACTAGGGCATAACCGGAAATTGCCTCGGACATTCGCCTCGGCCGAATATTACGATTTTCGGTAATATCCGGAAGTATTCGCCTCGGCAAATATTACACACGCATATAGCTAAAAAATAAAAATAAATAAAAATTAAGAAAATGGAATTCAATAAATACTGAACAGCTGGCAAAGAAGACACGATAATTTCAGTAGCATTCCGCAGGTGGCGTAACCAGTTGTTACTGGGTCACGCATAGTCTAACTTTCTTTCAAAAGATGGCCATTATACTAATATACTTCCGTCCGACTGCAATGGTTGTAGAGATATATGCCACTTACTGGCGGAAAACATTAACTTTATCATTAACTTTACAAATTAAAAATATGAATTAATTATTAAGTTATAACAGGTAAAACATTATTTAGCTATTTTAGAATTTAGATTATATGAAAACATGGAAACAGTTTTGGCTTTGCACTTATGATGATGAAAGAAATGGTACTCTCCTAAGTCGCAGCTACTACTCGGTTCGTATCCGGATCCGGCAAATAGTACATCCAAATACTCGGACTCGGTACTCGGTGGAAATTGTCTACTCGGTTATGCCCTAATGAAAACTTAGCTCTAGTAGAAAAACGTGACCCCTCACAAAAACCGGAAGCGATGCTGCAATAATTACGGTAGATGACTGGTGCACCACCAGGAGTTTCTCTGCTTGTCGTGTGCATAAAGGCGACAACTGAGTCTCAGCCGAACGTTACTTTGTAAGTTGGAGAGTTCCTGAAGAGATAACTATGAAAGTAAAAAATATTCAAAATGTCTAGTATATATGCAAACACGTGAAAGACGTTAAGATTTTATAATAATGTCGGAATTTGTGACTTTCGGTGGTATCATAGGGGAAAAAAGGGGGGGGGTACATTTTAACGTTCAGTGAGGTTTTACACTGGGCAACAACAAAACTTTCTCAAATGATTTTAATCTTTTTTAGAAAATGACAAAAAAGTGTGAATTTAAAATTTAAAAAAAACAATTTGAATTGCGACAATGTTAAAATAATCAGAGCATAAAAGGGTAATAAAACAACCCCGTAAAAACAAAGTTTTTGACTATAAATCCCTTATATATGAGACATAACTAAAAGTATTGATTATGTTCAAACGCGACAAACATTTACAGACTGAAACCAAAATTATCTCCTCTGGCTTTAAAACTGAGGGAAGGGGGGAGGGGTGTGGACATGGACGGGTGGCGTCAACGCGTTAACTCAACTCCTGGTGTAAACCACCTGGTTAAAACACGAGATGTGTTCACCGATGCCTGGCGTGAAGTCAAGTGACCCGTAAAATGTAAACAATAGCGACTTCTACATATAGTTTTATAAAGATAAACTAAAAATGCATTACCTTAATAACGGTACGTTCGATCGATCTGAAATTTTGATACGATTCATTGTTAGGTGACACGGGTCCGTGTGCCGAATTTCAGTTTGATGGCTTCACGGGAAGTGGGTCATTTTTTACTTTTGTTTTCCGCCCGCCCAAGACAGAGAGACAGAGACGGCGGTGAAGTTAATATAAGGGATTTAATAATAAAACAACACCGTAAAAACAAAGTTTTTGACTATAAATCCCTTATATATGAGACATAACTAAAAGTATTGATTATGTGCAAACGCGACAAACATTTACAGGCTAAATCTGTCTTAACTCAACTTTGCTTCATAACCCTGGGGGGGGAGGGGAAAAGTCTGGTCACGGATAGCTGGACCGAGCTCAGCGTGACACGTAAAATGTAAACAAAAGCACGCCGGTACTTCGATGAGTTGCGTCAACGCGTGACTGAACATTCACGTGAAAAAAAAACCAATAACAAACAGTGAAATTGAATTACATACCTCGTATAGTGATAAACTAAAAATGCATTAATTTAATTACGGTACGTTCGATCGATCTGAAATTTTGATACGATGCATGTTTAGGTAACACAGGTTCGTGTGCCAAATTTCAGCTCGATGGCATCACGGGAAGTGGGTCATTTTTTTCGTTTGTTTTTCCGCCCGCCCAAGACAGAGAGACAGAGAGAGATCACGACAGACAGAGACGGCGGTAAAGTTAATATGAGGGATTTAAAAAAGACCCCTAAAAACAAAGTTTTTTACTATAAATCCCTTATATATGAGACAGAACTAACAGTATTGATTATGTTCCAACGCGACAAACATTTACAGACTGACACCGAGTGATATCCCCTGTCTTTTTATAACGGGGGATGGAACGTGAGGGGGTGTCGGCACGACGATCGACGTCAAAGCGTCAACTCAAACTCTCACATTGAAGAAAAAACAATAACAAACCGTGAATTTGAATTACATACGTTATATAAGGATAAACTAAAAATGCATTAATTTAATTACGGTACCTTCGATCGATCTGAAATTTTAATACGATGCATTGTTTGGTGAGACGGGTCCATATGCCAAATTTCAGCTCGATCGGATCACGGGAAGTGGGTCACTTTTTACTTTAGTTTTTCCGCCCGACGCACGAAGAGATGACGACAGACAAAATTTCGAAGTTAATATAAGGGATTTAATAAAACAAACCCGTAAAAACAAAGTTGTTGACTATAAATCCCCTATATATGAGACATAACTAAAAGTATTGATTATGTTCAAACGCGAGAAATATTTGCAGACTGAATCTGTCTTAACTCCCCTTTGCTTTTAACCCACGGGGGGTGGGAGAGGGGAAATGTCTGGTCACCTATCGCGGGACTGAGCTCAGCGTGACAGGTAAAATGTAAACAAAAGCACCCCAGGTACATCGCGTCAACGCCCGAACTGAGCTGTCACGAGAAGAAAAAAAATATATCAAACTGTGAAATTGAATTACATACCTCATATAGAGATAAACTAAAAATGCATTAATTTAATTACGGTACGTTCGATCGATCTGAAATTTTATTAAGATTCATTGTTAGGTGACACGGATCCATGTGCCAAATTTCAGCTTGATGGCTTTACGGGAAGTGGGTCATTTTTTACTTTTGTTTTTCCGCCCGCCCAAGACAGAGAGACAGAGATCACGACAGAGAGACAGAGACGGCGGTGATGTTAATATAAGGGATTTTAAAATGATTGAAAACTAGGGCTGGTACTGTTTTAAAAAAAATTTATTCGTTAATTTCTGCAGCCCTACTTTCAGTGGATACCATAGTAGGAGAATAGTCGTGTTAAAATTCTTATTAGTTGGAGTGCATCAAAGCGGATAAGCATGACTCAGCAAAGAATATAAAAAAAAATAATTACTGTTATTTGACAACTTTTATACCGCAGTACCCCAGGAAACGGCTGGGCCTCAGTGCTTCACATAACAATAGTAACACATTCATTTATAAATGAATTAAATTTAAAACATTCTTATCATTACAAAAATCATATAATGACATGATTGTTCAAATAAGCTACGTGTGGCAGTCAGTGGCGTAGTGAGAGGAGTGAAAAGGGGGACAATACTCCGGGGGGCACTTTCTTAGAGGCGGCAAATTCCTCGTCGTTAATTAGCTTCTACAAAAAATTTAATGAAACTTTTGACCCAAAAATAAATAACGAATAAGAAATTAATACAGGAAATAAAGTATAAGGAACTATCCCGAAATATGTATACGTTTCTTCTTCCAAAACGTCACAAGCTATTCCGATACGTCTTATACTATTGAACTGAAAAGGAAAGAGGTTGAGTTGTATGAGAACGTGACACATGATCTGCCGGTAAATTAATTGATTCTTCAAATTTCACAGCCGCTCCTTTTGTAGAAGCGAAAATTACTGTAACCAAAAAATTTCAAACATGAACAGATCTAATTCCCCGCGCGGCATTTTGTTGGGGGTGCCAAATTCCGCAAGGCTTAATTTGCTATAAAAATTAAAGGGCAATTAAATTTAAATACAGATTTTCCATTACTTTTCGTAAGCGATATTGAGTGTCAAACATATCAACATTAATTTCTTTAAATTACACATGGACCTCACACAAAAATAGAGGCGAGACGGGTACCGACTGGAACGTGTAAACTAAAAAGACAAAAATGTTGCGTATTTAAATGGAATATTCTTCTAAATCATAAAATCTAATGGAATGAACAACTGGCATGCAGTAAATGCTTAAAATAAATGTAATTATGAACAAGTTAACAAGTGCTCAACATTACCAAAGTTTTTACAAATAGAAGGAATGAGAAATCAGATTTAAAAAGAACAACAAAACGTTGTTTTAAAAGAAAACACAACAAGATGGCAATAAATTCTTATTAGAATGTTTACATTATTATACCCAAAATTTTGCCTTGGTGAGGCAGACGAAAAGCTAAACGCACGAACAGACGCAAGAACTGAGGTAGCCACAATGAAATCTTTTCTTCTTCTTTTTTTTATTTTTCATTACAATTATAATTGTTTGTTTGTTGTTGTTAGTTGTTTTTTGTTTGTTTGTTGTTTTTTTTTGCATTCGGTAATATTTATTATCTAGAAATTTCTAATAAAAAATGCATCTGAATCTAGGATTTTAATTTTAGATCAACAATTGTCTTAAAATAATAAACTGCAGAGACCCAACGTGTGTTAATACGTCTTCATGGCTGGAGAGTATACAGGAGTTCAAGAAATACGCAATAAATGAAAAGCCAAAGTAAAATCTCAATTAAAAAATTCATTAAACTTAATTTGTTTTCATGTTACTGCCACTGAAATGAACTCTCTAACTATTTTAGTACACTAAAACATTGTTACGCATTCTTTTCAATGTTCATACTACGTTGGGAATATCTAATTACTTCTACAAGCAATGTTTTAAACAGACTTCAGGATACAAAATAATGAATATACCATGCAGCGGTTTTGAGGCTATTTTGAAAGCTATAGAAAAACTGATAGGTGGAGATGAAAAGCTCAACACACGAACAGACGCAGGAACTTTTCTAGTCACAATGAAATCTTTTTATTTTCTAATTTATGCCAAAGATGACCGAAATTATTTTAAAAACGTATATTGTTAAAAAATGCTTAACAGAGGCTTCTCACAGAGAAAAAGGAAGCTCTGACATTTAATAAAATTTTATGTGGAGACCTCATTCTTTAAATCGAATCTTCTAATCAAAGAACGAGATAGCAATTTTTTGGTGATCGAAGCGAATATAAATCCATGCTGTGAAGGAAATCAGTTGGGAAGAAAATTGTATTCTTCATAACAAGAGATTACTGAATTACGTGTGAGTTTTTGTCAGTTGTATCAAATTTAGAAAACAGATATGATTTCCAAACACCAGCTAATAAACTGGACTTTGAAATTTTGTCTTCAAATTAGAGCATTCAAAATATCTAACATGTCATTGTCAATCAAGAATTATGTTAACTACCCGAGTAAAATAAAATTAATTTAGGACCAATTTATTTATTCAAGTTTATTAAGATATTGAGTCTTGAAGTTACCCTGCCTAAAATAATATCATTAATTCTACATTGCTTATAACAGTCTTAAATAATTCAAGGTGTTTAAAAAGCTCTTCTATAATTAAGTTAATAAAAAGTAATTACGAACAATAACGAATGCATCAAGATTATCTAATCTATAGCTATGTTGGCTATGGGGCATGGCATGGCTTTAAACAAATATACGATACATGAGAGATTCTGCAATGAGGAAAAACATACAATTTTTACTTCTATTTTATTAAAAAAATAAATGTATTGTGTCCTTATTATTACTTTCTAATGAAGAATATCTCTACTTTATAGCATTAACATATTTTTCGGGGGGGGGGTCAAATTTGGGTTCTGCCCCGGGCGGCACATATGCACGCAACGCCTGTGATTCAGTTACATTAAAATTTGAGTTGAAACCAAAAGTTTTCCTACACAGCCTTGTGACCTGTTTAAAAGATATTCCTGTCATATTTCCATAATTAGACTCAGAATAATAATAATTTTAATATTGTATCCTATTTTATCTTACAGATAGCAGACGCTTCTTCTATACAGTAGATTTTTTAATCCTACGTTTATCCATGGTTCAATTTTTTTTTCAATGTTTGAAAATTGATTGTCTGCTTGGGTGGTCAAATTCATCTGATATCTGTTTTGATTATTCTGACGATATTTATTATACCTGTTGAGATGTCGGCTTGTGTAAGATTTGGGAAATCTTTTTGACAGAAGTCTTTCGGGGATTTCAAAAAATCAAAGAGCGCATGTCTGGTCACGGAAATGACTTAGATCTAGAGATCCGCTTGGCCAAATAAAACGTCATTGGATGTTAAAAGTTGTAATGAAATATGTCAAATATAAAATTAGTATTAGTAGTATTATTAGAGTATTAGTAGATTGATAGTGAGAGTATTGGGTATAAAAATGGCAGTTTGTCTTGTTTCTTGTGGTGTGAGTTGTGATATGTAATCTAATACTGAGCGTATTTGGGATAGAGGTTAAGCGTGCGTATGACGTCCTGTGTTGTAAATCAATGACGTAATAGGATGTGAGTGATGTTCGCCAATCCCCTCTATCAGTGTGTGCTATAAGGCAAGACATACGATACATACACGCCTACTTTTGACATCACACAAGGCTATCTCGCCAACCCATGACTTTAATGAAATAACCACAAAAGCTGAATTTTCAGTCCGGTTTTTTTTTGCACCAACATTCGCTTTAAGCATTTGACCGACGCCGCGCAGGAGTCTAGATTTACAGCGCAGCAAATTTTTTTAAATATTGCTTAAAAATGGATGCCGTGCAACTTTGCACACGAGTTTTTTTTCACTTTGCACACTGACCAACGAACCTTAGAGGGAACATTGACACCCCATACGATAAAAGAAGAAGTAGAGCGAAAGTTGGCACAAACTGCTCTTTAAGGAATCAAATAATTTCTATATCAAACTGATTTGTTTGGGCTATGCCGTGGTCGAGCTGCAGGCGCGCTCAGCTGGTGCATTGAGAGTCATGGATTCGAATCTCTTTGAAGTCAGGGCCCATAACCGTGGTTAAGGGCGCCCTTGAGTCCACCCAGTTACTTTTGGGTATCTGACATTAGTTGGGACGAAGCAAATGCGACTGGGCTACACAAACCGCTCGTGTGCAGTGAACGCTCCTTCACTTGTTCCATAGGCCAGCATCGGCTGATAAAGGGACTTTACTTTTACTGAATTCGTTTCAAAGGGGCTAAATTAAAAGTCTACGCTATTTTTCTCAAAATAACAGTCATGTTTAAATTCTTGATATGCTAATGTTTCTTCTAGATATTGACCTAGGGTGTAAGCCTCTACACATTGGGATATTTCTATTTGAATATTCAACCACATTCAAACAACTTTAATGATAATCGGGTCCTAAAGGTACTGCGACTTGCTGGATATTAAGAAATGGCGTATATTAAGATTGGAGAATCCTGAAAAACTAAGGGTACTAGTTACTGTAGGTAGGGTAACAGGAGGAAATAGACACAAATGCGACAATCTTTGCTTGTACTGATACCCTTAGAAGCCTTTTCCAGTTGCTCACTCTCCTTGGCAAGTATTGTTTTTATCATTAGTGTAAATTCTAGTCATTAAAGCAGATATTTTGTAAATCACTTTGAAAATCAATTTTCTTTGTCGGAAGAAACGAAAATATTTTTATCGAACTTTCCAGACATTACGTGGCTCCTCAATATTAAAATTGAATGAAGATATATGTACAAATTGGGAAATACTGAAATCACTTAATTCAAAAATTGTTGCTTTACATACATATGTTTATTGTGTGTTATTTCTGCAGTTTGATTTGTTGTATACAATCAAATTATGTGTTCAAGTTAGAAACTTGAAACAAGTTAGAATACTTAGAAAAAAAAACTTTCTTGTTTAATAATAACATAAAAACTCTTCACACGCATCTCGGCCGTTTGAGAGATTTGTTTATATATCTCCATGGCAACAATACGCCACTGACGCCTAAAGCTCTCCAATAATTTTGGTATCAGATAACCTATATCCTTTATCACTATATCAGATATAGTGTATAAAACAAGTTGGTCCCTGTTTGAAGTTATTATTTTCTTTAGTTAGCGCACTACATCCATTCAAGTATAACACAAAAATGAAAACAAAAAGAATATAATTTCATAACATATTTTTTAAATAAATTTATTTCATGTATTTACAATTAACTTTTCTCAACTTTAAAAAAATCGAAATATTTAAACAGTTTTTAACAAATATTAACAACTTATCACATGTGAGGCATGTGAAGATTCAAAAGATAGAGGTTCACATGAGAGAACGAAAATGGAAAATATAGCATTCTTTCAATTATATTGAAGAATTTTTAGTTACAAAGTGTATTGACCAAAAGGGCATCATGACATCGACCTACCGCCTGGGTCAACTCGCATTGACCTGTCATGGCAGATGGGGCTGCAGGCCAAAGCTAGACAAATGGGAAAGTGGGATGAGGTGATATTAGGTGAGTTTACTTATGATTTTGGTCCCTGTGACAGTTCGCTCCATGACAAAAAATATGACACATGAATTTTTTTCCAAACGTAAGAAGTGGTCAATTGGCAGAGGTGAACCCTAGAAGCTACTACTAGCACCATGACAGAGGTGAACCCTAGAGGCTACTACTAGCACCATGGCAGATGTGAACCCTAGAGGCTACTACTAGCACCATGACAGATGTGAACCCTAGAGGCTACTACTAGCACCATGACAGATGTGAACCCTGGAGGCTACTACTAGCACCATGACAGATGTGAACCCTAGAGGCTACTACTTGCACCATGACAGATGTGAACCCTAGAGGCTACTACTAGCACCATGACAGATGTGAACCCTAGAGGCTACTACTAGCACCATGATAGATGTGAACCCTAGAGGCTACTACTAGCACCATGACAGAGGTGAACCCTAGAGGCTACTACTAGCACCATGACAGATGTGAACCCTAGAGGCTACTACTAGCACCATGACAGAGGTGAACCCTAGAGGCTACTACTAGCACCATGACAGATGTGAACCCTAGAGGCTACTACTAGCACCATGACAGATGTGAACCCTAGAGGCTACTACTAGCACCATGACAGAGGTGAACCCTAGAGGCTACTACTAGCACCATGACAGATGTGAACCCTAGAGGCTACTACTAGCACCATGACAGATGTGAACCCTAGAGGCTACTACTAGCACCATGACAGAGGTGAACCCTAGAGGCTACTACTAGGACCATGACAGATGTGAACCCTAGAGGCTACTACTAGCACCATGACAGAAGTGAACCCTAGAGGCTACTACTAGCACCATGACAGAGGTGAACCCTAGAGGCTACTACTAGCACCATGACAGAGGTGAACCCTAGAGGCTACTACTAGCACCATGACAGATGTGAACCCTAGAGGCTACTACTAGCACCATGACAGAGGTGAATCCTAGAGGCTACTACTAGCACCATGACAGATGTGAACCCTAGAGGCTACTACTAGCCCCATGACAGATGTGAACCCTAGAGGCTACTACTAGCACCATGACAGATGTGAACCCTATAGGCTACTACTAGCACCATGACAGAGGTGAACCCTAGAGGCTACTACTAGCACCATGACAGATGTGAACCCTAGAGGCTACTACTAGCACCATGACAGATGTGAACCCTAGAGGCTACTACTAGCACCGTGACAGAGGTGAACCCTAGAGGCTACTACTAGCACCATGACAGAGGTGAACCCTAGAGGCTACTACTAGCACCATGACAGAGGTGAACCCTAGAGGCTACTACTAGCACCATGACAGATGTGAACCCTAGAGGCTACTACTAGCACCATGACAGATGTGAACCCTAGAGGCTACTACTAGCACCATGACAGAGGTGAACCCTAGAGGCTACTACTAGCACCATGACAGAGGTGAACCCTAGAGGCTACTACTAGCACCATGACAGATGTGAACCCTAGAGGCTACTACTAGCACCATGACAGATGTGAACCCTAGATGCTACTACTAGCACCATGACAGATGTGAACCCTAGAGGCTACTACTAGCACCATGACAGATGTGCACGAAAGACAATCAGCGAGACTCGTGGACAGTGGAGGATAGGGACAATGTCGTTGAGGACCAGATAGAAGACATCTGGCCTACGACTTATCAAAGAGGTGGTGCAAATTGGCAAAATGACAATGACACATAAGATACTATAGAATCTATTTAGTGTGTGACCTCATGAGACAGTTAATTTACACGGAATAGTTTCCTTTAGAGCATATATTCCTTCATCGTTAACTGCCAAAACGATGTGACACACTCGTTAACATCACGTGTTTCTACTAATCAATGTTGTAATTATCATTTTAAAATTTACAAGTAATATCAAGCATGAGACAACTCTACAATCAATTTTCAAGAAGCTCTTCGCAAGCCTTACTATGTGCAAGAGCAGCTTGTCCATTTAGTGGTAGCTGTTCCGTTTACTGTCATCTGTTCCGTCTACTGACGGCTGTTCCATCTACTGGCAATGTTCGTTACTGTCACTCACTGACCTCCGCATCCAGCCAAAGAAAAAATACCCGACGGCCGCCCCGAGGATGACCGCTAACAACAGCCAGACGTTGAAGGTCATCACGACCAGCATGAGACAGTAGGAGATGAAGACCTGTATGAGGTGGAGCAAGGTTTGCAGGAAGTGACCAGGGTTCAGTATGCCTTTTCTGTGAGGAAGGAGGAAAAAAGACATGAGGTATCAAATGTTTTCTTTGTGCTGTTAGATAAATATTTTTAAAAATTGTCGGAAATCTAAGTCGTCACATTTATTTGAATGTAAAAATAGCAATTCGTTCGTAATTGAAGAATAAATTCTTAGTAACAAATTTATATTTTTAAATCCTGTATATTAACTCGTGGTGTCTGCTTGCTTGTTTGCTTGAGTGCCGAAAAAACGATGGAACGATTTTTAACCCACTTCCTCGTAAGTTAGCGAGGTGAAATTTTGCAGGCAGTTTTGTAGCCCTAGTTTGTATTATCAGCTATAAAACCTTTTTATTTTTTTATGCAATGGTTAAGGGACCAGAACAGTGCCATTTAACTAAATGTAATTTTATTTATTTATCTACCTCGCTGTAACAGGTATTCTTTGCAATGTCGGCCTTTCGTGTTTTTCGTCCACACTTCCGGTGACAAAAGGGTTGTCATAGCTACCATTGATGATGCCGCCATTTGACGTATGTTTCTGTGCATAGCGCTGAAGAAGAAATTCTCTGAAGAATTTTATCGCTTCGTAAAATATTGAAAGAGCGAAGATCGCAAAACAGGCGCCCACCATCGCTGTAACAGAAATGATATAAACAAATCAACTTAAAGATTATCAAATAAAGAATTCACTACTTCCCACAATGAGATTTTGATATGTAAGGGGTCGTCCATAAAGTACGTCACGCTATTTTTCACCATTTTTAACTCCCCCCCTCCCCCTGTCACAAATTTTAGACCGCCAAAAGTACGTCACACTTTCGATCAAATTTTTTTTAAATTATCAAAATAATTAAAATTTAATATAAAAAACCGTAGCGTCACACATGGCCGGACCTCCCTCCCCCCTGTCACAAACTGTCACACTTTCTTACATCCCTCCCCCCTGTCACAAACTGCCACACTTTCTTACACCCCTCCCCCTGTCACAAACTGTCACACTTTCTTACACCCCTCCCCCCCCTCTGGGGCGTGCTTTAGGGATGGCCCCCTAATGTTTGTTTTTTCATACAGCAGCATTTCTTATTCCCGTGGTTTTCCCTTGTGGCACTGTACTTTTTAACCCCGTTTCATTAAGTAATTCCCAACGTATGTAACCGTATTTACAGCAGTAAATAAATAAAGGTAAAAAAATGATTTTTAAAAACCACGTTTTTACAAGTGGACTAAAAAGAAGAAAATAATTTAAAACTTGTAAGTTCAAGTACTTCTATTTAATATGACTGAAAACGTGGGGCGGGCGCTTATGAGGTTTAACCAGTGGCGTAGCGAGGGGGGGGCAGGGGGGGACATATGTCCCCGGGCGTAACGTTAGGGGGCGCCAAAATGAGTATTAAAACCCATTATTTAATTGTGTTTTGATATGTAAACTAATGTTTCCCAAACAAGTTTGCAAGTTTGAATTTTGGAGCTCCGAAAATATATTCATTACAAATCAGTTGGCAAGCATGATTTTGGCGCCCCCATTGAGCGTTAAGGGGCGCCATTCTACTCATAAATAAATGACACATCCACAATGTAGGATTGCTGATGGCGATTAAAAAAAACTGAGAGAGACTGGGAGTGAGAGTAGGGGAGCAGTAAGAGACAAAGGCGATTCTATTAATAGAACAAACAGAGACGACACTAAAAGCAACCAAAATGACCAAGACAAGAAAAAGGAGTGGCTTAAAGCAGTAGTTCTCAACCTGTGGTCCTTGGACCACTAGTTGTCCGCGAAGATGTGCCAGGTGGTCCGCGAGCAAAGCATGAAATTTACGCACTGTATGATTCATCGAGAAAGACTAACAAGTAAAAGAATTAACGCTGACTTAAAATATATTTTTGATCTGGCCTAAATAGTTTTTAAATTTTATAAAGGCTCGTCTATTAAATTCTCATTTCTTTGCTTTCTTATGTTCGAATATGAATCTTGAACATTAACAGTTACTGATGTATACTGAAATTCGCTGGTTATCAGATTGTTTGAATTACGTGATGACGTAAGAGAGTTTCTTGTAGAACAAACTCAAAGCTTGTTAATCATTTGAACCATAGCTTATGGGTTGCTGTTCTGGCTTACTTGGCTGAAACTTTTAAAGAACTCAATAACCTTAATTCAACTCGGCAAGGAAAGCAGACACATTATATTACTCTCAGTGACAAAGTGTCTGCTTTTATGAAAAAGCTTGATCTTTGGAAAAGAAGATTATTTCAAGGTAACTTTGAGATGTTTGATCAATTATATACGAAATCACCAAGAAACCACAAAATGTTGAAATAAATAAACAAATGTTGACAAATTTGATTTCTGGTCATGTTCGATCAATGCAGGGCCAATTTTAATTCTAGTTTAGTGATTTTTAACGTTCAGTGGTTTTTCGTGGGTTTCCAGTCACAATCTCGCACACATTGTCTCATCAAATAAAATTACCAACATCGTAATTAAACCAATTCATTTAACTGACTAACAATACCACTTTGAGTATGTTGCATCAGAAAGTGGGCTTAATGAAACTTTGGAGTACTCCGTACTGTCTCAGATAGCTTTTAAAATACTTTTATCCTTTGCAACTTTGTGAAAGTGGATTTTCTGCATTGGTTACAATAAAAACTAAACATTGTTCGTACTAAATAAACTAATATAGCAGTCTTTTTAATACAAAACTTCTGTTTATGACTTAAAGTTTTTTTTATAGTTAGCAAGTAGAATTAAATAAGAAGACTATGAGACTAATATAAATGACATTTGTTCTTTACAAAAGAAAGCCATTTCAATACTGTTTTTGGAGCACGCAAAACGTAGCATATTAAGATATACACAGTATAATTATATTTAACTTTCCAGCTCGGCAGTAGCACACTTTTTAGTAGTGTTCCGTAGCTAAGACACACATTTTTCAAGTGGTCCTTGAATCTCAAAAGGTTGAGAACCACTGGCTTACAGAAGGTCTCTCCTCTCAAGAGATTGTGTGGGTATGTCAAAGCAAGTTGGATTCCTTTTATATGAAACATCAGACACCGCCTCTCTTTCCTGTCTCTCTGTGATCAAACTTGATCAGTATGATCCACTGTTAGAAAAGCACTTACAAGATTCCCGAGAAAATCCAGGTTCAGTATCTTATTTATACAGGAAATCCAAAATGAATTTATCCACCTACTTTCATCGACTGTAAGGAATTAGCTGTTGAGTGAAATCAGGAGGAAAAAAAAGTACTACGGTATCTTACTTGACTCAACACCCTATCTAAGACACCGGGAACAGCTTTCTCAAGTCATCAGATTTGTTGATGTGGATTTTCAAACTAAAAAAGAAACCACCAAAGAAACATTTTTAGGTTTAATCCAGATACATTCCAAAGACGCAGCAAGCATTGAAAGAGTGATCGTGGAGAAACTAGAATCTAATAACATACCTCTAGCCGACTATCGGTCACAATGTTATGACAATGCTGCTGTAATGACTGGGCAAATATCCGGCGTTCAACACTGAATATGTGCCAGAAATCACAGAGCATTGTTCATCAACTGTGATAACCACAGCTTAAACTTACCAAGAGTACACTCAGCTAAACAGGATCGAGTTGTTATCACGTTTTTGGAACAGTTGAAAGTATAAATTTTTGTTTTCTCTCGTTCAACAACTCGTTTGGAAGAATTAAAAAGAGTTGTGCCAATCACAATGAAGAGGAAGTCTGAAACACGTTGGAGTGCATGATCAGAAGCTGTTAAAGCAATTTATGAAGGACTAGATTTCACTAGATGAACTGGTAGGGCTGTTGGAAAAATTATCAAAACATACAAATATGATGCCTGACACCAGAAGTGATGCAGAAACTTTGCTGGCAGGTATATTAAACTTTAAATTCCTAGTTTTGTTAAATTTCTGGAACATCATACTTGTGGAAATTGATCGTGTCCAGAAACGGTTGCAGAGTCCTACTGTGAATTTCAAGGAAGCATCATCTGATCTTGAATCGCTTGAGCAAAAAATTGTCAACATTCGTGATAATTTAAGCCAGGTTGCGGTAGATAATAGAACGGAAGATGCACAACTTGGGTAATCGAGGTAGACAGAAGGATTAGACGACATCGGAGGATGCCTGAAGAATTAACAAGAGATGTAGGACTTTCTGCAGAAGAAGAATTGCACGTGATATGAACAGCGTAATTGATAGACTCCAACAGGAGATATCAATATGGTTTATACGTCTAAAAAATGTAAACAACGAATTTGGTTTTTTAAAAGACGTCAAAACTCTTCTTGCTGAGACAAAAGTCGATACACTTCGTTAAAATTGCTTAGATTTTGCTAATTTATACGACACTGACTTCAATGGTCAAGACTTGTGCACATAAATCAGAGACTGAAAAATGCTTCTCAGTACCCGGACTGAAGTTATATCGGAAACTCCTTTGGATGTTCTTGGTTTTATAGTTTCATATGGAGATGACGTATTTCCGAGTTAATCGCATTTCACTTCAAATACTTCTAACAATTGCTGTTTCAACAGAAAGCTGTGAGTGGTCCTTCAGCAAACTGAAGCTTATTTTGTCTTATTTACGTGCTTCAATTGAAAAAGATAGTCCCAGTGATCTTGCACTCCTTAGCATCGAAAGAGAAACACTTGAGAATATTAATTTTGACAACGTGATTGACGAGTTTGCGACAATCAATTAAATCAAGGAGAATCAATTTTTTTAGACTATGTCTAATCTCATAATTAGTAGAGTATTTTTTTTTCAAATCAATTGTTTACAATCGTATAGAGAATTATTAGTCTGTATTCTATTTCATTAAAATACAAGAAGCTTAAAAAATGAACTATATAAACCGTAAAATTTCAAATTTTTCTTAGGGGCTCAATGAGCCCCCAGAATCAGAACCTTTCGGTCCGACAAGGGGCGCCGATTTTGTGTCATGTCCCCGGGCGCACATGACCCTAGCTACGCCACTGGGTTTAACATATGCGGTTCACTCATTCTCTCACTTATAGATCTCTCTTTTGCCTTCTAAATTATAAATATTTAATTTCTATACCAAACACCCGCCCCACGTTTTAGTTATATTAAATGGAAGTACTTGAACTTACAAGGTTTAAATTATTTTCTTCTGTTTAGTCCACTTGTAAAAACTTAGTTTTAAAAAATCACTTTTTTACCTTTATTTATTTTATTCTTTTTAGTCCACTAATAAGAACGTGGTTTTTTTACAATATTTTGTTACCTCTATTTATTTTACCAAACACATCATCAGCGCCCGCCCAACGTTTAATCACAAAGCGATGAGGTCACGGGGTGAACTCGTCACGTAAAATTAAACTAAGGCAGGCGGGTATAGATGCTTATATAAAGATAAACTAAGAAATGCATTAATTTAATTACGGTACAATCGATCGATCTGTCATATTTTAATACAATGTATTGTCATCCAATATCTATCTGTGGTAAAATTTTGAGCTCTCTAGGACCATCAGAAGTGGTTTAATATTACGTTGGCAGATTTGAAAAAAAATGTGGACAGACAAACAAACAATGCCACAGGAACGAAAGCGAGTTAATGAAAACGTGGTAAAATAAGTTTCTTTTATTGACCTATCACCATCAATTTGTTTATTGCCCAAAATAACTTATTAACTCTCACTGGTATTACAAAAGTTTACGGTATCATTTCCCCGTGAAATCTATACGTTACTCAAGGTAAGTCTCAAATTGGTTTTCAAAAACTAAATTATTTTTTTAAAATTTATTTTGACCTCTCCTTCCAAAGTTTTTTACTGTTTCTCATCCCCCCCCCCTTTGACCCCGTACAACAACATTGAGAAAAAAAAATATAAAACGCAAAACATTTAACATTTATCATTAGTTCGTTTTTTTTCCATGTCAGTAATGTTTTTTTTTAAATAATTTGTGAGTCTTTTTGATTTCAAATGCATTTTTTCGGCTCTATATAGATACATAATGTGGTCACGATACGTCCATTTTGTTTACCTAGCGAACTGCTGCCAGATGTTTTTTACCTGGCTCGACCCATGCTAAAATAAATTTTCTGACTGAAGATATTTTTTTTTAAAGTATTAATCATCTATTTTAATGTTCTTAGAAGATAAATAAATATTTTAAAGACAAATTCTTTTTTTATTTCGTTACTAGATGTTTGATTCTTATTTTCTTTGTTTGTAAGTGAGAAATTTCCATTTGGCATCTTATCGGACAATCCGGCATGTAGTTTGATAATTTAAAAAAATGGTTGCATCATCATAAGACTATTTACTGTTGAGAGCCGAAAAAATGGCTTAGAAATTAGAAAGACTTACAAATTAGCGCTGTAATAGCTGAAATACAACATATAATTATGCATTTAATAAATTAAAAACGAAAGTTCTCAAGAGAAAATTAAATTTCGCTGTGAAATAATAAATTATAATATACGTGTAAAATCTGCAGGATTACCTAAGTTTAACTTTATACCAAATGATACAAGAAATTATCTGACAATTTTTTTAAAAAATATACCTCTTGTCGTCGTGGAAAAGTTAAATATCTTGTAGTCGTGGTCAAGTTAAATATCCGTTCACAGACTCCAAAAACAATTATCTGGTTGACTTTCAGTCAGATTTTCATAAATAATTTGGTTTATTTCTGACAAAAAAATTACTTTTTAATTTTAAACTTTACAAACACCTTTGAATAAACTGTCCGCTATTTCATCCACGGACAACCTATGTCCAGAAGTAAATCCTTATCCCACAAATTGAATCTTGTGCTTAAAAATTAAATCCCTTGCATAGTAGTGGAATCGAATGCCCCAAAATTAAATATATTTACCCACAATTCAATCCGTTGTTCCATGACGTTAAATTCATGCGCAAAAGTCTAACCTAGTGTCCTGAAGCTGGAAACTATTCCCTCCACCAACACACACACCCGCACACACCCACACACACTCTTCAAATGATATTTTAGTCAACTTACCACCCGCTGACAGTGTCTTGAGATCATAGAAGATGACATACTCCTTGTAGCCCACATGGTAGTACTGGCTCATCATCTAGACAAGAAAACAAGAGACGGCATTTAGGGTGATGAGCAAGTGACGTAAACAACGAACAGCGCCGCACACATGACGTTCATAACTACGAACAACGTTGTTAACATCGCTAACACATGACGTTCATAACTACGAACAACGTTGTTAACATCGCTAACACATGACGTTCATAACTACGAACAACGTTGTTAACATCGCTAACACATGACGTTCATAATTACGAACAACGTTGCTAACATCGCTAACACATGACGTTCATAATTACGAACAACGTTGCTAACATCGCTAACACATGACGTTCATAATTACGAACAACGTTGCTAACATCGCTAACACATGACGTTCATAATTACGAACAACGTTGCTAACATCGCTAACACTACGTTTCACTACGTCCTTATGCGTTATCATCAATTCATTAATCGTTTTAAAATGATAATTTGCGTCCAATCAAGTTACTGATATTTTTGGTAATTGTATAACTTAACAAGTACATCGTACATCGCACATCGTACATCGCACATCGTGCATCGTATATCACACATCATACATCGTACATCGTACATCATACATCACACATCATACATCACACATCATACATCGTACATCGTACATCGCACATCTTACATCACACATCATACATCACACATCATACATCGTACATCGTACATCGTTCATCGTACATAGTATGTCATACATCACACAAAATACAACGTACATCGTACATCGTACATCACACATCTTACATCGTACATCACACATCACACATCTTACATCGTACATCGTACATACCACATCTTACATCGTACATCGTACATCGTACATACCACACATCTTACATCGTACATCGTACATCACCACATCTTACAACGTACATCGTACATCGTACATCACACATCGTACATCGTACATCGTACATCGTACATCACACATCTTACAACGTACATCGTACATCATACATCGTACATCGTACATCATACATCATACATCGTACATCTTACATCGTACATCTTACATCGTACATGGTACATCGCACATCGTACATCGCACATCTCACATCGTACATCTTACATCGTACATCGTACATCGTACATCTTAAATCGTACATCGCACATCGTACATCGTATATCTTACATCGTACATCTTACATCGTACATCACACATCGTACATCGTACATCTTACATCGTACATCTTACATCGTACGTCAAAAATCTTTCATCGTACATCGCACATCGTACATCGTCCATCGTACATCTTACATCGTACATCGTACATAGTACATAGTACATCGTACATCGTACATCGTACATCTTACATCGTACATCGTACATCGTACATCGTGCATCGTAAATCGTACATCGTACATCTTACATCGTACATAGTACATCTTACATCGTACATAGTACATCTTACATCGTACATAGTACATCTTACATCGTACATCACACATCGTGCATCTTACATTGCACATCATGCATCGTACATCGTACATCGTACATCTTACATCGTAAAATACAAAATACACAAACAAATTGTGCAATGAAAACAATAAATTTGAGCTTTATTTTTAGACTGATACGACAGTAAACGTTTCGGACATCGTACATCATACATCGTACATCTTACATCGTACATCGTACATCGTACATAGTACATCTTACATCGTACATCGCACATCTTGCATCGTACATCGCACATCGTACATCGTACATCGTACATCGTACATCGCACATCGTACATCGTACATCGTACATCTTATATCTTACATCGCACATCGTACATCTTACATCGCACATCGTACATCGTACGTCGTACATCGTACATCGCACATCTTACATCGTACATCGTACATCGCACACCGTACATCGTACATCGTACATCGTACATCGCACCTAATTTCATTAACAGAGACCTGCGTCATGTAAATTGTCCCCGCATGAGAGAGATTTCGCTATATTTGACGCACATTACCGGAAGTGAATCATTCATCGTGAGTGAGTTGAGTTAGCACCCTCACCAGCCGCTAATGTATTCAGAACACATCAGCTACACAGGCTGTTGCATTTGGTTTCTTTACAGTGAAATTTAACAGGAATTATACAAGTTTCGTGTCAACAGCGTAATTTGAAACTCATGCGTGGCACAGTGGGGACATCGATAAAGTCTTGATGTAGGAGTTACAGCTGAGCACTGAGTAATGAAGATATAAGGAGTTGGTAGGGAACAGTTGTAAACAAGAACATATAGTTGGTAGGGAACAGTTGTAAACAAGAACATAGAGTTGGTAGGGAACAGTTGTAAACAAGAACATAGAGTTGGTAGGGAACAGTTGTAAACAAGAACATAGAGTTGGTAGGGAAATAAATTGGATAGGGATTATACAGCTGTACAGTTGTAGCCCTTAGAAAAAAAAACGCCGTTAAAACCAAATTTAGATAAAAAACGTAGCCGCGACTGTGAAGTTGTACGGTAGAAGGAACCTGTTCTACGCTAACTGGACAGCCGTAATTGCAACACACACAAAAAAAAACACATAATTTCATCTTGCTGTTGTTTATAAACAGGCCTGGTTCTCTTATTTGTAGGACGGCTTACTGTGGATAAGTTTTTATTTTGTGCCTTGTGCAATCTCCCCCCCCCTTTTTTTCTCATTATCTTAACACCACAAAAACAAAACAAAAAAAAACATTGTATCTAACTTATAACTTTCTTAAGTGATTTTGGGAGGGTGTGAAGTAATGAAGGTTTTGGCTAACTACTCAATTTCAAAGACCCTAATGAGCCACTGTCAACAGACTAAAATATAACTCAAATGAAACTCTTTTTTAAATCCCTTATGTTAACTTCACCGCCGTTTCTGTCTCTCTGTCTCTCTCTCTGTCTCTCTGTCTTTCTCTCTGTCTCTCTGTCTTGGGCGGGCACCGCGGAAAAACAGAAGTAAAAAATGACCCACTTCCCGTGAAACCATCGAGCTGAAATTTGGCACACGGACCCGTGTCACCTAACAATGCATCGTATCAAAAATTCAGATCGATCGAACGTACAGTTATTAAATGAATGCATTTTTAGTTTATCTATATAAACTATATGTAGCGGTCGCTATTGTTTACATGTTATGGGTCACTTGACTTCACCCCAGCCATAGGTGAACACATCAAGTGTTTTAACCAGGTGTACCGGCGTGCTTTTGTTTACATTTTGCGTGTCACGCTGAGCTCGGTCCAGCGATCGGTGACAAGACCTTTCCCCTCTCCCACCACCCCCCGGGTTAAAAGCAAAGGGGAGTTAAGACAGATTCAGTCTGTAAGTATTTGTCGCGTTGAACATAATCAATACTTTTAGTTATGTCTCATATATAAGGGATTTATAGTCAAAAACTTTGTTTTTACGGGGTTGTTTTATTTACCTCTTTCTTTTTTATTTGTTTGTTCAAGGGGTTAAAGATTATTTGAGTGGTCGTGGTTCAATGTGTGTGGTACGTCATCAAATGTGTGTGCTATGTCATCAAATCTTCCAGTCAGAAAACGGTAAACATCTGCGTCTAAATCTAGCTTTATCCACAGTCCGCTCACATTTAATAATAGCTACACATAACTTATTACAAAACAAACTTGATATTTTAAATAAACTTGTCATCAAGTCAAATTAAAGACAGTTCAATTCTTACTTTTATTTCTGATTATTTCACACGGACGCATACAATTCCATTATTTCCCGCGGTGAACCTGAAAGCCGCAAAACCTACTACACATATGTTGAACAAATATAAACATCGACTGTGAAGTATCCAGCTGTAAGAATAACGAATTCACTGCGGCCAGGAAAGTGTAAAATCCTTTCACTCCGCATGTGTGATTGGTGACCTACTCTATGGTGTGGACACCACACACGTTTTGTCGCTAAAATTGTGTGAATAATCAGATCACTTGCGTACCGTTGCCGGCTAGACTAGACACCGAACACAAAATCGTACAAACGATTATAGAGACGTAAGGTGTCTGAGGCTACCTGGGACAGCTGTCGTAATTAATTTCACGAGGACGAGGGCAAGCACGCCTCGCCATACATGAGATCCGTGTTAATTGGAGCGTATCGAATTCCTGAGACGAGAGAAGACGGGTGAAGAGGGAGGGGAGAATTAGTGTGAAGAGGGAGAGAGAAAGAGAGAGAGAGAAATAGAGAAAGAAACACATAGAGAGGGAGAGAGAGGGAGAGAGAGAGAGAGAGAGAAATAGACAAAGAGAGAAATACATAGAGAGGGGGGAGAAATAGAGTGGGGGAGAGAGAAATACAAAGAGAGAGGGGCGGAGAGAGATAAAAAGAGAGAGAGAAAAAGAGAGTGGGGTAAATATATAGGGCGAATAAGAGAGAGAGAAAAACAAAAGAGAGAGATATATGGTGATAGAGATTTTTGTGTGTGTGTATGTGTGTGTGTGTGTGAGTGTGTGTGTGTGTGTGTGTGTGTGTGTGTGTGTGTGTGTGTGTGTGTGTGTGTGTGTGTCCCATAACCTCGTGGTCGTAGGGGGCTCCAATGTTTCTTTTAGAGCTTTCTCGGGGCTTTGTAGACCTTGGCGGCGCCCATCTCCTCTCCAGGTCAGCGGAGGACTTTTAAGCGATAGTCATTTATCAACTTTTTTTTTGGTGGCTTTAACGTGGGCTCGATCCCACGCCCCCCATCTTGTGAGGCGAGCGCACTATTGACTTCGCTATCCAGAGAAATAGAGGGGGATAAAGATGAAGAAAAATTAAAAACAACGGTAAGAGGACAGCCTGATTGCTTAAATTGTATTTCTCCTTACTCACGTTTGTGAGTGTACATCATTCATAGGCATTACAATAAATAAAGTACCATGGCCAATTGGCCAACACAGCATGATCCATTTATGAGTTAAAACTGAAATACATTGACAACTCCGATACAAGAAATAAGCAATTTACATTTTTTATACCTGATGGAAAGGTGACAGAAAATTACACAGACAGGCGCTTCAACTTGTCTTTTTGTCTAAATCAGAGGTCTCCAAACTACGGCCCGCGGGCCGGATGCGGCCCGCGAGGCTCTCTGATCCGGCCTCTGGAGACCTTGTAATAACTTTTAAAATATTATATTTTAATCTGTATTTTACAATAAAAATTTGCGAATAACACTAGCGAAAACACCGCCGTTTCCGGAAGTCTACTAAAGCTTCTCTTACTAAATAAGAGTTTCTACTTTCTATGATTTCATAACTAAAGAGAGTGCTATCAAGGCGCGCATTACCGCTAGTCAAACAGCGCTACGGTGAACAAAGGAAAGTTAAAAGGCGGGTGATATTTTTTCAATTAAAACAAATAGTGTTGCTACTGCATACAGTTGTCCCTCGAATGTAAGTTTCAGTTTCGTTATGAAAAATAAGAATAATAGTTATTACACTAGTGTACATACCTACTGCCCATATATATGTTATTTCTTAATATATATTTTTTCTTTCTCTTCTTTGCTATTATAATTTACATTCTTTCATGGCATGGATAATGATTGATATATTTTGCTGGCCAAGTGTTATAAAGTTTAACTATGTGGCCAAAGATAAAAGAGATGTGAACTCAAGGTGACTTGTCATTACACACATGGGCAATAGTATGTATGCATATGTATATCGGACTAAGGAACGTACTAAACGTTGTCATATTGTTGGTGTTATACAGTATGTATATTGGTCAAAATTGTGAAATTTGTTGCACTCTATTTTAATTAGTGATACTTATTTACCAGTGTTCATTTTTGAGCGATATTGTGTGCAAGATACTTACAGTTTCACTATTTATTCATGTTGAATTCACTTTTATTTTTAGAACCCGAAAATGGCCGAGAAGAGGAAAAGAAAAATAGACAATGAGTGTCGGCAGTTTCAAGATGATTGGAGTTTGAAATACTTCTTCATCAAATCCGACGAGAAAGCATTGTGTGTGATTTGCAATGAAACCGTGGCTGTGATGAAAGAATACAACCTGCGCCGTCATCATGAAAGCAAACATCGGGAGAAATATGCACAGCTGAAGGGTAAAGTCCGTGCTGAAAAATTTTCTAAATTAAAAAATCAACTCACATTTCAGAGGACAATTTTCACTAAATCCTCAAATGAAAATGAATCATTAAAACAAAGGCCAGTTATAAAGTTGCCTATGTCCTGGCTAAAAGTGGCAAACCATTTACAGATGGTGAAGTAGTGAAGGAATGTTTGTTGGAGGTGGCTGAGGAACTTTGCCCAGAAAAGTCCAAAGAATTTAAAAATGTAGTTATGGGTGCAAATACCATTGCTCGCCGTGTTGCAGACTTGGGTGAAAACATTGTGACTCAATCAGCGAAAAATGCAAGCCGGTTTCGCCATTTTTCGATTGCAATGGATGAATCGCTGGACAGCTGTTCCACCTCTCAACTGCTTGTGTTCATTAGAGGTGTGGATGAAGACATGGACATAACACAAGAGCTGGCTTCCCTACATAGCATGTATGGCACAGCTACCGGAGAGGATATATTCAATGAATTGGGAAAAAACATTTGTTGATTATAACTTGGACTGGACTAACTTGACTTGCTTGACTGTTAATGGGGGAAAGAACATGAGTGGCATAAAAAAAGGCTTGGTTGGACAAGTGAAGCAGATATGTAATGAGAAACACATTCCACAACCAATGTTCCTGCACTTTATTATTCACCAGCAAACTTTGTGTGCTAAATATGTGGAGATTAGCAGTGTACTGAATCCTGTGGTGAAGATGGTGAATTTAATAAGGTCACATGGGCTCAACCATAGACAGTTCAGAGACATGTTGAAAGATACAGACACAGAATCGCAAGATTTACCATATTATACAGCAGTAAGATGGCTAAGTTGTGAGAAAGTTCTGAGTAGAGTATTTGAATTAAGAAAGGAAATACATGACTTCCTAGAAAGTAAAGGAAAACCACAGCCATTACTGACTGATGAAGAGTGGGTATGGAAATTGGCCTTTTCTGCAGACATTACTGGTCATTTAAAATTTCTGAACCTAAAACTTCAAGGAGAGACAAATCTAGTTTCTGATCTATACAATCACCTAAAGGCCTTCAGAGCTAAACTTGTCTTGTTTTTGGAACAAGTACAGGCCAACAACTTGACACACTTTCAGCAGTGCAAGGTCTTCATGGCTGAAGCAACAGCTGAGTTCCCCACATCATTTGCATGCGAGATCATCAAAGACCTCCAGCTGCAGTTTCAGGAGCGGTTTTCTGACTTGGATTCAAAGGCAGAAGAAGTTAGGCTATTTCAAAATCCATTTGAAGCAGATGTGGCCAGTTGCTCAGATGAACTGCAGCTTGAGGTGATTGATTTGCAAGCAAATGACTTCCTTAGGGACTAGCTCAAAGAAGAGCTTTTGAGTTTTTACCAGTTTTTGTCCAAGGAAGACTTTCCTAATGTCAAAGCTTTTGCATCAAGGTACCTTTCAATCTTTGGAACAACATACTTTTGCGAACAGACATTTTCGAGGATGAAATACGTGAAGAACAATTTGAGAACTAACTTGTGTGATGATAATCTCAGGTCACTGTTGATGTTAGGGACATCAAATCTAAAGCCAGAAATATGTAATATTTTTGCATCCAGGAAACAATTTCACCATTCCCACTAATACATGTATTCGTGTGCAGTGCATCAATGTATTATTAAATAATATTTAATATAAAATTAAATAATATTAATATTATAAATATAATAATATTAAATATATACTTAAAAACAACATGTATGTTTTGATTTTTTTCTTATTTTGCCCCCCAACCGCTGTTTTATAGTTAATCCGGCCCTCCGGCTGAAAAGTTTGGAGACCCCTGGTCTAAATGACAGTAAAGCAACACATCGCCCGTACTGATCAAAGATTGCCCTCGAAGCACTGAAATTATTTTTAAGGCCAGCACGAAGATGACGTCAGCACAATTAATGACATGGCATTCTAAGATACTCCCTTAACTGACAGTTACAGAGCACCTGGCCAAAACCGGGATTACAATATAACACACACCTTGCCACCAAGAAATTACCTGTGAACATATTGTGTTGCATTTCTACAATGGAAGGGTCATGTGAGGGAAAGGGTGGGGGGGGGGTGTTACAACATCATTTCAATGGCGTTTTGGGAACATTCTACAATCATAACCTTTGTTCTATGCCCGCCAACTCGTGTTTTTCTTCAGATTGCTAGATATTCTGTGCTTATGGCTACATACTAACATATCTGACAAGTTAAGCCATAGTTAAGCTATAAGCCATAGTTAAGCCATAGTTAAGCCATAGTTAAGCCATAGTTAAGCCATGGTTAAGCCATGGTTAAGCCATAGTTAAGCCATAGTTAAGCCATGGTTAAGCCATAGTTAAGCCATGGTTACGCCATAGTTAAGCCATGGTTAAGCCATAGTTAAGCCATAGTTAAGCCATAGTTAAGCCATAGTTAAGCCATAGTTAAGCCATGGTTAAGCCATAGTTAAGCCATAGTTAAACCATAGTTAAGCCATGGTTAAGCTGAAGTTTGAGACGACATAACGATAGTAGTGTACGATGTAACCAGCTGGGGGAGGGGAGGGGGGCTAGAAATCGCTCCCTGTGAGAAAGTTATCTTCGACAAAATACGCCTTTTTTTAATCCTTTTTAAATGTCATCATTTTGACTTCCATATTATACAACATGGAGACACTAATTCATAAATTTTTCACGGATTTTTTTAATTTTTATTTTTTAAAATATGTTTTTAAAATGTATGTATTTTATTTTTTTATTTTATTTTTTTAAATTTTGTGTGTGCCATCCATATGATGACATGGGTGTCTAAATAAACATGAAACTATTTGAAAACCCAAACGTGTTTTAATTTTCAAATAATATATGTTTTTGATTTCCCATTAATGGGGTAAATACACAGAATAGCTTTGTCAATGACACCGTCGATGTGAGAGCAAGGTACCGGGGAAGTAACTCAGTACAAAAAAAAGATTTACATGATTATTTGGAAATCTAAGGGTTAATATAAGGTTTTAAACAAAATGGAAATTTCATCGAAATATACTTTTTATTAATGAAAATCATTTAAAAAATAAAAGTACGAAACAAAACAATAAAACAAAAAATGAAACATTGAAAGTGCTCAGAATAAAGAAACGAAACAATGATTACTACTTACTTCCATGCCACTCATTCCTGCCATGCCAGACATATCCATTGTTGTGGGTTTCATATCCATGTTCATGTTGCCCATTTTGGTTGTGCCCATATCCATGTTGCCCATATCCATGTTAGACATATCCATGTTGCTCATATCCATTTTCTATCAAGTCGAATAATATTTTATTTAGATTTTTTTTAAAATTGGAACGAAGATGTTAACAACTGGAAAATACCTGCAAAGACATTAAAAATAATTAATTATTCTATAAAAACTAGCAAAAACTCGTCAAAACTGACAGATTTTATCATAGAATTGTATGGGTATAAATGTCACAAAACGTTTCTATTTCCACCGAAGACTTTAAAATATAAGAAGGAACATAATTATTGTCGATATTTTCAGATATTTTCACCTCAACTTCTTCACAGTCTCAAGATCAAATATTGCCTAACCGAATGTTGAAAACAGACAGAATTATTATCTTTTTTCTTTTTTAAACTAACTACGTCTTATATAGAAATGTGTTTAAAAAAGCTAAAAGCTAAAAGCTAAAAGCAGCCAATTTTAGTAAAAGGTTTCTAGATTTGATTTATTTTATTTTTTGCTATATAAATAACTATTTTTTTTATAATTATATTTTTTAAATACCTGGGACATTTATTCGCGTTCAACGTTAATTTATATACATATATTGAGGAAATACAAAATAGCAAGAAAGTAAAAAACAAGATCCTTGCGTGTTAAAAATGTACCCAATAAAAGTGACGACGACAATAGAATGCACTCTTTGTAACAACATTAATGAAATAATCATTAAAAAAAAACCCAAAATACGATGGCTTCTCCGGGGTTGGTACCACCCAGGACAGATCAATTATTGGTCACACCCTCCGTCATGATGGATTTCTGCCGATGGAAAACGACGCCGCCCCTGAAAACGTGGACAATAAAACTAAAATGTCAGGGTGTGTGTGGGGAGTGGGTGGGGGGGGCACACCTTTTCTTCACCACTGATTAAATGTTATCATTCCCAGTCTTTTATTCTCTGAAAAGTATGAACAAATAACTACCGTATATACTCGTTCTAAGACCGAGGGAAAAGTTGGGGGGTCGGCTTATGAACGAACGGGCTATAGAGCGAGTATATACGGTTCTTCAGAATCCTGGCATGGGTTTGAGCTTTGGTGTTCCCGCTATCTGCCAGTGTGAGAGCACCTGAATACAAAACCGCAGTTTTGGGCCTACAAGTAAGTAGGTCATTGTCAGTGGATTAACGTCATCAGTCCAAAGATGATAACGATGACATTTCTCGATTATAGTGGACAATCACAAAGAACATATGAGTTGTTGGAGCTGTTCTGATAGTCTGTTTTCTGTTGACCATTGTTTTCATCAACCCTGCGAACCACCGATGTTACATTTAGATACATAAAAGACTTTGTGCCGTCAAACTTGCTGGTACAGGTATATGTACTTTCTGAGCGTAATCTTTGAGCAAACTATATATCCCTTAGGTGTGTTACGTGTGGGGCCACATTAAATAGTAGAAAGTTATTTCAAGGGAGCAACAGTTTAAGTGTTAACACGAATGTTTAGCGTAGCTCTGTTTAGGGCAGTGGTTCTCAACATGTGGTCCGCGGGCCGCTAGTGGTCCGCAGAGACGTATATGGTGGTCCGCGAGGATGAAATTTTAATTTACATGTATATACAAAGTATAATTATCTATAAATTTCCTGCAAAGGAGTAGCACAATTTTCAGTAGTGGTCCCGCGGCCTAGACACACATTTTTCAAGTGGTCCTTGATTATCAAAAGGTTGAGAACCACTGGTTAGGGTAGATTATGCTTTACAGACTACAGTAGCGCCAGCGTGTTCCACACATTCATTAAACTTTGGGGAAGGGAGGGTTTACTTTTATTTAACTTTCTTAAAGGGGCACAACCGATCGTCATGTTTGGTAATACACGACTTGAACAGCGCCGTAAACTTAAGGTAAAATACGGTAAAATAAATTGATTACCGTAAAAGTAGACCCCACCCCTCACACGCGTACACACACACACACACACACACACATACACACACATTTTAAAACTCAAAAGGAATGTCCAAGTAACAATTACAATACTTGGTTAATATTTAATTTCTACGCAAGTTATGTTCCGGGCTGACCCCCTATGAGATGCGAGGACGTCCGAAACTATCGCGAAAACTCCTACGTCAGCACTAATCCAGTATCAGTAAAGCACTGAGACCATTGTGTGATCGAATCGATGAAAATAAATGATTGGAAATGGATTTCCCTGCTATTAACTCCGTGAAAAAGTTTAACACACTGCTGTATGCAATACTGTACGACACTGCTGTATGACATTGCTGTATGACATTGCTGTATGACATTGCTGTATGACATTGCTGTATGGCAAGGCTGTATGACATGGCTGTATGACATGGCTGTATGACAGTGCTGTATGACATTGCTGTATGACATTGCTGTATGACATGGCTGTATGACATGGCTGTATGACATGGCTGTATGACATGGCTGAAATAAGTCTGCAGGTGAAGACCCCATGTCTAAGTAAGACTCAGTGCCCACGAGTGTCCGAACAAAAGGTTAAGTTGTAACACATTTAACCCATGCGCAAAAAAACCAATATCATACTTAATTAACCTCTGCTAGTTGCCAGACCTATAAACGTAGAACAGTTAAATGTCAATCTATCACCATAATGCTGCTTGTAATCCCCACGTAACAAATGTTACAACTTAAAACCACAACACTAATGTTACAGCTAAACTCGACATCTCAAATGTTACACCTAAACACCACAACACAAACGTTGCGGCTAAACTCGACATCTCAAATGTTACACCTAAACACCACAACACAAACGTTGCGGCTAAACACGACATCTCAAATGTTACACCTAAACACCACAACACAAACGTTGCGGCTAAACACGACATCTCAAATGTTACACCTAAACACCACAACACAAACGTTGCGGCTAAACACGACATCACAAAATGTTGCATTAGCCCTAGAGCAACACATGGGATTATCGACCTTACCTTGCCTCACGATTATCCCGCATCAAGATTAACCAGACGACCCGCCTGGATTAACCAACAAGACGATAAACCCTTCGAGTTTTTTGTTCAACACTGCACATCAGGGACAGGTAGCGGTCGTCACATGCTGACAATATCTTCACCATGTAGGCCTCAAGGCCCCCGTGTAAGATAGGACAACCAGCGCAGTGTTAGGGCCCGTTAAGCAGTGACGTTTTTGTTGGGTTTTTTTAAACACGGAAATCTATCTTCTCGGCTTAGCCGGGGCTCGCTGCTTCAAAGGCGCATCCACCTTTGAGCAAAGGGTAGGGGTCAAGATGATTATTTTTAGGTCAAAGAGTTCTGTTTGTCCTCAACTTTGTAATGAAAAGGTTTCATTCCCTACAAATATTTGGAGTATTTACAAATATAACATTATATGTCGTCTACACAAATGTTGTATTTATGTACAGTTAGTGTGTAGGTCTACAGCAGTTGTTCTGTGATCTGGTGGATTTGGAGCCCGGATGTCTCAAAGAGTTCTTGTGTAATTAAGACAGCATTGATCCCCAAGTACCCAGGTGACCCCCAGTAATCCGCATGACCCAAGTGAAACGCATGACCCAAGTGACACGCATGACCCAAGTGACACAAATGACCCCCATGGCCCTCACAATGACTCACATAACCCCTCTAATCTACAAGTCTCGCTCTGGCTCACATGTGCACCATGACCCCTATGTGACCTCTGACCCGCAATAACCCGCAATAACCCGCACAATGACTCACATGACCTCTCTAGTCCACAAGTCTCGCCCTGGCTCACATGTGCACTATGACCCCTATGTTACCTCTGACCCGCATGGCCCGCACAATGACTCACATGACCCCTTTAGTCCACAAGTCTGGCCCTGGCTCACACGTGCACTATGACCCCTTTGTGACCTCTGACCCGCATGGCCCGCACAATGACTCACATGTGCACAATGGCGGGTGTGGTGGGCCTTAACAATATTGAAAGTTGAGTCAAAAATTTATTTCAACTTTTAAGTGTAAAGAAAAATAATTTGAAATGTTAGTCAAGGTTGGTGTCGCTTTAAAACGTAATCATTTTTTTGTTTCTTCTGTTACTGGTGTTTGGGTTACAAATCCGGGATATTTATTGGGCTCAAAGTAAAATATTGTATGAGTGGTGTGGGGGGGGTGTCACGGTCGAGGGTGTTGACTACGCCGGCGCCACAGCACAGCTGACTGAGTGAGGCCTACGACCTCTCCCGGAGAGACCAATCGCCTGTTATCATAAATATGATGAAAAGTTAGACAGTGCTGGATATCTTTACGCTTGTTATTCTTCTGGCCAGCGGTTCTAAGTTTATATCTAGAACACATAAATCAGTGATTATTAAATTAAGTAGACATACATGTTATATTTTAACGTTTGTTATAAAAATCGAGAGCATGTTGTCAGATTTAACAGTGGTTCTTGATAAAAAAAAACAGAAAACTTATATTTTTTAATTAAAATATTTGTATCTATTGCATGAAATCTGTATACAACTTTTACTTGTGTTTCTCTATACTCAAATAGTTTCTCATTGACCAACAATAACAGTATTTAAAGACTTAAAATACTTAAATTACATTATACAAACAAAAACAAAAAACCTAACCTACAAACATTGTTTGGCACATGCCGAAAAATGTTTGTAGGTTATGTTTGTTTTGTTGTTTTTTTCCCCCGCTAAAAAGACCTTTAGATTCCTGATTTCTTTAGACTCTGTCTAATGTTTGGCAAATGATGATCTGAGGGAACACTGAGAACCATTGATCGTCATAGAAAAGCGGATATCATGAGAACCGCTGCGTCGATAAATATAATTAATTTTTAAAAAAATATGAAGATTTATAATATCTCTATTCGTTCTGGCTGTGCTACATTTAAATACATCCATGTCTATTGTAATTGTAATTAAAATATTTCTACTGGCTCGGTACACTAATTTGTTTCTATTTAACTAATGCATTTTGATATTTCTATTGGACTGGTATTTTTATATAATTCATTTGGACTTCAAGCTAGTTATTTTATCGAGAAATAAACTTGAACATTGTCATCAACCAATCTTTATCTATATGTTTATACATTTATTTTAATTTTTTTTTAAATTGACTTGATTTCTTAATAACAGTTTAAATTACCGGTACTTCTCATCAAACTAAGAGAATTCAACCAATCTTAACAGATCGCGTTTAACCAATCAATGAGCGCCGCCTGAAATAACCACCAATCACGAGTTTTGACGACAGTCGCAGACCGCTCGAGGATCAATGTCCAGGATTATGTGTATAAGCTAAAACGTTTAATTCATACTTTTTTTCCCATTTTTTTTAAAAATCATCCAATTTTTTTCAGTAGACATTTGAAATCATGAAATAAAAAATTATACGTTTACATTCAGAATTCGGCAACAATTATAAGTTGACTTACGGCTAAATCAAACTTTCACTTTCATAGATCTGCTGACAATTAAAAAAATCATCAACTCTGGTGAAAAATCTCAAAATTTGAGTGTTATTTATAATAGAAGTTTAAATAGCAATGTATCAAAATTAATATTATTCTTCGCTTGCTTTGGTGCTAAGATGTTCATCGGAGATATTCGGTAATCCTGGTAACATTTTTTTTTAAATATATTTTTTTTTAATTATTTTTTTTTATTATTATTTTGTGTCGGGGCTTGTGCTTGTTTCTTTAATTGATGAAGTTATAAGTAGAAGTCTATTTTCTATTTATTTTATGAAAAAAATAACATTATTGATGTGAACTTTTTACAAACGATTCTATTTAATAAAATATTTATCTCCTTTTTTTGGATCTTGAATAGTTTGTTTTGTCTTCATCTTGGCAAATGCCTTTCGACATCATTTTAAATACTTTCTTCAATGTAAACATGCTGAAAAGGTGTATTGTTTTGTTATATACATGTTTTGACAAGGACAATAGCTGTCTGATATCAAGTCCAATATTTCTCAAGGCGCATTGTACAAGAAAATAACCTTTCGAGTTATCTGCAAACACAACCTGCTGAATGCATTTCTCGGTCTGCTGGATATCTGACCTTCAAATAGCTTAGGCTGCGACAGAGTCTAAAGGACAGTGGTATTGTGACAGCTGCGTCAGGTCAGGTGCCTTGCGGCTTGCGCCGGGCCAACTTATGATGTAGACGTATATGTAAAAACAGGCGCGGAGACAGGGGACAGGGATATGCAGAAAAAAAAAGGGGGGGGGTGAATACATGGGCGTGTGTGGACCAGGATGAGATATGCGGACCTGGATACGTCATAGTGTAGCTGGGCCACGCGGATGTCATAAAACGGGCCTGGATGGAGTGGAGACAGGGGCGTCTATACAGTGGAGTAGACTGGCTTGGGATAAGGGCATGAAAACTGCAGGGCGTGGAGATTAGGGCATTCAGAAAGGTTTTTAATAATCAGGATTGGAAATATTGTATTTGATAGAAAGATGTAGAGATTGGCATTGAGAAAGGGACGTGCAATCAGGGACATGGAGACATACGCCAGAGACAGAAGCATAGAGAGATGGGGCTTGGGTGTACAGACCAGGGCATTTTTACCCAAGTAATTCATTTAGAACCACAACAACGGGGCAGCCTACTATACACAGTTTGGGATCCACTGAACCCCATATTTTTTTAATCTTAAGAAACCTGAAATTTCAGCTGACAGTTACAGCTGTGTTTTTACAATATGTAACTTTGTCACGGCTCAGTGAATATCAATAACATTCCTTACCCTCTCCCCCACAACGCCACCCTCTCCCCACAACGCCACCCTCTACCGACGACCCTCGTGTACTCCTCGGTTTATGATTTTTATCAAGTGAATTCGTGTTTTTAACTGTTCTAAATTTAGACAAGAAGAGCGGTAATGTTACCAGAACGACTGCATCAGCTGTTGGCGACGCAAAAACTCCTGGAAGTCATCGACCCGTAACACCAACTTAAGATCGCAGTTTATTTAACTGACAAAGAAAGACAGACAGAAAGTTTTCACAGCTTCAGACTTTTGAAATAAGGTTCCATAATTATATCTCTGAGAAAGACAAAATAACGTAAAAAATTTCGAGCTTTAATATCAGATAAAAAAATAATTGCTGGGCAGATACATACACTTTATAGAAAATTTTAACTTGTGTTATAAAAAAACGCCATAATAAAGCCATTAAGAAAAATAAGATATGAGTGGTCATTAAATCGATTAACTTGCAGTTAGTTTGTCCTGGGTGTTTTATTAACGTCAGAAGGATGCTGTGAATGTATCAGGTGTAAGTTTTACGACTCTAATACAGGACGTCATTTTCATCATACGAGAATCGGTTCTGTTTTATTAAAACTCCAACTAGCATAAAAAATAACACACCAAGACGCACCTGTTTATCTATTTTTAGTGTATCCACTGTTTATCTACATCTAGTATATCCACTGTTTATCTACATCTAGTATATCCACTGTTTATCTACATCTAGTATATCCACTGTTTATCTACATCTAGTGTATCCACTGTTTATCTATTTCTAGTGTATCCACTGTTTATCTAGTTCTAGTGTATCCACTGTTTATCTATTTCTAGTGTATTCACATCATAATGTGAACATTTCACTACACAGCTGCTGTCAACCAAATAAGCCGAGCCTTCTATGAGGGCTGCGTGGATAACAAAGAGAAAATTATCACGTTATCAATGTGAAGGTCATATGACACCCTTGGTGTATTCCGTGATCACGTATGGCACATAGATAGATGTTCCTGGGACGGTATTCATCAGATCATCTAGTTGGACTGGTCGTGACCTTTGAACTTAACGCCATAAATTAATCTTGGGCTGTTGTTCGATAGCGGGCTGCCAGGTTGGTAGTCGTCCATGCAATTATCAACTTATGACGTGACGAGACGTCGTGTAGGGTCAACGTCTGTGATAAGATCGTATTGTGGTAACCATGAGGCGTGGATGTTCTTATTGTTGTACTTTGGACCACACGTTGATTAAATATGTGTGTGGTGGGGGGGTGGGGGTAAGATGACAGCTAAAAGTTAGACTTCATTTTTTCAAACTATGATATTTAAAAACAGCTTTGAACAGCATATTATGATAACTTTTTTCTTCATAAGCGAATCTTTGATAAAAGGATGTTTGAATTATTAGGAACTCGTGAGTAACATCATGTAGCAAAAAAGGCGTCTATTTGTTAGCCATCGATAGTCTCTCTCTCTCTCTCTCTTTCTCTCTCTCTCTCTCTCTCTCTCTCGTGTTAATTTTTTTAACTGTCCAGTGGTCATCGAGTTGTTATTCCGATGTACCCCGTTGGTTGGCGGTGGTGACCTCACGGTGGAACAGTGCCAGCAGGACGACCCTGAACTTTGAACTCATGTGGTAGTAAACAAAAATATTGACCGAGCTGTTAGTGGCTTCCAGTGTGTTCATGATTGCCCACGACACGAGGAACGTGTTCTGTTCACGGCCCACCACGCTGTAGTCGGGCGAGTAGCGAATCATGCAAATCAGATTGACGGCGCTGGGCAGGAAACACGCGATAAAGATGGACGATATCAACGTTACCATGACAACGACCTTCTTGTCACGGGCAGACATGGAACTTTTTGAGCCACCAGCGGCATCCTTTGTTGCAGATTGTCGCCATTTTGATTTGAGTAGAAGGTTGTGCACGAGGATTGTGGTACAAAATATGACCAAAATGAAAGCGGTGAGTTGTGAAAACACAGTGATGGAGAAAACAACGTTTTCAATGTCAGGGCCGTTGGGGGTATACACAAGGCCAAGGACGGTGACATTTCTGTCCTCGAAGTATTTGTCCCCGATTTCTATGACACAGAAGACTGGAGTGACGCAGGCGAACATGGCCAGGAATATACCAGCCATCAGGTACAGGGTACGTCTCGGTGTGATGATCTGTTTGACCTTGAGTGGCAGGGCGATACAGACGCATCTCTCAAAGGTGATGAAGGCGGTGATCCAGCTGGTGATACGGGCGAAGCAGACGTGAGGCCAGCCTGAAAAAACGAGGGACAGAAGTCACGAAAGGATAAGCTTCACCGGTCAAGCTCGGACTTTGTATACCTGGACGAGCCTGTTCAAAGTTTTTTTTAAACAACAAATCCAGCTTTTTGTATTAATGGATTCGATAAAGGAAGCAGTTGGTAAGGGAGATCAGACCTCCTGTTAACTTCTTTTCGCATCTGATTAATTACACACCTGCTTTCTAAATGGCGTTGCTCACGTTGTGTTTATTTTGATCGCGCTTTAATAAGTTTGCAGTGTTCTGAATGTAAATAATTTGATTTATCGAGAATATTGCAAGATTTAAATTTCAAAAGTAAAATAAAGAATAATATTAAAAAACTTTTAAGAAAAAATTTCTATCAAAGAAAATTTTTGAAGTGGAAAGTTTTTATTTCCTTGACACGCATATCTTGCAGAAATATCAAACTACTAAAACAGTTAAAAGTAGTCTACGTTCAAATTAAATCCTTTACCGAATGCACACAATTTATTATCTCTTCTTCTGCACTGCCTATTTTTTTTAATATTTACTGCCACTGCTAAAAAAAATTTTTAAAAAAAGTTTTTTTGTCGAGTTTAACTGGATTTTTTATACACGCATCAAACTTATAGAATAATGGGACAATGAAATGTCATGTGACATAAATCTAAAACCTAATAATTATCTTCTCTGGGTTCTTAAGTTTTTCAATGGTCCCCTACCTTGTTACGGCCAGTGTGACACCAGTTTAGTGATAACCTAATATTTCAAGTAGCAATAGTACACTTGTTTGCACCCGTGAGAGCTACAGGTCTGAGAAGCCCTGGTATATTTTGTTACCTGCTGTCAGGTACTGTATGTCCTTGGCATCAAACGGAATGTCCGAATGGCGGAACCAGGGACTGAAGCACACGCTCATCCAGATCAGAGTGACCAGTGACCCCAGGTCAGCCACGGCCAGGCCGAGTAAGCTGATGTTGACTGAATCAGCGAAACCCTGGAGGACGTTCAAAGACAAATATTTAGGGACAATACCAAAGAGACCTGTGGAACTTTTCGTAATAGAGGATTGTGGCAAGTATTGTTCTTTGATAGCTATTAATAGAGGATTGTGGCAAGTATTGTTCTTTGATAGCTATTAATAGAGGATTGTGGCAAGTATTGTTCTTTGATAGCTATTAATAGAGGATTGTGGCAAGTATTGTTCTTTGATAGCTATTAATAGAGGATTGTGGCAAGTATTGTTCTTTGATAGCTATTAATAGAGGATTGTGGCAAGTATTGTTCTTTGATAGCTATTAATAGAGGATTGTGGCAAGTATTGTTCTTTGATAGCTATTAATAGAGGATTGTGGCAAGTATTGTTCTTTGATAGCTATTAATAGAGGATTGTGGCAAGTATTGTTCTTTGATAGCTATTAATAGAGGATTGTGGCAAGTATTGTTCTTTGATAGCTATTAATAGAGGATTGTGGCAAGTATTGTTCTTTGATAGCTATTAATAGAGGATTGTGGCAAGTATTGTTCTTTGATAGCTATTAATAGAGGATTGTGGCAAGTATTGTTCTTTGATAGCTATTAATAGAGGATTGTGGCAAGTATTGTTCTTTGATAGCTATTAATAGAGGATTGTGGCAAGTATTGTTCTTTGATAGCTATTAATAGAGGATTGTGGCAAGTATTGTTCTTTGATAGCTATTAATAGAGGATTGTGGCAAGTATTGTTCTTTGATAGCTATTAATAGAGGATTGTGGCAAGTATTGTTCTTTGATAGCTATTAATAGAGGATTGTGGCAAGTATTGTTCTTTGATAGCTATTAATAGAGGATTGTGGCAAGTATTGTTCTTTGATAGCTATTAATAGAGGATTGTGGCAAGTATTGTTCTTTGATAGCTATTAATAATATATTACAAAAATACATTTTATTCAAATTTATATTCTGATCAATTTAACACATGAGCAGCTCTTCCAACGATTATACACCAGATATCATGAGATTAAACACCAGATATCATGGGATTATACACCAGATATCTAGGGATTATACACCAGATATGGGATTATACACCAGATATCATGTTGTTATACACGCGATATCAAGGGATTATACACCAGATATCATGGGATTATACACCATATATCAAGGGATTATACACCAGATATAATGGGATTTCACACCAGATATCATGGGATTATACACGAGATATCAAGGGATTGTACACCAGATATGGGATTATACACCAGATATCATTGGATTATACACCAGATATGGGATTATATACCAGATATCATGGGATTATACACAAGATATCAAGGGATTATACACCAGATATCATGGGATTATACACCAGATATCATTGGATTATACACCAGATATGGGATTATATACCAGATATCATGGGATTATACACAAGATATCAAGGGATTATACACCAGATATCATGGGATTATACTTCAGACACCATGGCAGGTAGCCCATTAATTGTATTTAGACTTTATAACACTGCGAGCTAACTCAAGTTTTTAACCACGTTCTTCGAGTAACTTTCCCCATTTATAGAACGTCTTTACTATCACTTGGTCGTACTTGTAAGTTTAATGTCGACAGAATTGTGACCTAACTTAATGGCATGAAATATGTGCTAAAATACGACCATGTCAATGTATAGCTCACTCTTCTACATATATATATATATATATATATATATATATATATATATATATATATATATATATATATATATATATATATATATTATTTAATTACTAGCCGCTGTTTCGTAACTTTATTTGTCACTGTCATTCAATCCCACAAACCTGTTTGATGAAGACGACTATGTTGATGGCATTGGCCACGGTTCCAAACACGCTGATGACGCCAGACAAAAGGAAATAGAACATTATCTCAAGGACAGTCTTCGCCTCATCGCTAGTCACCTTCAGATGGCCATCTGTTAAGCGCGTCCGAACTGTATTGATGTGTATTACGTCATCTGAACGTGCGCTCATTGATTCGTAAGGACTTGTCATTATGGCCATCTGAGTGTAAGCCATAATGGTTTCAACGTGTGAGGTAAGTATGTGGGTAAATTCCGTGTTTCATTCGTTGTGTCTTACATGGGGCTAGGGGTTGGACTATCATAAGATATAAATATCTCTGAGGATGTGTCCGTACACGTGAGTGTTTAAATATATGTAAAATATAACATCGCAGTAGACGCGTGTTGGAAAGATGACGACATAAGACTAGACAGAGAGGATTAAAAAATGCATGTGTTAAATACTCGGAGCAGTGAGTAAGACAATTTGTTTCATAAATGAAAGTTTTACTTGTTAGGTTGTAGCTGTCTACTAACAAGGGTTCTCACACACAACTTTTAAAGTATCAGCCTGCTGAATATTTATAGAGCAGTGAAGTTTCTATTTCTTTCTTTAATGTCCGTTGTCACAATTTTAAGCGCAATTACCCTCCTTTACATTTTGATATTATTCTAAAATTAAACACCATCTTTCCTTACCGCTAAACATTACGTAGCTCATCAAAAATCATTTTCTGTGTATCGAACGCTGGAGAGCTCGTGTGGGTTCATTTTCCAATATTTACCGAATCTCTTAAGCAGAGAATGAAATATTCGATTAATTATTTGTAATTTCCTATTTAAACGATTAAAATTTTTCTTTTATTTTTTCGAACAGACGGATTCGTTCCCTTTATGTAAT
Organism: Ampullaceana balthica; assembly: GCA_944989445.1. Lineage (NCBI taxonomy): Eukaryota > Metazoa > Mollusca > Gastropoda > Lymnaeidae > Ampullaceana > Ampullaceana balthica. Next base: position 155,233 of record CALYLW010000870.1, read on the forward strand.
GGGACATACTTATGATTAATTAATACATTAAACAACACTAGCTTGGCTTCCCCTAAAACCAAAAATTTTTGACCGGCATTATCGTGTGTAAACAATTCTCTAGTCGTTTATAACATCCTAACAGGCAATTTGAGTTTTATAGACTAATAATTATCTTTCGGCTGCTGTATAAGAAAAGTGTAGTCATGCAAAGAGATCCATCATTAAGAAGAATTAATTGGAAGAGACACCATGAATTGTTACAAATGACGTTGAAATCTCACAGTACTTTTAAATAATTATACGTATATTATAAAGGTATATTCTAGGGCTGGTACTGATTAAAAAAATTGTATTCAATTAATCGGGAAAAAATTTAATCGATTAATTTGGATAAATTATATTTTTATAACGCATATATAGATTCCGTTGAGCTGCAATTTATTATTTCGCGAAACCGGTTAAATCGCGGTAATTCCATGGCTCCCAAATTTTGTGACGTAAAAAAGCCAATTCGTTCCGCTGTGCAAGAAACACCTCTTTTGTTTACGTAAGCACGCCTAAATAAATAATATTATAGAGGGAAAAGTATGTAAGTAACAAAAAATATAAACTATTGTGAAAAAATATTAGAAATATTTTCTTTAATTTTAATAGAATTATAATCGATCAAATTAATTTTAAACAATTAAAATTTGTAACGATTAATCGATAAATTAATCGTTAATTTCCGCAGCCCTAGTATATTTTAATGTTTTAGTCCGATGAGGGAATACATCTTTATCTCTCGACACATTACTGATGAGAGCGTTGAGCCCGTTTCGAGAACTTGAGAACACCTAAGCTGAGAGCTTAGAGCGGCTGCCCGGAGAAACTGGTAATCGGTATTTTTTTAGGAATAAACGTTGAACCGATTTAATAGCTGTAAAGATAAGAATTGTGAGTTTCTGGTTGTTTTTAAACTGCTGTTAACTTTGTTACACCATTACTTACCGAGTTGTACAAATTATGCGGTAATTCTCACGTGTTGCGCCATACGAAATTGTTTGCATTTTGATGATTTCAAATCAATCCTTTTACAGACAACTTGAAACAACCATTTTTTTTTATTTAAGAAAGCGTATGTTTTTTTGTCGATGATATTAAACAGCCATCAGGAATGTTGGTGTGTTTAATGCCGAATGAAACCGACGGGCATGAAAGGTTTTAAATGGGAAAATTTGTCAAACACACTCAAACAATTTTTGTCTAGATTCTAGAACATCTATTTTACACGGTCTCTTGCCAGTCTTCCCAGGTCTTTTCTTAACTGACTGCTCATCCAACACATCACGTCTTCATGTCTTCTTGAGACTCCGACGTTTGCCCAGTGGGTTTTTTTTATTGTTGTATTTAACTGCTTAATATTGTTTCTTGGTTTGTTTGTTTTTGTTTTTAAAAACTCCTTAAACTTCTAACAATATTTTTAAGGAGAAAAAATAGATTATCAATGTATCGAAAACAAATTAAATAAAAAATTGTGTTAAGTACCAGTTTTTTTTTAATTGATTAACAAATTTGCAATATCTTGTTCAGTTAATTTCTTTCTTCATTTATTGCAATCGGGGGGATAACAATATAATTTTTCTACCGACGCTTTTTATAGATCCCAACATACGCTACAAAGATACGCTCAAGACCTCACTGAAGGCTTACGACATGGGACGTTACTCCTGGGAGGCAGCAGCCTGCAACGAAGCCCCCTTAGGCCTTGTGATACACAACGGCGCAGTTGTCCGTGAGGCAAACTGACAACAGGCTGCCACTTACACAGAAGACAGGCCAGGAACGGTCGTGTTTGAAACCCACCTGATGGCATCCTGACAACCTCTTGTCTGACATGGGGACGCACCATCCCGACCACCTCTTGTCCGACATGGGGACGCACTATCCCGACCACCTCTTGTCTGACATGGGGACGCACCATCCCGACCACCTCTTGTCCGACATGGGGACGCACCATCCTGACAACCTCTTGTCTGACATGGGGACGCACCATCCCGACCACCTCTTGTCCAACATGGGGACGCACCATCCTGACAACCTCTTGTCCTACATGGGGACGCACCATCCCGACCACCTCTTGTCCGACATGGGGACGAACCATCCTGACATCCTCTTGTCCAACATGGGGACGCACCATCCCGACCACCTCTTGTCCGACATTGGGACGCACCATCCCGACCTCCTCTTGTCCGACATGGGGACGCACCATCCCGACCTCCTCTTGTCCGACATGGGGATGCACCATCCCGACCTCCTCTTGTCCGACATGGGGAGGACCATCCCTACTCCCTTGTCGACATGGGGCGGACATCCCTACTCTCTTGTCCGACATGGGGACGGACCATCCCGACCTCCTCTTGTCCGACATGGGGACGCACCTTTCAGGGCAAGAACATGGATAATTAGCCACCAAAGGACACACGTGGCTTCTAAAGCGCAGGGCTGATGTGATGAGAATTGTCCTAGCTGATCACGATGGACAATCAACGCAACACACAGATCCTATCATAGATTCATGTGTCTGCTTCCATGAGTGAATGATTGAATAGTGACGCTCAAATCGTCTTTTAAATGGGGTGGTGGGGGAGGGGGAGGGAACGGGTAAAAGAATTCCATCACGTTTAATTAAAAGAGTGAAATTATTTTACTAATAAGAATAATATCTTTTTTTTTAATTTACAAAAAATGATATCAAAGATGCACTAAGCACAAACATAAACTTTCGTTTTTGTTTTTAACAAATATTGGCTGTGTTTTCGTGTGCTTGTATAGAACATTCTCCACTTGTCAGTGATTTTTTTTTAATCTCATGCACATGTTACCTATCTATACTCATAGCGTGAGTCGTGTTTTGATGAGGGTCTGGCCACATCACATCTGTCCAAGGGCCTTTAAGCTTGCTTGTTGAGATTCATGTCATGAGTTTTCTCCCTGTTTGTATCAAAGACCAGAGCAGGCCAATGTCATATGTTGTGACATTGGATGGTAGAGAGTTGTGACATTGGATGGTACGAGAGCTGTGACATTGGATGTTACGAGAGTTGTGACATTGGATGGTACGAGAGTTGTGACATTGGATGGTACGAGAGTTGTGACATTGGATGGTACGAGAGCTGTGACATTGGATGTTACGAGAGTTGTGACATTGGATGGTACGAGAGTTGTGACATTGGATGGTACGAAATTTGTGACATTGGATGGTACGAGAGTTGTTACATTCGATTGTATAAGAACTTTGATACAGAACGTTATAACTGTTTTGACAGAAAACAGTGTCACGCTAATAAAGGGGTATACGTAGTAGTTGTAGTAGTTTTGACAGTAGCGGTATAGTATACGATTTTTGAGCATGGACGCTTTAAATGTTGTGACATAACGATTTTCTCATTGGAAATTGTAAGAATTGAGAAAGTTGACGATAATAAATTGTTGTTTTGTTTGTTTGTTTGTTTGTTTTGTTTTTTTTTGTTTTTTTTGTCCATAAAACCTTAAAGAGAATTCGCAAGCAAAACAAAATTTTAAGACAGTGGCGTTCCGAACAAAAGTTTTTTAAAAAGTTGATTTCAATGACTTGGACAAGGTTGTGTAGACATAAATATTAATATTAGTTTGATAATTTTTTAAGCGCAGTGCCCCAGCAAGCAACTGGGCTCACATCGCTCTACATGGCGTTGGTAAGACACCTGTTTATCGTTTCATTAAATGTCAGTTTGATCCCAATTAAAACATAATAACATTACGGTGAATATAAGCCGCGTTTATCATTTAAAGAAATGGTTGATTGTTTTTTTTATTAACTTTGAAAGTAAAGTTTGAAGAGTTCTGTTTTTTGTGCAGTCTTCAAAGCCTTAGTAATGAGTACAGATGTCAAAGAAATATAACTTATATATAAACACATTAGAACCAAATATAGTATACAGTTTTCTTCCCTGTGCATTCATTTGAATTTAGATGAGTTCCGCATCAGGATTACACGAGCCATGGGCCCTAGGACCTTGTAAATGTAACGCAGTAAGGATCAGATGGAGGCAATGGGCCCGGGCGTCAAAAACACGGGGCGCCAACGTGGATGCATTCGGTCCGGGCGTCAATAACGTGGTGCGCCAACACCAGGAATAGACAAAATCTTTAAAGAAACTACAGATAAAATTAAATGTAATTTTACCGCCAGGACAAGCGATTACAAAATAGACCATGTAACTGATCCGCCATGCAAAGGAGATCATTTTGAAGGTATATAATTTCTGATTGGATGGATGAAATGTTACCAGTCATTTTTATCGCATTTATGTCAAACTTATAAATATAACATGTAGCTAGGGACCAACCGGAAACTGCCCCGGACATTCGCCCCGGCCGGATATCGGCTTTTTTCGGAACTATTCGCCTCGGCAAATAGTGCCCACGCAAACAAACCAAATATCTAAAAATAACTTAAGAAAAACAATTTTGGAATTCGATAAATATCACGATTAGTACACTTACAAATTGTTAAAAAATATAACAAATGTAACATACTTATATAAATTAATAATTTGACGTTATAAAGACATAAATTTAATAAACTACTTTTCTAAGACAATTTCATGTTTACTACTACCGCCACGCCGCCATATTTACTTTAAAAAAATTTATAAACTATCGAATAAAATAATAAAATAAATTCAAATTAAAGTAAATATATTAACTAAAACTAGCAGCGACTAACAGTTACAAAGTAAGTAAGTAACATATTAACAAGATAAACCTAATTTACAAGTACATGTAATATATAATGAATTTATTGATTTAAATCTTAATCAATTAATAATCCATTCTTCTGACCATAATATCATTGCATGAAGAGTGTAGACTGTAGACGCTGGTAAAGTAAACAATAAAAAATACAGTCCATAATAATTTAATAAACCAAATTGAATGCCTGAAATTAAAATTTTATTGGTAGTTATGGTCTAATAAAACTTTTTAAGTTTTTGTTTACGTTCATGTTTATTAGACTTCGGCAATCGCTTTCCATATAAATTCACTCACTAATTACATCGTTAGGTTTTTATGACGATTAATAAAACACAACATAACAAAAATTCGCAATTTTATTCAATTCCCAAGTACAAAATAATAAATCACACCCTTGCCACAACACACTATACACAAAGCTCTCTAAACTTCTACACACATTCTAATGACGTCAGCAAAAACAACTCCTTTTTGAAACTCTCGCACCCACTAACCAATAAAGCGACCACCAAACACACCACCGTGTGCATCTCACAACAAAGTTTCATGGGAAAATTGTTCATCCGTGACAGGACGAAACAGCTACATACAGGTTGGAAAGTCTAGCTTTGGCGGCTTTGGGCAGATAGATATATATAGTTAATCATACAGTTAATTTTTCTCCATATTATAGGAGCGAATAAAAGTGTAATGACACTTTCGGTTTACCAATCCGGACCACAAATAATAAACATGAGTGACGTTCAAGATACAAGATAAATTTCTTAATATGTTCTAATATAATGGTTTAATTATTGATAGAATAAAGATTTTAAAAAAGTGAAACCTTAATAATTTTGGTCACTTTCAAGAAATGTCTCACTATATTTATATGTCAATAATATTAACAAGTTTTTTTTTAAATTGGCAACTTAGCTCAATAAAATTAATTTTTAATTAAAAACAAAAAGTAATTACTTCCCTTGAAAAAATACATTATTTTACCCATTAAGCCATTCAAAAATAATAAATAAACGACTTTTTTCAGAAAAATTTTCTCTTGTTTAGATACTTTTTTCAATTTTTTATTCAAATTTCATGCTTGATTTGCATTTTAATGTTTATACTTCATTGTTACCGACGCTAGTGTCCGCTAAGTGAAAGGAGTCATAGTTGGTAGATGATAACTTATCTGTTCAAAGGCCTTTCTGTGTATACACGTTTCCGTTTTGTGTTTTGGTCTATTCGGTTGTTATTATTATTATTATTTGTTCACTTATATAGCGCAGTACCCCAGCCTACAGCTGGGCTCACAGCGCTTTACCAACATGTTCAACAACTACATACAACACATTGCACTCTAAATCTTCCTAAACATAGTTACACACACACAATTTCATATAAATGTTCAGAAATGGACACATCACCGTCATAGACTGTTAATTTGATGGAGCGAGAATGTCCTTAGCGAAACAGGAATCATTGATGAAGATCCTGATACAGAAATAATAACACGATAAATACACACGATTAAATCAAGAGTTCAAGGCTATGCATACCTGTTGTATAACATACTCATGTTGTTAGGACGTGTCTTTTTCTCACTTTGTTTTACGTTTTCACATTGAACCGGAAGGAGAGCGCAGCTTATCCGGATTCTTCTTAGAGGGTGAATAAAAATGGCGGTTATGGTTTTGCGAAATAAAGCAACAGCTAATCGTTTTCAAAACCAAAATTAAATTTGGATTTCCGATTTTCGTTTAAGTACTCGGATTCATACCCAGATCCGGCAAATAGTACATCTAACTATTCGGATATGGTACCCGGTAGAAAATGTCTACCCGGTTGGTCCCTACATGTAGCTATTTATAAACTTAGTGTATTGCTCTGTTAACTCAAAATGAACACGCGTCAGTGTTCTCTGCACACTGTGTATTGCTCTGGTAACTCAAAATGAACACGCGTCAGTGTTCACTGCACCCTGTGTATTGCTCTGGTAACTCAAAATAAACACGCGTCAGTGTTCACTGCACACTGTGTATTGCTCTGGTAACTCAAAATGAACACGCGTCAGTGTTCACTGCACACTGTGTATTGCTCTGGTAACTCAAAATAAACACGCGTCAGTGTTCACTGACCACGATCCATCAATGACATATTGATATTTTTTTTTAATTTCTCAAGGCACAAAGAAGCTGTAAATAGAATTGATAACAAGAACTGTATTTAACTTAAGTTATAAATTCTGTCTCTGACAAAGGAATTAAAAATTATTTTCTTTAGAAGTTGAACCTGCCTATATTTAGACTAGAAGGCAATCACTTTAGTCAATTGTCCAATAGCCAAACATTTTTTTTAAATATTTTTTTTTAAAATCGTCTGATGTAGCTCAAAATATTCCTAGCGGAAGTACATGTAATTTGGTGAGTTACACTGACATCTATTGCGCCTTGATACAAGTTGTGGTGGGGGTGATAATACTAAATAATAATAATAGTCAAATTTTTTTAAATAAAAAAATTTATTATTAATTTTTAAGCATCAAAAGTTGCTGAAATTAAGAACGTGGGCATAACTTAAGGTCAATAGGTCAATAGGGTAATAGGTCAATTGAAAGTGGTTAAAAATTCATTTCAAGATTTGAAAAGTACAGAATTGTGAAGTTGACTAAAGTCGACTGAATATTAGCACAAAATTACGTGTTAAGGGGGTGCCAAAAGACTGTAATCAAAAACAAAATTCGCTGGTTGTGATGTTTAGCGGGTTGTAAAAATGAAAATCAGTTACAAAAATAATGATTACACTTTTTTATAATCATTAATTCATAAAGACTGTTTTTATTCAAATACCTTTTTTATCCCGCTTATATTATTTTTTTGGTTTATATTTATGCCGCTTTAAAAAATTGCGTGAGCATACAAAGAAACTAAATTGTTGTTGTTGTTGTTTTTAAGTAAAACTACTTCATGTAGCTCTTCCAATTATCCTTCACTGAATCAAAGAAGAATCAATTTTCAAGAAAACATAAGTTTAAAGAATTTGTTTTAAAGAATTGTTATCATTAATTACACCTTTCTTCCAAAATTTTAAAGCTTTTGTAAATGTATTTACTTTACATGTTTTGACTTGGGTTTCTTTATAAGTATTAATGCCATTACGGATCTTTGAAAAGACCTTTGAAGGACTCTCAGAATTCCCTGGCCGGACAAAATCAGCAACCGGGAACTGTGGCAGCGGACAAAACAGAAGCCAATTGAGGAAGAGATTCTTCAAAAGAGGTGGTGGTGGATTGGTCATACACTAAGAAAACCTGCTTCTAATACAGCAAAGCAAGCCCTGAAATGGAACCCCGAGGGTAAGCGGAAAAGAGGCCGTCCAGGAAACATTTGGCGCCTAGAATTGGAGGCAGACATCAAGAGAATCGGCCATGAATGGAAGATCCTGGAGAAGCTGGCCCAGGATAGAGATGCCTGGAGGCCTCTCGTAGGTGGCCTTTACCCTTGGAAGAATCCCAGACGCCGACGATGATAGGTGGGTGCCCCTCATGGAAAAGAAGGTTCAACAACTCCTTTAAAGGGATAAGAAAATATTTCAAAGACTCTTTTTTACCTATTACCTATATTTTTTTATTGTAAATCGTTGATACTAACTCATTATTAATTATAGCTGTTATTTAATGTACTACTTTTTACTTTGTTAACATCTTTGCGCTGTCGAGCAAACGCATGAGTTATTAAATATTTAGTTTAGTATTATTATTGAGAGAAGGTGCCTAACTTACTCTGATGTAACTATGACATTTGCGTGGATCACACGTCTAATAAATAAATATAGTTCAAGGTCACTAAATAAATATAGTTCAAGGTCACTAAATAAATATAGTTCAAGGTCACTAAATAAATATAGTTCAAGGTCACTAAATAAATATAGTTCAAGGTCACTAAATAAATATAGTTCAAGGCTACAGGTAAGAATAAAATTATTTATCATAGAATTTAAAAAATATTGGTTACCTACATGGCACCCCCGTACGGAATTATATGAGACTCCGCAATCATACGTCTTTGTTGATTGACATGAGTTTGAGAGCCTTTCGATTAGGGTCTGGTTTAAAGAATTTAACATTCTTTGTAATGTTAGCCTCGACCATAGAATTTACAATTCTTAGCGATATGTTTTTGATAATGGAGATAAAAAGTTGTTATTATTTATTGAAGAATGTCGAAGAAATCACTTCCTCTGTTTCCCTTGAGACGTCATTTGTGTATACCAGCGAAGTATTTCTATTTAAGGGCCTATAATAGCCTATAAGAACATTTTAACATCTAAATAAAAACTTTCACAATTAAAATAAGCTAAATAATAAGGTTTTTAAAAATAAATTAAAAGAAAATTTTGATTTGATTTAATTGCAAAGACTCCGAAATTATTTGAAATTAGTATTTATAGTTATATGGAGGATTTCAAAATAATTTTTTTAAATTATTTTTTTTAAAAATAATTTCATATTTTTAAAGTAATTTCCACAAGTTCGATTTGTTCTATAAGTGGATTAGTCGGACAGGGAAGTTTCTGAGGGATTTTTGGTCCACAGCTTGACATATTAGGACTTTGAATATTGATGACGTCACGGTGGAACAGTGCCAGCAGGACGACCCTGAACTTTGAACTCATGTGGTAGTAAACAAAAATATTCACCGAGCTGTTGGTGGCCTCCAGTGTGTTCATGATGGCCCACGACACGAGGAACGTGTTCTGTTCACGGCCCACCACGCTGTAGTCGGGCGAGTAGCGAATCATACAAATCAGGTTGACGGCGCTGGGCAGGAAACACGCGATAAAGATGGACGATATCAACGTTACCATGACAACGACCTTCTTGTCACGGGCAGACATAGAACTTTTTGAGCCACCAGCGGCATCCTTTGTTGCAGATTGTCGCCATTTTGATTTTAGGAGAAGGTTGTGCACGAGGATTGTGGTACAAAATATAACAAAAATGAAAGCGGTGAGTTGTGAAAACACAGTGATGGAGAAAACAACGTTTTCAATGTCAGGGCCGTTTGGGGTATACACAAGGCCAAGGACGGTGACATTTCTGTCCTCGAAGTATTTGTCCCCGATTCCTATGACGCAGAAGACCGGAGCGACGCAGGCGAACATGGCCAGGAATATACCAGCCACCAGGTACAGGGTACGTCTCGGTGTGATGATCTGTTTGACCTTGAGCGGCAGGGCGATACAGACGCATCTCTCAAAGGTGATGAAGGCGGTGATCCAACTGGTAATACGAGCGAAGCAGACGTGAGGCCAGCCTGAAGAAAAATAAAACAAACCCGTAAAAACAAAGTTTTTGACTATAAATCCCTTATATATGAGACATAACTAACAGTATTGATTATTTTCAAACATTTACAGACTGAATCTGTCTTAACTCAAGTTTGCTTCATAACCCTAGGGGGGAGGGGTGGGTAGGAGGGGGAGAGGGGAAAAGTCTGGTCACCGATTCGCTTGACCGAGCTCAGAGTGACATGTAAAATGTAAACAAAAGCGCCCGTCGCTTCGTTGGGTCGCCTCAATGCGTCAGCTCAAAATTTCACGTGGCAAAAAAACAATAATAAACCGTGAATTGAAATTACATACCTCATATAAGGATAAACTAAAAATGCATTAATTTAATTACGGTACGTTCGATCGATCTGAAATTTTAATACGATGCATTGTTAGGTCAGACGGGTCCGTGTGCCAAATTTCAGTTCGATCGGATCATGGGAAGTGGTTCATTTTTGACTTCTGTTTTTCCGCCCGCCCGCCGAGCCCAAGACAGAGAGAGAGACAGAGACGGCGGTGAAGTTAATATAAGGGATTTAATAAAACAAACCCGTAAAAACAAAGTTTTTGACTATAAATCCCTTATATATGAGACATAACTAACAGTATTGATTATTTTCAAACATTTACAGACTGAATCTGTCTTAACACAAGTTTGCTTCATAACCCTAGGGGGGAGGGGTGGGTGGGAGGGGGAGAGGGGAAAAGTCTGGTCACCGATTCGCTTGACCGAGCTCAGAGTGACACGTAAAATGTAAACAAAAGCGCACCGTCGTTTCGTTGGGTCGCCTCAATGCTCAAACTTTCACGTGGCAAAAAAACAATAACAAATCGTGAATTTAAATTACATACCTCATATAAGGATAAACTAAAAATGCATTAATTTAATTACGGTACGTTCGATCGATCTGAAATTTTGATACGATGCATTGTTAGGTAAGACGGGTCCGTGTGCCAAATTTCAGTTCGATCGGATCATTGGAAGTGGGTCATTTTCGACTTTTGTTGTTCCGCCCGCCGAGCCCATGAGATGATGAGAGAGAGACAGAGACGGCCGCGAAGTTAATATAAGGGATTTAATAAAACAAACCCGTAAAAACAAAGTTTTTGACTATAAATCCCTTATATATGAGACATAACTAACAGTATTGATTATTTTCAAACATTTACAGACTGAATCTGTCTTAACTCAAATTTGCATCATAACCCTAGGTGGGGGGGGGGTGGGTGGGGGGGGGGAGAGGGGAAAAGTCTGGTCACCGATTCGCTTGACCGAGCTCAGAGTGACACGTAAAATGTAAACAAAAGCGCCCGTCGCTTCGTTGGGTCGCCTCAACGCGTCAGCTCAAAATTTCACGTGTCAAAAAAACAATAACAAACCGTGAATTAAAATTACATACCTCATATAAGGATAAACTAAAAATGCATTAATTTAATTACGGTACGTTCGATCGATCTGAAATTTTGATACAATGCATTGTTAGGTAAGACGGGTCCGTGTGCCAAATTTCAGTTCGATCGGATCATTGGAAGTGGGTCATTTTTGACTTCTGTTTTTCCGCCCGCCGACCCATGAGATGATGAGAGAGAGACAGAGACGGCCGCGAAGTTAATATAAGGGATTTAAAAAACGCGATGACGTGACGGTACGAAAGGACAAACTTCACCGGTCAAGCTCGGACTTTGTATACCTGGTGGAACCAAGTTACCATAAGCAGTTCCCCGCTTTTTTGGTCGATCTAAAGATGTGAAAACATTACATCTTTTGGAATATTAGTTAGCAAAGGGATCCTAAGGCTCAAACTAAATGGAGTGACGTGGAAAGTGGGGAGTCACCTCGGGTTGCAAATTGTGTTGTTGTTATTTTGTTTTTTTGTTTTTTTATTTTTTTTATTTTTTTTTGGACAAATCCTGCGTTTGTTATGTAGAAGAAGTTGAACAAACTAAGACTTTTATTATATATAATATGAAATATTTCGAAGACATTTTAAACAAAAAAAATGAAGCTTTTTTGTATTTATGGGTTCGTTAAAGGAAGCAGTTGGTAGAGGAGATCAGACCTCCTCTTGACTTCTTTTTGCATCGTATTAATTATAGACGCTCTTTCAAAATGACGTTGTTGCAGACGTCGCGATTATTTGATCTGGCTTTATTTAAACGAATTAATTGCTCGAAATGTAAATAATTTACTTTTTTCGAGAATATTCTAAGATTTTAATTAGGAACAATAACAAACAAAAATATTAAAAATGCATATCTATGATTTAAAAAATATATATCAGTCAGCGACCGCATTATTCAAAGTAGTCCACATTTAATTAAACTAAATCATTTACTAAATAAGAAATTGTTGTTATCTCTTCTTCTGCACAGGCCCTTTTAAAAATATTTATAACTACTGCTAAAACGTTGTCAAAACAATTTTTTAAAAATTGAGTTTGGCTGAATTATACGCAAATAATACGTATTTAAAAATTTTGAAAATGAAATATTTCCATAAATCTAAGACTTAACTACTTTCTCTAGGTTGTTAGGCTTTTCTGTGGTGCCCTATCTTGTTAGTTTGCGACACCGTGTTTAGTGATTACTTTATATTTCTAGAAGAAATTAAAATCTTGATTGCACACATGAGCGCTACAGGGTTGAGAATCCCTGATATATGTTTTATTACCTGCTGTCAGGTACTGTATGTCCTTGGCATCAAATGGAATGTCCAAATGGCGGAACCAGGGACTGAAGCACACGCTCATCCAGATCAGAGTGACCAGTGACCCCAGGTCAGCCACTGCCAGGCCGAGTAAGCTGATGTTGACTGAATCAGTGAAACCCTGCTGGACGTTCAGAGACACATATTTAGAGGGAAGGTGTTTTTGGCAATAACTTGATATTGGTTTACTGTTATTAATATATAAGAGTGTCATTAGTGGAAATTTAAATTCAGGCTAGTTAATCCTTTTAGCAGTTTATTCAAAGAGTACGGGATTGGTTATACACACGATATCATGGGATTATACATACGATATCATGGGATTATACACACGATATCATGGGATTATACACACGATATCATGGGGTTATACTAGCTGCCTGTTCTTCAACTGTATTTGTCACTATCATTGAATCCCACAAACCTGTTTGATGAAGACGACAATGTTGATAGCATTGGCCACGGTTCCGATCACGCTGATGACGCCGGAGAAGAAGAAGAAGAATATTATCTCAAGGATCGTCTTCGCCTCATCGCTAGTGACCTTGAGATAACCATCTAACGCATTTGGGTTGGTGTGTAGTACGTCATCTGAACGTGCGTTCGTTAACCTGTAAGGACTTGTCATCATTGCAATCTGAGTGTATGCCGTAGCGGTTTAAATGTGTGAAGTAAATATGATTGGGATGAGGTGGACTCACATATGATTTAAATATCTCTTAAGATGTGTTCATACTCGTCTATGTTTTAATGTCTGTATAAAATAACATTGCAGTGGACGTGTGTTGGAGGGATGACGTCATAGAACCTAGCAGAGATGAGTAAGAAAGTAAATGCATATGTTAAATGTTCAGAGCCGTGAGCCACATAATGTGTTTCATGGATGACAATGTTACCAATCTTCTCGCAAGGGTTCTCACACAGACTTTTAAAGGATCATTCTGCTGGATCTTTATACACCGTCATGGACTCAGAGTAGTACACGTTGATTTTTTGTTTCTTTCTTTCTTTAATGTCTGTAGCGAAAATTGAACGCAATTACCCGGCTTTAGATTTTTTTTAAAACTATTCTAAAATTAAACACCATCATTGCCTACCGCTAAACATTTCGTCACTCATCAAAAAATCGTTTCCTGTGTATGGAGAGTTCACGGGGGTTCATTTTCAAATATTTACCAATACTCCGAAGCAGAAGATGGGTTATTAGATATTGTCTTACTCAAACAATTAAAATAGTTCACGTGATTTTTAAAAAAAAACGCTTTCGTTTGCTTTACGTTAATGGGAAGTATTTAAAGTTAATAATTAAAAGTAAATTACTGGGGTTGCGCTCTCCCTCAAACAAAACATTTTCACAAGCATTATCAAAAGTAAATGTTGTTCTGGTAATTTATTACATCCAGTAATTTGTGTTTAATTAATCAATTAACTTTAGATGTTGCAATATAAAATTGTAGTCATTTAAAACAAATCGATCATGACTATGAATTAGAGGACACCATGCAGTCATACAAAGGTTTTTGAAATCTCAAAGTATTTTTATATGAAGCGGACTACAAAATGAAAACTCTTAATCTCATATTCCACACAAATCAGCGAAGAAAAGACTCAAAGGTATCGACCTTTCCTAAAACACAGATATCATCTTTCACGAATGAACCGACTCTCGAAAAAAAGCCTCAAGCTTCACACGCACATTTCTGAAGTAAAATGTCAACATCGGGAGACTTATCAGCGGAAATTATAAACACGCGTTGCCATGGCAACCAACGCCTTCAACAAACTGTCAAACATCTGGACCACGACGCCGCTCAGCAAGACACCAAACTAAAGATCTACAACTCCTGCGTGATACCCAACACTTTCTAAAATCATGCTTTTGCAGAATCTTTCACGTACGATGGTAATGTTTCAAGACATCTGCAGAAGTTATACCATTTTCCAAACAGACATACGTAGCATCAAACATAACAAAAAAACGTTGGTCAAACATCAACCATGTACTTGGGATGGACAGATTAATAACACCAGGACAGACCCTCACGTGACAACCAGAGGGCAGGAGGAAACCAGGGCAGACCCTCACGTGACAACCAGAGGGCAGGAGGAAACCAAGCAGACCGAGAAAAACTTGAAGAAAAAACAATCGGTACAGAAAACAAAGTTGTAGGTTCTGAAACATTCCAAGATCTTCATTGAGCTGCCACCAACAGACAGGACTGGAGGACACAGACGAACTGCCACCAACAGACAGGACTAGAGGACACACATGAGCTGCCACCAACAGACAGGACTAGAGGACACAACCAGCTGCCACCAACAGACAGGACCAGCTGCCACCAACAGACAGGACAAGAGGACACACACGAGCTACCACCAACAGACAGGACTAGAGGACACACAACGAGCTGCCACCAACAGACAGGACTAGAGGACACACCGAGCTGCCATCAACAGACATGACTAGAGGACACACAACGAGCTGCCACCAACAGACAGGACTAGAGGACGCAAACATCCGCCATATCAACATTCTAGGCCCAATAGAAAAATCAATAAATAAAAAAGCTACCTTAAACAGATCTTTAATCCTTCCTCTTGACAGGTTGCTGTGCAGACCATGGAGGTCCTGTCTAGAATGTGAGAACCTTTAAATTAACAATTTCTGCAGCGGCTTGGAGAAATGATGTGGTAATCGTTTTTATTTATTTATTTTTTATTTTATTTTTTTGCATACACTTTGCTGTAAAGAAAAGAATTGTGTGTTTGATATTAATAAAAAAAATCAAAACCGTTATATACTGAGTTGTTATAACATTATGCCATGGCTCTAATGTGTTGTTATAACATTATGCCCATGGCTCTAATGTGTTGTTATAACGTTATGCCATGGCTCTAATGTGTTGTTATAACATTATGCCATGGCTCTAATGTGTTGTTATAACATTATGCCATCGCTGTAATGTGTTGTTATAACATTATGCCATGGCTCTAACGTGTTGTTATAAAATTATGCCATGGCTCTAATGTGTTGTTATAACATTATGCCATGGCTCTAATGCGTTGTTATAACATTATGCCATGGCTCTAATGTGTTGTTATAACATTATGCCATGGCTCTAATGTGTTGTTATAACATTATGCCATGGCTCTAATGTGTTGTTATAACATTATTCCATGGCTCTAATGTGTTGTTATAACATTATGCCATGGCTCTAATGTATTGTTATAACATTATGCCATGGCTCTAATGTGTTGTTATAACTTTATGCCATGGCTCTAATGTGTTGTTATAACATTATGCCATGGCTCTAATGTGTTGTGTTCAACAAATTTTTTCGCATTTCGAGTATAGCAGATCAATTCGTGTACAGACCAATTGAAATGATCACTTTGATTTTATACAGCGTATGATTTTTACTATATTACTTTGTTAAACAAAACATCAAGAATCTTGATTTATGTAAATGACATGTGAGAAAGATGGGCCTGAAAAGTTTCTATGTGAAGATTAAGGAATAATCTTGTTGTCCTAATTTTAAGTAAATAATATAGTTAAAAGTAAAAGACATGTAAATTATTTATTCTAGTATTTTTATTTTTATTCACCTTTTTTTTAGTTCTTTTTTAAAATATAAATTATAGGTCTTATCTAAATTAAATTAATTTCATTGATGAAAGTTATGATTTTTATTTTTACCGACGAAGGCACTAGTAAAAACGTTTGAATTACTATTTTTTGACAACCTAAATAACGATCAAAATTGTGTGCATCATTCGTTGTGTTTGATAACGTCCGAGGGTTAATAGAGGGAAATCTCAACTCATTCAAGAAAATAATATGTGCTTATGATTTTACACTTAAACTAAAAAGAATAAAATAAATAGAGGTAAAATAAAAGATTTTTAAAAACCACGTTTTTATTAGTGGACTAAAAAGAAGAAAATATATAAAACTTATAAGTTCAAGTACTTTCTTTTCATATGACTAAAAAACGTGGGGCGGACGCTTATGGGGTTTTACATATGCAGTTCACTCATTCTCTCACTTTTAAATCTCTCTTTTGCCTTCTCAATTATAAATCTTTAATTTTTATACCAAACACCCGTCCCACGTTTTTAGTCATATTAAATCAAAGTACTTGAACTTATAAGTTTTAAATTATGTTCTTCTTTTTAGTCCACTTAAAAAAACGTTGTTTTTAAAAATCTTTTTTTAACCTCTATTTATTTTATTTTTTTAGTGTAAGTGTAAAATTATAAGTACATATTATATCGAAAATTTTATTTCTTTAAACGTATCGCATGTTTACAGACTGAACACCCCGTGATGTAAACACGAGGAGTGATCATCGATGGCTGGAGTGAATTGGCACGTGCTGTCAACAATGGCAATCGGATACAGATGCTATATAAAGATAAACTATAAAATGCATTAATTTAATTATGGTAAATTCGGTAGATCTGAAATTTTGATACAATTTCATTGTCATCCAATATCTATCTGTGGTAAAATTTTGAGATCTCTAGGACCATCAGAAGTGTTATAATTTTACGTTGGCAAATTTGAAAAATTGCGGACAGAAACGAAAGCAAATATAAATATAAATATATATAAACTAAAAAGTTCAATAAGTTAATAACGGTACATTCGATCGATCTGAAATTTTGATACAATGCATTGTCATCCAAGATCTATCTGTGGTAAAATTTTGAGATCCCTAGGGCCATCAGAAAAGGTTTAATTTTACGTTGGCAGATTTGAAAAATCTTGGACAGACACGCAAACAATGCCACAGGAACGAAAGTGAGTTAATAAAAACGTGGTAATGAAGGTAAAAAAGGTTTAAAAACCACGTTTTTATAAGTGGACTAAAAAGAAGAAAATAATTTAAAACTTATACATTCCAGTACTAATTTAATATGACTAAAAACGTGGGGGCGGGCGCTTATGAGGTTTAACATATGCAGTTCATTCATTCTCTCACTTATAGATCTCTCTTTTGCCTTCTAAATTATACAATTTTAATTTATACCAAACACCCGCGCCACGTTTTTAGTCACATTACATTAAATTACTTGAACTTATAAGTTTTAAATTATTTTCTTCTTTTTAGTCCACTTATCAAAACGTGTTTTCTTTAAAATCCTTTTTTACCTTTATTTATTTTACTCTTTTTAGTCTAAGTGTATGCTATGGTGAGTTTTGAAGTATTGATTATGTTCAAATATAATACGCATAGCCCAACAAACATTTTACAGACTGAAATTGACTGATCTCCCCTTGATGTTAAACAAGGTTGATGTGGTCAGGGCTGGTGTGAACTCGGCACGTGAATGTAAATATTAACAATTGCAGACGTTTAATACCAATGCTTATATAGAAATAAACTAAAAAATTCAATAATTTAATAACGGTACATTCGATCAATCGTAAATTTTGATACAATGCATTGCCATCCAAGATTTATCTGTGGTAAAATTTTGAGCTCTCTAAGACCGTCAGAAGTGTTTTAATTTTACGTTGCAAATTTGAAAAATTGCGGACAGACAGACACGAAAGCAAATTAATAAAAAGGTGTAAAAACGTTGTAATAAAAAACGTGGTAAAAAATCTTTTGCCCAAACACACATTTTTAAAAATTAAAAAAGCAGCACTAATTTCGCTGGGGCCTGAACCCGGGGCTTTCCCCGTGTAAGGCGGATGTGATAACCACTACACTACGAATCTCTTGTTATTCTGTGAAGGAACAACGCAAGTGAACACAAGAACCATTGTTGGTCTCGAGACACTGGTCGACCCCAGCGAGGGACATTCGTCACGCTTGTTTGCACGTACTCGCTTTGTTGAATTATATATATAGATAGCTGACGTTTCATGACATTTAGGATTTAGATGCCAGTCCTAACCAAACATCTATTACTGATTACCGAATTGGAAAACGAGTTCTTGAATTGAATCATATATCGAAATTGATAGATTTAGTTGAAACACATATGTTTAGTATTTATGTAACAAATTAGTTGTTTCTTGTTTTCTAATGATTGACACACACAAAAAATTCCCTCATTGCACTACTACGATCTTGAGGTTCACCTTATTCAAATACACACTACGGTGTTACGTGATTGGACAACCTTCAATTAAAACCATACGGTGTTACGTGATTGGACAACCTTCAATAAAACCATACGGTGTTACGTGATTGGACAACCTTCAATAAAACCATACGGTGTTCCGTGATTGGACAACCTTCAATTAAACCATACGGTGTTCCGTGATTGGACAACCTTCAATTAAACCATACGGTGTTTCGTGATTGGACAACCTTCAATTAAACCATACGGTGTTCCGTGATTGGACAACCTACAATTAAACCATACGGTGTTTCGTGATTGGACAACCTTCAATTAAACCATACGGTGTTCCGTGATTGGACAACCTTCAATTAAACCATTAGGTGTTCCGTGATTGGACAACCTTCAATTAAACCATACGTTGTTTCCTGATTGGACAACCTTAACCAATATTATCTTTAATTAATGAAATTCAATTATATGTCTAAGATAATTCTATCATCTAGAAATGAAAGAAAATAATATTCAAATGAGCACAAGTTTTTGAGTTACGAAAGCTCACAAGGAAACCACATTTAACTGCCGTAAACCAGTGGTTCTTAAACTTTTTAGTATGATGGACCGGGGGAGAGTTTTCTATTGCACCAGGGACCGGTGCACTATTTTCCTTGTACAGAAGTGGTAGTGATATGAGCCCCCAAAGGGCCTACAGCCCTAAACCATTCATTTGGCACGAATTCAGTTAGATATATGCTACATGTCATCCAACAATTTTGATAAGAATAATTAATTGTCTTTCACTTGTCTTCACTGTTCTTGATGGTCGTGGGTGGTAACTACTGTACTTTAACTATGTTCTTGATGGTCGTGGGTGGTAACTACTGTACTTTAACTATGTTCTTGATGGTCGTGGGTGGTAACTACTGTACTTTAACTATGTTCTTGTTGGTCGTGGGTGGTAACTACTGTACTTTAACTATGTTCTTGATGGTCGTGGGTGGTAACTACTGTACTTTAACTATGTTCTTGATGTCGTGGGTGGTAACTACTGTACTTTAACTATGTTCTTGATGGTCGTGGGTGGTAACTACTGTACTTTAACTATGTTCTTGATGATCGTGGGTGGTAACTACTGTACTTCAACTATGTTCTTGATGGTCGTGGGTGGTAACTACTGTACTTTAACTATGTTCTTGATGGTCGTGGGTGGTAACTACTGTAATTTAACTATGTTCTTGATGGTCGTGGGTGGTAACTACTGTACTTTAACTATGTTCTTGATGGTCGTGGGTGGTAACTACTGTACTTTAACTATGTTCTTGATGGTCGTGGGTGGTAACTACTGTACTTTAACTATGTTCTTGATGGTCGTGGGTGGTAACTACTGTACTTTTACTATGTTCTTGGTGGTCGTGGGTGGTAACTACTGTACTTTAACTATGTTCTTGATGGTCGTGGGTGGTAACTACTGTACTTTAACTATGTTCTTGGTGGTCGTGGGTGGTAACTGCTGTACTTTAACTATGTTCTTGTTGGTCGTGGGTGGTAACTACTGTACTTTAACTATGTTCTTGATGGTCGTGGGTGGTAACTACTGTACTTTAACTATGTTCTTGATGGTCGTGGGTGGTAACTACTGTACTTTAACTATGTTCTTGGTGGTCGTGGGTGGTAACTACTGTACTTTAACTATGTTCTTGGTGGTCGTGGGTGGTAACTACTGTACTTCAACTATGTTCTTGATGGTCGTGGGTGGTAACTACTGTACTTCAACTATGTTCTTGATGGTCGTGGGTGGTAACTACTGTACTTTAACTATGTTCTTGGTGGTCGTGGGTGGTAACTACTGTACTTTAACTATGTTCTTGATGGTCGTGGGTGGTAACTACTGTACTTCAACTATGTTCTTGATGGTCGTGGGTGGTAACTACTGTACTTTAACTATGTTCTTGATGGTCGTGGGTGGTAACTACTGTACTTTAACTATGTTCTTGATGGTCGTGGGTGGTAACTACTGTACTTCAACTATGTTCTTGATGGTCGTGGGTGGTAACTACTGTACTTTAACTATGTTCTTGATGGTAATGGTTGGTAACTACTGTACTTTAACTATGTTCTTGATGGTCGTGGGTGGTAACTACTGTACTTCAAATATGTTCTTGATGGTCGTGGGTGGTAACTACTGTACTTTAACTATGTTCTTGGTGGTCGTGGGTGGTAACTACTGTACTTTAACTATGTTCTTGATGGTCGTGGGTGGTAACTACTGTACTTCAACTATGTTCTTGATGGTCGTGGGTGGTAACTACTGTACTTTAACTATGTTCTTGATGGTCGTGGGTGGTAACTACTGTACTTTAACTATGTTCTTGATGGTCGTGGGTGGTAACTACTGTACTTTAACTATGTTCTTGATGGTCGTGGGTGGTAACTACTGTACTTTAACTATGTTCTTGATGGTAATGGTTGGTAACTACTGTACTTTAACTATGTTCTTGATGGTCGTGGGTGGTAACTACTGTACTTCAAATATGTTCTTGATGGTCGTGGGTGGTAACTACTGTACTTTTACTATGTTCTTGATGGTCGTGGGTGGTAACTACTGTACTTCAACTATGTTCTTGATGGTCGTGGGTGGTAACTACTGTACTTTAACTATGTTCTTGGTGGTCGTGGGTGGTAACTACTGTACTTCAACTAACTATGTTCTTGGTGGTCGTGGGTGGTAACTACTGTACTTCAACTATGTTCTTGGTGGTCGTGGGTGGTAACTACTGTACTTTAACTATGTTCTTGGTGGTCGTGGGTGGTAACTACTGTACTTCAACTAACTATGTTCTTGGTGGTCGTGGGTGGTAACTACTGTACTTCAACTATGTTCTTGGTGGTCGTGGGTGGTAACTACTGTACTGTAACTAACTATGTTCTTGATGGTCGTGGGTGGTAACTACTGTACTGTAACTAACTATGTTCTTGGTGGTCGTGGGTGGTAACTACAGTACTTCAACTAACTATGTTCTTGGTGGTCGTGGGTGTTAACTACTGTACTTCAACTTAGTATGTTCTTCATCGTCAAGGCTGGAACTATGAAATGTTCTCTAAAAATGTTGCTTGAGAATAAAAGGTGTCGAATATTGGACCTCATTTTTATCAATGATAAAAAAATATATATTAATAGTCAATGATTATGTTAGTAAAAGTGTCAATTTTAATTATGTTAATTTTGTTTCTACGTTCAAGTTACTAATCTTATGAAACATTAGAAATAAAATATAGCATAAAATAGATTATTATTATTTAATTAATTTATTATCATTTTTTAAAAATTGGATTTAGTGTTAACCGATTGGTAAGAAAGTCTTTGAATTTCATTGTCATTGTGTCCCTAACTATAGGGATCGAAGTCAAGTGGCGTGCCACTTATATAAAGAAATATTTCCTGCTAGTTAATGTATGATCCGCCTAAATAGTTAAAGATACATATAGATTAACCTTGATATATTAATTTCAAAGTGTCTGTACGTATAAATAAATGCAATATTTAAAATTTATTTTTATTTTGAAATTAATTTTTGTAAACGTAAGTTAAAGTTACTGAAATATTTTTTTAGTAACACAAGTTAATAATAATATGTCTCACGGTATTGTCAATTAAATTTCAAAAGAGTTTAAAAGAAATTAACAATTCTTATCTTGTCATCTAAATTTTCGCAAGAACAACACAATTGATAAAAATATATTTGTACCGGTGCTTTGTAGTGCAGCAATGACGGGCAAATAATTTGTAATGCAAATCTGATGTTGACAATCTATATCTATATATATATATTATATACTAGGGGTTGTAGGGCACCTAAGGCGCCCACTTTGTTTTGTTGTCAAAAGCCCAAGTAACTTATCCTTGTTTAATAAATACGAAATATTAAACTTCCTGAAATGTACACAAAGTATTTTATAATTATAAATCCTCAAATCCTCTTTTTCATCGCTCTCTTTTCCAAAATTAAAATATAAGCTAAAACAATTACGTCATATAATATTTTTCATGGCTAAAATCTTTTAATTTATACTCATTTTGCACACCCCTTGATGCGCGCCTTGTATATATATTTAAATATTTTAAATATAAGCTCAAAAAATGACGTCATAGCGCTATGGATACATACTCCAACCAACCTGTGACTTGGGCTATTATATTGTTTATAATTCGTCAGAAAGTAGAGCCTTATTTTTTAGAGCAAGCAAGAAGACGCAGTCTGTAAATTGTATATCGCAATTGATTGATTTAGTTAAAAGACATATGTTTAGTATTTATGTAACAAATTAGTTGTTTCTTGTTTTCTAATGATTGACACACACAAAATATTCCCTCATTGCACCACTGCGATCTTGAGGTTCACCTTATTCAAATACATAATACGGTGTTACGTGATTGAACAACCTTCAATTAAACCATACGGTGTTTCGTGATTGGACAACCTTCAATTAAACCATACGGTGTTCCGTGATTGGACAACCTTCAATTAAACCATAAGGTGTTCCGTGATTGGACAACCTTCAATTACACCATACGGTGTTTCGTGGTTGGACAACCTTCAATTAAACCATACGGTGTTTAGTGATTGGACAACCTTAACCAATATTAACTTTAATTAATGAAATTTAGTTTTATGTCTGAGATAATTTTATCATCTAGAAATAAAAGAAAATAATATTCGAGTGAAGCACTATATAGAAGGAAAGGAAGTGTAGAAAGAACCTTGTTTAATTGTTACTAAATTAAAACTATTCTGTTAAAGTCCCCACTTAGTAGTTTGTTTAGTGTGTGAAATTAAAGCCACCACTCGGCTACATATAGAACATCTATTTTGCCACGTTTTTATTACCACGTTTTTATTAACTTGCTTTCGTGTCTGTCTGTCTATACGCAATTTTTCAAATTTCCCAACGTAAAATTATACCACTTCTGATGGTCCTAGAAAGCTCAAAATTTTACCACAAATAGATCTTGGATCAAAATACATTGTTTCGACATTTCAGATCGATCGAATGTGCCGTAATTAAATTAATTCATTTTTTAGTTTATCTCTATATAAGCATCTGTATCCGTCTGCTGTTAGATTTCACGTGCCGAATTCACCCCGTGACCTCATCGCCGTGGCATTAAAACGTTGGGCGGGCACTAATGAGGTGTTTGGTAAAATAAATAAAGGAAAAAAAAGATTTTAAAAAACCACGTTTTTATAAGTGGACTAAAAAGAAGAAAATAATTTAAAACTTAAACGTTCAAGTACTTTGATTTAATATGACTAAAACGTGGGGTGTGCGCTTATGAGGTTTTACATATACAATTCACTCATTCTCTCACTTATAGATCTCGCTTTTGCCTTCTACATTAGAAATATTTAATTTTTATACCAAACACTTCATAAGCGCCCGCTCCACGTTTCATTCCTATTCTATGAATATATGTCAACTTATAACTTTTAAATTATTTTCTTCTTTTTAGTCCACTTATAAAAACGTGGTTTTAAAAATCCTTTTTACCTCTATTTATTAAAACTTTGAGTCAGTTTAGCAGACTTGACCAAGACGAAACTTGATTACAATTTTATTATATGAACATTTTGCAAAATTGTTTTATATTTATGTTTAAAAAAAGAGGTGTCGTTGCGAAAACATTATCGAAAATATAAATGTGTCAACTTCTTTTTCAAATTGTCATAAGCAATCAAACGAAAATTACTCAGAAAAAAATCTGAATTCAAACCAAAAGCAATCAGTCAAAACGATGATTCGTAGGCATCAATTATTTAGTATATAGATTTTAAGTAAGTATTTATTGGTATGTTATCACACATTTATTTTTATTTCTGATATTAATTGTCTTAAGAACACCAGACGGAGTTAACGTAGCTTGGAATGGTGTTAAAAATGAACTGTGATTTGTTTTGAAAAATTTAATTTCAATAACCCTCAAGTTTTTTTTAAATATATATTTCAGATGAGATCCAAGCGAATCTCAATCTTAGTTTTAAAAATGTCAGTAACTTTCCAAAGTTTCTTACTGATATTAAATTAATATAACTACATGAACTAAAACTTTTGGCGAAAGGTCATCTCTTTTTTTGCAGCCAAACAATGGAATTTTCTACCATTACACATCCGGAGTATTTCATCTACCAAATTCCTTCAAGACTGCACCTAAGACGCATCTTTTCAAATTTTCAATTTTTCAAAATTTACTTTCAAAATTAAAGAAACACCATTTCTTTTTAATGATTAACGTAGCTTATGTGTAACGTATTGTCATTTATATGGTTATTATGATATGAATGTTTATTTAATTATTATATGTATGTTATTATCTCCATGTAAAGAGCTGTTAGTCGGCTCCTTCCTGGGATACAGCGCTATACAAATTATCAATGTATTATTATTAGTAGTAGAATTACATTTGTGTCATAGAGGAAAGATTTTCTCAAATTGAAAACTAATAGGTGTCAATAATTAGTAATTATTTATCATGGAAAACAATATTGATTATATAAATTAAAGAATGTCGAAGAAATAATTTCCTAATTTCCCTTGAAATGTCATTTGTGTATCCATGCAAATTCTTGACTTTTAAAGACCCTTAATAACATATATGATATTTTTTAAATATAAATCAAAATATTGACAATTAAAATATTTAAAAGAAGTTGTTTTTTGAAAGTTTAATTGATTTAATTAAATGAAAATTTGTATTTAATTTAATTACAATTTCCCTATTAATAGATATAGGGAGCTGGGAAAACTTTCTTTTAAAAAAATTTTTGGTAACTAATTTCAATAAAACATCTATTTAACTAGCTTCTCTTGTTTGATTTGTTGTATACATGGAGTGTTGGGATCAGGATTCTTCTGGAGATGATCATGTCCACAGTTAGATATATTAGGGTTCTGAGTATTGATGACGTCACGGCGGAACAGTGCCAGCAGGGTGACCCTGAACTTTGAACTCATGTGGTAGTAAACAAAAATATTCACCGAGCTGTTGGTGGCCTCCAGTGTGTTCATGATGGCCCACGACACGAGGAACGTGTTCTGTTCACGGCCCACCACGCTGTAGTCGGGCGAGTAGCGAATCATACAAATCAGGTTGACGGCGCTTGGCAGGAAACACGCGATAAAGATGGACGATATCAACGTTACCATGACAACGATCTTCTTGTCACGCACTGAAATCTCGTTTTTGTGGTCAGTTGCGAATTCCTTTATGGCAGAATGTCGCCATTTTGACTTTAGTATAATATTATGTATAAGGATGATGGCACAAATTATGACAATGATAAAAGAGGTGAGTTGTGAAAACACAGTGATGGAGAAAACAACGTTTTCAATGTCAGGGCCGTTGGTGGTATACACAAGGCCAAGGACGGTGACATTTCTGTCCTCGAAGTATTTGTCCCCGATTCCTATGACGCAGAAGACCGGAGTGACGCAGGCGAACATGGCCAGGAATATACCAGCCATCAGGTACAGGGTACGTCTCGGTGTGATGATCTGTTTGACCTTGAGCGGCAGGGCGATACAGACGCATCTCTCAAAGGTGATGAAGGCGGTGATCCAACTGGTGATACGAGCGAAGCAGACGTGAGGCCAGCCTGAAAGTGGCAGTTATGTAGAAATAATGTTTGGGGCAGGTCGGAGGCTGGAAACCAAACTGTGCAATTGTACATCCTATGTCGATGAAAAGCGAGTTTGGTAATAAACTCCAGGACGTACATGTAGGCGTAATAATTTTATGCAAATAATTAATTTTATTTATATTTTTTAATGGTATTTTCTTAAGATGTTCATCCGACAAGGCAAGACTTAACAAAAACACACACAATAAATGGTCAACAATTTTTTTAAAGCTACATTCGTTGGGGTGGGCATACAATTAAAAGATATCTCCATTCTTTACAACTTCTTTTCTGGAGATTTTTCTTCCGCTTTATCATGTCATAGAATCGCTGATGAACCATCATATCATCAGTGCCGTGACCAATGCGTCTTGAGGGAGATCCATGGACACATCAACAGACAACGATCTCCACATTCTTTAGCGGGGCGGCCATTGAGTACTTCATTCAACCTCACCCTGATCCATTCCCTAATGGTTTCAAGCACTTTTCCGCTGTCGACCTCTTCGCCTGCCCCTTCTAAAGTGCATTGTATGATGATTTTGTCAGGCTATCATATTCGTAGCATATGCCGAACCATGCAACTTGCGTCTTTAATTGTCACTATACAGGTTTCTCGACCACCCGCGATGGAGTTTATTCTGTCAGGACATACTAGTTTGTCTTCGTTTGTTCTAGATAAGAGATCTGGAGTACATTTCTCAGCATTTGTTTTTCAAATGGCTGTGCTTGACTTTCAGTGGTTGCAGTAGTGTCCAGGTCTCACATCATTACATGACATAGTTTTAAAGAGAGCTGTTCCATATTTTGATTAATTTTTTTATTCGTCATTGCCTGCCTGCTGACCCAATTTCTAGCTGAATTTCAGCTTCACATGTCCATCTCTAGCATAAAGGCATTTAAAATTTATGCGCACACTCCTCCAGCTTTTGTTGGGGTTCATATGTTGTTTGTCATACTGGCAACTGAAGTGTTAACCAATATCTTGCTTTTTTTTCTGAGTTGATTTCCATTCCCATATGCACATGATCTGTCTGCAAGCCCAAAGAAATGCGTAGTCGATAATCATACCATTACCTAAGAAGGAATATTAACAGTGCAAGAACTATAGGACAATCAGTATTAACAGTCACCCTAGCAAAGCAATGCTAAAAATTATCCTCAGCAGGTTAAAGCCAATAATCGAGGAATTACTGGCAGAAGAATAAATGAGCAGATCTTCAACTGTCGCTCGCTCATAGAAAACATCTACAGCACAAACGTGAACTCAATCAAAACTTTATAGACTTTAGAAAGGCGTTGATCGAGTATGGCAAGATGGACTTTGACAATTTTAGAGAAGTTTCAACATTGAAGAAGGGGTGATAAAGGCGATCTAAGAACACTACAATCAGGCAAGCAGTGCAGTTTAATTGAAAGGCTGCGTAGGAGACTTCTTCAAAACGGTGATCGGAGTCCGCCAGGGCTGTGTAACTGTAACTGTATTTTTACTTATTAATATGTAACTTGTAGGCGTTCTCTCAATACATAATCTTGTACACAATAATCCACTGAATAAACTTGTTTCAATAAAAACAACTTTAATATGTAGACGATGTACATAACATATAATTTGAGGTTATACAACATGGACATCTTGAGGCTTACACACATTCCGTCCTTCCACTACGGAACTTCTCTGACAACTGCTTCCCCAACCTTTTCAGACAATGGGAAGGCTTCTTTCTTCCCGCGCTTATCACTCACATGACCTCTCCGTCATACAGCACGCGATACACTCGTGATACACATGTGACACGCTGCATTCTCTCACCTTTCCTGTTCAATATCTTCCTATAAAAATAATAAAAGAAGAACTCAGCGATCACCACACGTCCATCTCTATAGATGAAAGGCCCTTATGCAACCTAAGATTTGCTGACTCTATAGATCTTTTGTCTTGGAACAGTAAAGAACTATAGGAGCTCACTGACAAACGTGCACACACATCAACCTTAGCATTCTATAAATCACACTACCTTCTGTCAGGCACTGTATGTCTTTGGATTCGAATGGAATGTCCGATTGGCTGGACCAAGGACTGAAGCACGCACTCATCCAGAACCGAGTGGTCAGTGACCCCAGGTCAGCCACGGTCAGGCCGAGTAAGCTGATGTTGACAGAGTCTTTAAAGCCCTACAGGGACACAAAGAGACAAATGTTTAGACAAATGATGTGAAATAACTTTGTGGAATGAGATATAAATGAACATGAAAACAATCTCTTGATTTATAAATGAACATGAAAACAATCTCTTGATTTATAAATGAACATGAAAACAATCTCTTGCTTTATAAATGAACATGATAACAATCTCTTAATTTAATTTTTCTTCTAAACATATTTGCTAGAGGTCATTTTTAAAAACTGTAAAAATGTACCGTCTTCTAAATAGATTGTTTTAGTAACACAGATCTGGCCGCTTCAGAAGTGACCGCTCGTGGCGCGCGCGTGTCTTCAGAAGCTGACCGCTCTGGGGGGTCGGGGGGGTTTTGCCAGCTGTTACGTCCCCTTGGGGAGGGGTAGATGGCTGGGGGGGGTCTTCCAGGAAGACCCATGAAGAGCATTAGGCTCGGATCTTCTGGTTTTCTTCTACATGTAGGTTCATTAGGAACACACAGGTGCAGTTTGACTGAATTGCAATTGTAAAAACTAGCTGACATATACAAACCAAAGCGCTGTCGATAGTAAGTTTCAAATAAGTTAATATATACAAAGAACATTTAATGTTGTCTTTCCCTATAGATATTAATAGACTTAGTTTTGTTGAGAGCATGAGAAAAACCGTAACTTTTGAATCTGCTAACGGTGGAAGATGGTCAATTAATTAAAAAAGCCGTCAAAATGTTTTTAAAACTTAAACACGTACATAAGATTAGTTGTTTAAATATAAACAGCGAGATGAACAAAACCTGTTTAATGAAGACAGTGATGTTGATTGCATTGGCTACTGTTCCCATCACACTAATGACGCCAGAGAAACAGAAGTAGAAAACAATTTCAAAAACTGCCTTGGCCTCATCGCTCGTTATTTTTTGATACTCTTCAAACCAATGGGTTAAACTTGGATGGTTGTGTTGTGTGTCATCAGAGCTTGCGTTCATTCTCACGTACGGGGTGGTAGGTATTTCAAAAGGAGAATTGAGCATTTCTCTCTTGTTAAAATTATTTAAACAAAGTTTGTTTCTTTTGTTTACTTTAAAAAGCAACCAAAATATCGCTTTTTAAAAATTAATATCATTTCTACGACAAAATATTTTATTTTTTAATGAATTCCTCCAAATACATTAATGCGTTAAGTTTTGTTGATGTAAACTATGGATTTTTATCATAAACATCTTAATGCTTTTTTTACTGACAATAACATATTGTTAGTGAGAAGTAAGTTCCATATTCAACTCAGTTTGTGTTTATGCAGATGTCTCCATTATGGGCCGCATCTTGACTTGATGTTGTTGGGTATTCTATGTGTACAAATGTCATCTTGACTTGACGTTGTTGGGTATTCTATGTGTACAAAAGTCATCTTGACTTGACGTTGTTGGGTATTCTATGTGCATTTTATGTCATCTTGACTTGACGTTGTTGGGTATTCTATGAGCATTTTATGTCATCTTGACTTGACGTTGTTGGGTATTCTATGTGCATTTTATGTCATCTTGACTTGATGTTGTTGGGTATTCTATGTGCATTTTATGTCATCTTGACTTGATGTTGTTGGGTATTCTATGTCCATGTTATGTCTATACACATTTTATTTGTAGTAACAGAGTCCAAACACAAGCACAAAAATATCCCGCACCACACCTCCCCCGCCCCAAATCTTTTTCATAATAAAACAATTTTAAAAAATACATCCGCAATCATCAGATCGATAATTGCTGAAAGTCTACCTGAAAACAAGCGTTGATGTATTCAATATTTCCCTAACAATAGATATTCTAAATGAGCCATCGCCAATTCATTTCTCGTCGAATTGCTCTACGGCTCGCCTCCCATTGAATTAATTTTGTATTATCATCTTTGTCACGGCCATGACAACAATTGAGTTTGTTCAATGTACAGTTGCCTGTGTATCCGAGACACTTGAAAGCTTCAAATTATTTATTTTAGAACTTACGTGTTGTAAAAAAAAACAACGCTTTTCACAGCTAAATTTAACCACTTTTTCAAAATTTGTAAAGATTCTTAATTTCTAGGATGTTTGAGACACAATGATAACGTACGTTGCTCTGATATAATGAAGATAAACTTTACTTAGGTGAGTGTTTTTTAATTTAGATTATTTTGAATTATTAAATTATATAAGCACCTAATAATATATAGTCTTAACCAATCATATTCAGAAAATACATAAATATACAAGGAGAAACTACAAATGTATTTGGATTTCATCACATTTTTAACTCAATTTCCTTATGGAAAAAATTGCGTTTATTATTTGACATGTCTGTGCTGTCTGCTCGAACTTGATCATGCAACTTCTCCTGAACCATACCAGATAGAGGGTTCGGATCCTTTTCAAATATGTTAAGGACGTCCCAAGGATGTGCACGGGCAAAAAAAAATACCGAAACGGCTTACTAGATTTCCTGGAAAATCCACACAAAAATATCAGTATTTTTTAATTTTTCGCCAACCATAACATCTATCGTGTTGAAACAAACGCCAAACAACAGCTAATAATATTTAGAACAATGTTGGAGAAGGAATTTTTTGAAAAATCTCTTTTCGTTTGACTCCCGTAATTTTAGCAGCAATATGTAGATAGCAATTGTTTTGTTTAGTTTCAGAATTATTGATTTGAAATGACTTATGTAATCTAGAATGGTAGTTAATGGGGTTTTCCCGCTTTGTGAATGCTAATGTTAGGATGTTGCGCGGTGCGTGCGCATTACATTGACACATTCTTGGTGTGACGTAGCGTAAGGCGATATGACGTCATAGAGGAAATATGCGATAGTTAGCAATTGATAGCAATTGTTTTGCTTAGTTTCAGAATTATTGATTTGAAAGTACTTTTAATGTAATCTAGAATGATTTCCCTTCAATAAAAAAATCTTTGTTGGAAATTGCGATTGAATACTCATTCGAGTTTTTACTACTTGTTTTAAATTGGGTTTGTTTTTTTTTAAATAATAATAATTTTTGTAAGGGAGAGTTGATTGTAATTTGTCGGCATTAATTAAAGTTGGGTGGTTGATAGAAGAACGACGAAAGTGATCGTAGCAAAGGTAGTGTGT
This sequence comes from Ampullaceana balthica, assembly GCA_944989445.1. Taxonomy (NCBI): domain Eukaryota; kingdom Metazoa; phylum Mollusca; class Gastropoda; family Lymnaeidae; genus Ampullaceana; species Ampullaceana balthica. Next base: position 187,044 of record CALYLW010000870.1, read on the forward strand.
ATGATGTGGAATAAATGGCTCTTTTTACTGACACATAGTGAGAGAAGCTCAACAAGCTATACGCGGTGCCACAGATGATGCCAAGAGATATACGTTAGATATTAGTTACATTCAATTACAAAATTACTTAACGTGGTCAGATAGTTTTTATGATAGTCGTAGCAAACTAACAGATGACATACGTCTTATTAGATATTTAAGAAATTCGGTGAATAAACGTGACAAAATGCGTCACATCCATGTGGGTGACAACTACGTCACATTCCTGGGGGTGACAACTACGTCAGATTCCTGGGGGTGACAACTACGTCAACACTGCTGATGTAGTAGTCTAAATAAAAATCCCTTATCTCCGTTGGGAAGACCCAAGCGTACATGGAGACGTAGCATGTTGGACGAGGCTGGAGGGACTGGGAAGAGCTGGGAAGAACTGAAGCGACTGGCAGGGGACCGTGTATAGAGTGGCGAGCTTTGACAGAGGCCCTATGTTCCACAAGGAACTCAAAGAACAAATTATGATGATGATGATCTCCGTTAAAGGATATTCTTATACATGTCACAAAGTTCGTTAGATTTTTATTATATGATTTTCTTTTACGGAATTTTAAATATCCATTTTATAAGGCGACTAAACAAAACCTATGTCTGTAAGTAAAGTCAAGGCCCTCTGTGCGGAGAAACCGATTACGCATTGAATTCGGGGTTTAAAAAAATTATTTCCCTTCTTTATGACGTTTAGGGAAATTGTTTTTGATGTCGAGGCTGATGACATGTGTTTCTTGCTGTCATATTTATTTTTGTCATAGTTAAGGTTTTTTTTATTTTCTTTTTTACCAACGAGGGCACTTGCAAAACGTTTCAATTACTTTTTTTTTCAACATAACTAGCACACACAATTTTGTGCTTCATTTGTTGTTTGTTAATTTCCTCGGACCATTAAATCGAAATCTCAACCCATTTACGAAAATGTTACATGGATTTTCTCGGTGGAGTATATTTGCCGTTAGTCTTCAAAACCAAAAATATTTTCAAATGATTTTCCAGTTAATTCTTCAGTGGCAATTATTTTTATCCAGTTATTTCATCAACAACATTTAATTTTTTTTTCTTTTCACTTCCTTGTTGAAGATATCCAAATCCTTCAAGTTGTCACGAGCTATTTCAAGTATTCGTATTTTTTTCATATCCTCTCTGCCTCTCATTGTCTAATGACAGTCAGGGCAGACAAGATTTACAAGAACTAATAATAAAAGGGATATGTATTTTAAGAAATGTGAATTGCTTGTTCCTTCAGTGTTGATTGTCTTTGTTTCTATATTCGATTGTTTCATATCATTGAATAGAGCCTTCTTCTTTGTCAATCTTTTTTTTATCTCATGCATATGTTACAAATCTCGTAACATGACTCGTGTTTTAGTGGGGATCTGGCCTCATCACACCCGTTAAAGTGCATTTACGCTTGCCTGTTTAGATGCATGTAATTAGTTTTCTGCCTGCTTGTACAGGGGACCAGAACAGATAAATGACATCTGTTTCATCCGTACTTAAAAATTTTATCAGCTTGAATTGTGACGTCATCGGAATGATCACTCTAACGTCAAATAGGTTTTGTGATAAATTTTTAACGCATTTACCTTATGGTTATATATTTGAAATATCTGTGTTGTCTGTTCGAGCTTGATCATGCAACTCCTCCTGAACCATACCAGATAGAAGGTTCGGGTCTTTGCAAATATGTTAAGGAGGTCCCAAGGATGTGCTTGGGCCAAAAAAAATACCGAAAAGATTTACTGGATTTCCTGGAAAATAAAATTTAAAAATACCGAAAAAATATCAGTATTTTGTCAATTTCTCGCCAACCATAACAGCTATCGGGTTGAAACAAACGCCAAACGATAGCTAATAATATTTAGAACAATGTTGGAGATGGAACTTTTGAAAAATCTCTTTTCGTTCGACTCCCGTAATTTTAGCAGCAATTTTTTTAAGCAATTGTTTTGTTTAGTTTCAGAATCATGGATTTGAAATGACTTTTGATGTAATCTAGAATGATTTCGCTTGAATAAAAAAAAATTGGAAATTCTTTGTTGGAAATTGCGTTTAAATACTCATTCGAGTTTTTATTACTTGTCTTTACATTTCAAGAAAATAAATTATGCGTACATATGCCCACATGTATCAGAATGTACACATGAAAAAAGTAACAGTTAACGTGATATGTGTTAGAATAATAAATATTATGTGCTGGAATCTGTGGGCGGAGCCCCGTGATACTTTCAATATTTATTTAGTGATTATTTTGTTGAAGGCTAAAAACATATACATTGTAATGCTCATTGACGATTAAAGTTATTTTTCTGCTGTATGCCCCGTGCTGGATTTACCTGTAAGCTAAACAAGCTATAGTTTAGGTCCCCCGCTTTCTTGGGAGCCCCAAAAAATTGTATGAGTGAACAGCCAGTAGCCTCAAGGGGTGAAAGTTCTGTTTAGCGAAGATGGTGCACGTTAACTTACAAATGAAGGAACAATAGATTTGATTAAGTTGAGACCGGTCATAAGAAACTACTCCTAAAATGTCTGTCAATAACGAGGTTGTGCAAGAAGTAATATTGCAGAATAACAAGATTGCGATGTATATTTCACGTGCTGGCAATTTCCTGAATCGTGTAGTTTAGATGCGGTAAAAAAGTGGACATGTTGAAGAAATATAAACTTTATTTTCATCGTCTACATATAGACGGGCAGTACTTTTGTCATTTTTCAAAGCTTTTCATCAATATGAAAGACGCTTTTAAGCCCTTGTTTCGGCGGAACATGCTAGTCTTACATATCAGGATCTGTATAGGGTAATATTTAACGATCGTGTCTAATCAGCATTCCCTGATGTAGGAGGAATTCGACGGAACATGCTAGTCTTACATATCAGGATCTGTATATGGTAATATTTAACGATCGTGTCTAATCAGCATTTCCCGATGTAGGAGGAATTTTGATATTGTTTCTTAGTATGATGTTTGCAAATTGCTCTGGCAGAAGTATCTTTTTCTTAGCTGAAGACGACAGAAAATGAATTTTGAGCAACAATGCCTCAAATTAAATTATGCTCCCTCAGTCTCTTGTGCATGAAAGTGACAAACTGCGCAGTTTATCATTTGATGATGTCATCTGTGACAAATTAGTTTAATATAATTCGTAAATTTAAAAAAAAACATTTTAAAGAGATTAGATAATGAGCTCTTTAAAATAGGTTTTGTCTCTCTTTACCCGAGTTTGCATTTTAAAATTTGTTATGACTAAAAATCATTTTCAGTTAAGATTAATTCACTATTTATAAACTTCTTAATTATATTTCAGTTTAGGCTAGCAGTTCCTAATCGTTTTTGGGTGGCGACCCCTTTTTATATAAGATATGTGACCCGCGACCCCCATGAAATTTAAATAAATCATTTTCAATAACGTTTTTACAAAATAGAGCAAATTTGTATTATTGTGAATATTATTTTACTCGACAGTTGGCCACCCCCAGAAAACCCGTCGCGACTCCAAAGGTCACGACCCACAGGTTGGGAACCGCTGCTCTAGGCATTCGAAAATCATGTTTTGCACTGACAGAATTTATGGACTTATAAGTGGCCCCATATCCCTAATAGGTTAGGGCTTCATCAAGTCAAAATCCGGCCCTGTGTATGCCCAGGTACACTAGGCAGCGTTGTACAGATGGCACAGTGCTGGTCTGTGAGCCAAAACCGTTGTATGTTGATGATTGACTCTAGAATCTAGATTATCAATGAAAATTGAATCCTTTTTGATGGTCTCAAAGAACTCACGGCAAGATATTTCCGAGTTGAATTGAATTGAGAGTACCGTACGGACCCCTATAATCTATAAGGACGCATTTAGTCGCATCAGGAGCTAATGAGTTAAGAGTGATTTTTAGTGTACTTATTGATAAATTAACTTATTCTCGTAAATTTCGCAGTGTGACGATAAGCGATAAGAGAAATTTTTTAAAACTTTTTCCTTTAAAGTCAGAGTTGAAAAAATTTTTACGAAAAAAATGTCAGAAAATATAAAAATTCACAATCAGGGACAAAGTGCCTCCAAACCGGGATTCCGGGACAGGGGTGAAAATCCGGGACTGTACCGGCAAATTCCTTGCAGCTGACCGGCTACCCTATGTAAATGTCATTGCATAGCATAAGAATTATGAAAGTTGGCAATATAAGAATTCTGACAGTTTGTATGTTTTTATTTTTTCAATAAAAACTTAAAGAAAATAATGTACTAGCAACACAAAATCTTAATACGGTGGCGTTTGTTTCCAACAGCAGTAAAAAGAATGTTGATTCCAATAAAAGTTTGTGTGTCAAAGAAAGATAACTGATTTAAAATAAGAACCTAATATTGTTTACAGAGTTTTTGTCCCTTTGAATTCAAAGTAATTTAGATGAGTTCCGCAACAAGATCACACGAGCTTTCGGCCATAGAACCTTGTATGATACCATACTAAGAATCAGGTGGAGGCTACGGTGGATTAAAAGTGTGGGGGGCTGAACTGGCTAAAGCCAGGGGCCCCCGATGATTTAGGGGACCCCAAAATTATTATTTTCTATAATAAAGGTGGGCAAATGTTTGCATGAAGCCTTGAAAATATATAAAAAATTAATAAAATCTCATCTACTTATCAAGAGAAAATGTCGAAGAGAGGGAAATACCAGAAATCGTCAACATCCTATATAATAAAAGGCTAAGTTCTGTCCCGTCATTTATAGCTATTGGTCTCTCAAACACACATGACTCCTACAGCCAAGCGTATAAAGTTTACGCGGACGTTCAAAACGAGTCATTTTTGGTGCAGTATTTCTTCCAAGACTTTATTTTGAGTTATGCGCCTTAGGATTTATAGTCAAAAGCTCTGTTTTTACGAGTTATATATTTTAACTATAATGAATATTATTTTTGACGTGATTCACATGTATGCCGGTCGAGACGGCTGTTGAAGGGGAGTTACAACATGCCACCGAACGGTTGCGGAACGTCATTAGACGGGCTTGGTTGCTCGTTTGTAATAATATCTAGGGAAACCTAGCTTTAGAAAAACAATGGACTTCTATTTAGTTTGGAAAACTTACGACAAAAAACTTTGACATTGTGGAGCAGAATTCAATAATCGAATTTTTAACCAACTTCCAAGCTAGTACACTGTTTACGAGTTTCGACGCTTCGACCTACAGACAGACTGCAGCAAGAATCAAGAAGTAGATATTCAAATAAATATGTAATTAAATACTAGTAACGAATACTACTGGTTCTAAAGCCGACTTGTTTGGGACAAAATCTAAGGGAAAATGTTGTCGACTTACGAGAGGGCCATAGGTGATTTCTGTATGTACATTAAATATCAATGTCCCTAATTAATCTGAATTACATGTTGCATTCCGTTATTAGCTATATACCATTCATTCCTGTTGAGCGATTCATCAAGTTAATACCAATTAAGTCCCATACTGGATCAGGAATTTCCCAAATTATTTTGAATATTTAGGAAGAAATTGACATTCAAATTCAAGATTGCCCTGGACAGTCATACGACAGTGCTGCAAGTATAAGTTGGAAGTAAAACTGAGTCCAGACTATCCTTCGTGAGAAGTGCAGTGTTGCTCATTATGTGCCGTCCACAGCTCATTCCCTTAATTTGGTTGGGAAAAGTGCAGCAGAAGGTTATCCTGCTGCAACCAGATTTAAAAAAAAATTATTTACTTATTTTTTCATTCTGGAAAATCTTTATACCTGGCTTGTTGCATCTATTCATCGTTGGTAGGGTCTTCAAAAACAATCGAAAAGGTTACATGTGAACAAAGCCTTGTCTGACACAAGATGGTCAGCCCGACATGATTCTGTAAGATCTGTTAATAAATAATATCATGAGAATATTGCAGAACTGGAAGAATTGGCAGCTGACGACAATCAGCCGCCTGACAGTCGACTTGAAGCATTTAGGAAGGAACTTGAACAAATGAAACTCGCTATTTTACTTGAAATTTGGGACACAATTTTAAAATGGTTTCAGAAAATGAATGCACCCCTTCAAGATACATTTGTTGAAATATCTTCTTGAGTTTGTTAAAAGACAGCGTTCTGAATTTGATTTCTATGAAGAAAAAGGAAAGGATATGTCCAAAGACAAAAAGTATAAACAATCTTCAATGTGATTAGAGAAAGATAAAGTACCATCTTGATGAAGAGACATCAGGCGAAACAGTATTTTCTCCGAGACAAAAATTCAAGATTGAGGTATTTCTGGAATTCATTGACAAATTTTATCCAGCCCTACAACATCAGTTACATGCATATGTGGCTTTCTTACAAACCTTACGGAGCTCAGCAAATGATGCCATCCGAGGGGCAGCAGCCAAGTTAATGGAAGAATATTCAAGTGATTTCGAAGACTGCTTTCCTTCAGAATTAGTCTAATTTTAAGAACTCTTCAAAAAGTTTATTGTCCAGCCCAGGCTCAGGGTAAGGAAGTAGCACAATGTGAAACTCAAAATACATGCACAGAGCTAAATATGTTGCTGTTTTTGAATGAGCTAAATTTTACACAGTCCTTTCCAAATTTACACATTGCACTTCGCATGTATCTCCTGTTGATGACATAAAAGTGCAGCTGAGAGCGATAATTTTCAAAGTTAAAAAAAAATTATGAAATTAGAAGTTGCATAGGACAACAAAGACTGAGTCAGCACTCTCTCTAATGAGCATTGAAAGGGAAATCGTAAGCTCATTTAATTTTACTGACTTGATTAAAAATCTCGCCGTGAGAAAAGTTCGCAAACGAAAGTTCTAAAGATTGAAATAAATAATAATAAATATTTTAATGAAGTGTGGATTCGAGTAACTTAATATTCATTTAATTGACTTCTATTTAATTTTTTGTCTTATTACACTCTGCATTACAAGTTACACAGTTTTATATAAGCCTGCTAGTGATCATTTTATTTAAAATTACGCTGCCTGGACAGGGCCCCGGTTTGAATTGCAGCCAGTGGCCTCGAGCAGTCTTATTCCGCCCCTGGATGGAGGCATTTGTCCCGGGCGTCAATAACATGGGGCGCCAGCATGGGGGAATTCGGCCCGGGCGTCTTTAGACTTGAAGACAATCAATTTACTTATTTGTTGAACATTCAAGCATGTTTATTTTTTGTCTTCCATTATAGCTCAAAATAGTCCCGGCGGAAGAACATAGAGTTTGGTGAGTTACACTGACATCTATTGCGCCTAGATACAAGTTGTGGTAGGGATGATAATAATGGCATCCGGGCAGAATAGCGACTGTCAAAACAGCGACCGTCATAACAGCGACTTCAAAATAGCGACTGTATCAAAACAGCGACTGTCAAAACAGCGACCATCATAATAGCGACTGCATCATAACAGCGACTGTATCAAAATAGCGAATTTTCTCTTTTGTTTGAGATAATGTTTAAAAAAAATTTGAAAAACTTACTGTGCCTAGCCTACAATGGAGTTTATAAAATCAAGAAAAGTAAGACATGATAAGCCATGCAGGTTTTTTCTACAGAAGGGACAATAGAACATTAAATACAATCAACTGGAGGTGTGTATAAATAAATGTTGGTGTTGTAAAGAGAGTATACACATTTTCGGGACACATTTTTTTTTAATTCTGTAAAAAAAAATATAACTGCTATTACTTCAGTCAAATATATTTTGCAGATAGCTCGATAGAGATTAACAAACATAGATGCAGTCAATTAATTGAGGGGGATTGCGGTGGTAGGGGCAGATGTGACTGACGTGTGGCTGCTTTTTTAAGCTAGAGACAGTTCGACTACAATACTTTTTGATCCCCGGATGTTCTGACCCTTTTCGTTTTTACCTCGTAAAATTGTTTTTTTTTCTAATTTAAAAAAATAAATAAAAATATTATAGTTAAAAATTATTATCTATTAAAAATTAAAAACGGCATGAAATAGTTATTATAGCTTTTTTCAACGTTTAATTTAACTCTAAAAAGTATACACACTGAAAACCAATCAACACTAAGGGCGAATTCATGATTGTGTTAAATGCACCACTCCTCTGAGGTAGCAAGTCCTTCCAAACATATCCAACTCCACCCCCACCCCAAGGCAATGTGGTCATATAGTCCTTTATAAAGGTACTTACATTCTCTCAGCCCCAATCCCTTTATTTACCTTTTCCATAACACGGGGTCCGTGGTCGTCACTTAGTCTAGCCTTCGTAACATGTCATTATGTAACCCCCAGACAGTTTCGACCACATGATGTTTTGACAAGGGGGCTTTCAATATTGTTAAAAAAAGCTGCCCGGGTAACCATGATTCAAATTTTATTTTTACTGAGCAGTTGTTTGTATTTGAATGAATGCGTTTATATATAGCATAAGTTAATTGTTTTAAATTTTATTTTAAACACAATTTTTAATTTCAATAAATACTTCATACAAATGTTGCTATTTTTTGGAGTTTTTATTTGTTACTATGCATTTACGTAGTTTTTTCACTAGGGGTCCTTGGGAAAGTTTAGACAATGAAAAGGGGTCTATGTGTCAAAAAAGATTGGAACCACTGTGTTAGGTGAACGGTTGGACAAGAATAGCTATGTGGTGAAGTCGCTGTTATGACAGTCGCTCTTTTGATACAGTCGCTATTTTGAAGTCGCTATTATTACGGTCGCTGTTTTGATACAGTCGCTTTTTGAAGTCGCTATTATGACGGTCGCTGTTTTGACAGTCGCTATTTTGAACCCGTGCCGATAATAATAATAATAATAATAGACATTTTTTAAATCAAAACATTTCTTATTATTTTCATATTAATAATGATAAGAAAGTGATAAATATATATAGCGCTTACCCCAGTAACAAACTGGGCTTACAGCGCGTTACATTAAAATAGTCAAGTAATGTTTAAGGTATAGATACACATTTGAGGGGAGAAGAAACTATTTCACAGACAATCGTTTAACTATTACTTATAATTATTATTTTTAATAACTAATTATTCATTCTAGCTATTATTTTCTAATTTTTACTTTGATATATTTGCTTTGTCAAGCAAATGCGTTAGTAATTATATGTTTATTTTAGAAGTGCTTGAAAGAGAATGCGCCTATACTATACAATTCTTTTATTTGAAAAGTTTTGCAAATTTATTTTTAAAAAGAAAAACCCGTAAAAAACCAAGTTTTTTACTATAAATCCTTTATGTACGAGAAGTAATTAAAAGAATGTTCATTATAATACGCAGCGCAAGACCATCCAGAAATACAAAATTGTAGTTATGTCTCGTAAAACGTGTTTAATATAATGCGCACCGATCAGGAATATGTTTATAAAAAGAGCTGTCAATAAAATACGCACCTTATTGCGCGACAGAAAGGTTGTTCAATATAATACGCACCGCGACGCTCTATCTCAAAAAATAGCATGATACATAGGAATAAATAAAATAATCTAAAAAATCAATAATTTAATTACGGTACATGCGATCGATCTGAAATTTTGATACATTGTTTTTATCATCGGTACGAAACTGCCTGCAAAATTTCAGCTCGCTATCTTGCGAGCAAGTGGGTTAAAAATCGATCAAAAGTTTTGGCGACAAGCAAGCAAGCAAGGTCGGTCGGTCGGTCGGCCGCAGACACCACGAGTTAATATAAAGGATTTAAAAACCAAGTTTTTGACTATAAATCCTTTATGTACGAGAAGTAACTAAAAGAATGTTCATTATAATACGCAGCGCCAGACCATCCAGAAATACAAAATTGAAGTTGTGTCGTAAAACATGTTTAATATAATACGCACCGATCAGGAATATGTTTATGAAAAGAGCTGTCAATAAAATACGCACCTTATTGCGCGACAGAAAGGTTGTTCAATATAATACGCACCGCGACGCTCTATCTCAAAAAATAGCATGATACATAGGAATAAAAAAAATAATCTAAAAAATCAATAATTTAATTACGGTACATGCGATCGATCTGAAATTTTGATACATTGTTTTTATCATCGGTACGAAACTGCCTGCAAAATTTCAGCTCGCTATCTTGCGAGCAAGTGGGTTAAAAATCGATCAAAAGTTTTGGCGACAAGCAAGCAAGCAAGCAAGCAAGGTCCGCCGCAGACACCACGAGTTAATATAAAGGATTTAAAAAGTGATGCTTTTACAATACATTATCTAAAAAATAGTTACATTACGTCATAAGTTATGATGCATTTTCCTGTATGAGAAATGAAAAAAACTATAAATGTGTGAACGTCTCTTTCATTTTGACAAAAGTATGTCAAATGTCATGCGCTCAGAAAAAAAAAGCTGAACTCCAACGAATATTAGTTCTTCGGAACTATTTGTCTTGGGCATCAGTGATTTAATTCATAGATTATACGTACTTATGTATCTTATGTTATCATAATCTTTTTGTTACTACTGACAATAATTGTCTTAAGAACATATGGTGTTGTTAACTTATTTTGGAGTTTTGTCAAAAAAGTATTTGTAACGTGCTATTTTATTTATTTATATTTAATATTAGTGCAATATCCATGCAATTTATAAAATGGTGACGGTATGCGATCCAAGCAAATGTCAATTTTAGCTAAAAATGAAAGTAAGTTTACTATGCTTTCTCACATATGCTGTTAAATATGTAACTACTAGTGCGTTCATGTTACAAAGCAACGATTCACTAAAAATATAAATTAATAGTTGTCAATAATAACTAGTTGAAATTAATAATGAATAATAAATAATTGTAATTACTAATTGAAGAATGCCGAACAAAAAAAAACAACATTTCTTCATTTCCCTTGAACTGTCATTTGTGTTTCCCAGCACATTCTTCTTCTTAAAAAGGCTCTTCAAAGAATAGATGATAGTTTTAAAATCTAAAACAAAAGCTACACAATCAGAATAATTTTAAATAAGGTAAAATAAAAAATTTTTGTTTAATTAATTTGAAAGAAATATTCATTTTATTGATTTACACAAAAAAAAACATGCTGAAATGACTTTTGAAATTTGGTTATATAGAGGGGCGATAAGGACGCGTCTTCTGGTGGCTATTTTTTCCATGGCTTGATAATTTATGGTTGTGAAGATTGATGACGTCACGGTGGAACAGTGCCAGCAGGACGACCCTGAACTTTGAACTCATGCGGTAGTAAACAAAAATATTGACCGAGTTGTTAGTGGCCTCCAGTGTGTTCATGATGGCCCACGACACGAGCAACGTGTTCTGTTCACGGCCCACCACGCTGTAGTCGGGCGAGTAGCGAATCATACAAATCATGTTGACGGCGCTGGGCAGGAAACACACGATAAAGATGGACGATATCAACGTTACCATGACAACGACCTTCTTGTCACGCACTGAAATCTCGTTTTTGTGGCCAGGTGCAAAGTCCTTTCTGGCGGACTGTCGCCATTTTGAATTGAGCAAAATATTATGTATAAGGATGATGGTACAAATTATGACGATGATAAAAGCGGTGAGTTGTGAAAACACAGTGATGGAGGAAATAACGTTTTCAATGTCAAGGACGCTTGGGGTATACACAAGGCCAAGGACGGTGGCATTTCTGTCCTCGAAGTATTTGTCCCCGATTCCTGTGAAGCAGAAGACCGGAGTGTCGCAGGCGAACATGACCAGGAATATACCAGCCACCAGGTAGAGGGTACGTCTCGGTGTGATGATCTGTTTGACCTTGAACGGCAGGGCGATACAGACACATCTCTCAAAGGTGATGAAGGCGGTGATCCATATGGTTATACGAGCGAAGCAGGCGTTGAGCCAGCCTGAAAGTGGCAGTTATGTAGAAATAATGTTTGGGGCAGGTCGGATGCTGGAAATAAGGTGGAAACTAAACAAATTGTGCAATTGTACATCCTGTGTTGATGAAAAGCGAGTTTGGCAATAAATTCCATGACCTACACGCAGGCTCAATAATTTTATGCAAATAGTTAATTTTTAGGGCTGCGGAAATTATCAATTAATCTCTCGATTAATCGTTAAAAAACTTTATCAGTTAAAATTATTTTAATCGATAAAAATTCGATTAAAATTAAAGAAAATATGTATAATATTTTTTTTTAATTTTATTAATAAATTATTAATAATTAATATTAATTTATATATTTTTTTACGTACAAACATCTCCCGCGTAAAATTACAATTTATTTTATTAATTTATGAGGACCAGCAGACTAAAACTAAAAATGGCTGACGGCATTAGCGCTGGGAAACAGGGGAAATAACTCAATAAAATAAATTTAAAAAGTCATTTGCCTGTTTTTGTTACTTCCCTTGAAATGTTCAGTTTAATGTCGTCATAAATTTCTATTTTTGGCTTTAATCGAAATTATCGATTAATTAATCGATAATTTTTTTAAAGTTAATTATTAAATTTAAATTAATCGATAACTGCCCTACTTATTTTATTTATATTTTAAATGGTTTATTCTTAAGATAAGTTCATCCGACAAGGCAAGACTTAACAAAAACATACAAAATAAATGGCCAACAATGTTTTAAAAGCTACATTCGTTAGGGTACTGTCACAAAGAGATCTCCATTCTTTAGAACTTCTTTCATGGAGATTTTTCTTTAGCTTAACTGTCATAGAATCGCTGATGAACCATCATCATCATCAGTGCCGTGACAGTTGCGGTCGTTGGGGGGAGCGCACGGACACATCAACAGATAACGATCTCCACATTCTTTTGCGGCGGCCATTGAGTACTTCATTCAACCTCATCCCTGTCCATTCCCTAATGTTGTCAAGCAAACTTTTCCGCTGTCGACCTCTTCGCTGGCCCCCTTCTAAAGTGCCTTGAAGGATGATTTTTGTCAGGCTATCATATCGCAGCATATTACCGAACCATGCCAGCTTGCGTCTTTTAATTGTCACTATAATGGTTTCTTGACGACCCGCGATGGAGTTTATTTTGTCCCAGACATCATTATTGGTCTTGCGTTCGAGATAAGAGATCTGGAAAACTTTTCTCATGCATTTGTTTTCAAATGCCTTCAGTTTGCTTTCAGTTTTTGCCAGTAGTGTCCAGGTCTCACATCAATACATGACAATAGTTTTAACGAGAGCTGTTCCATATTTTGATTAATTATGTCATTGCTGCCATTGCTGATTCAATTCTAGCTCGAATTTCAGCTTCACATGTACCATCCCATCTCTAGATATAAAGGCTCCTAGGCGTTTAAAGTTATGTACCTCCTCCAGCTTTTGTTTGTTTATTATGATGTTGGCCATACTGGTAAATCAAGTGTTAACCAATATCTTGTTTTTTTCTGAGCTGATTTCCATCCCATATGCACCTGATCTGTCTGTAAGCCCAAAGAATGGACGCAGTCTATTATCATACCATTACCCAAGGGAGGCAATAGTAAACAGTGCCAGAACTATAAGAACCCTTATCAGCCCCCCTAGCAAAGTAATGATAAAAATTATCCTCAGCCGGCTTAACCCAATAATAGAGGAATTACTGACAGAAGAACAGGCAGAAGCACAATCGAGCAGATCTTCAACTGTCACTTGCTCATAGAAAAACATCTACAGCACAAACGCGAACTCCATCATAACTTCATAGACTTCAAGAAAGTCTTTGACCGAGTATGGCACGAGGGACTTTGGCAAGTTATGAGAAGTTTCAACGTTGAAGAAGGGCTGGTAAAGGTGATCGAAGAACTCTACAATCACGCAAGCAGTGCAGTCCTAATTAAAGGCTGTATATGGGACTTCTTCAAAATGACGATTGGAGTCCGCCAGGGCTGCATTCTCTCCCCTGTCCTGTTTAATATCTTCCTTCACAAGTCATACAAGAAGAACTCAGTGATTACCAAACATCCATCTCTATAGGTGGAAGACCCTTATGCAACCTAAGATTTGCTGAAGGTACTGTATATTTTGTTACCTGCTGTCAGGTACTGTATATTTTGTTACCTGCTGTCAGATACTGTATATTTTGTTACCTGCTGTCAGGTACTGTATATTTTGTTACCTACTGTCAGGTACTGTATATTTTGTTACCTTCTGTCAGGTACTGTATATTTTGTTACCTTCTGTCAGGTACTGTATAATTTGTTACCTGCTGTCAGGTACTGTATATTTTGTTACCTTCAGTCAGGTACTGTATGTCTTTGGATTCGAATGGAATGTCCGAATGGCTGGACCAAGGACTGAAGCACGCACTCATCCAGAACCGAGTGGTCAGTGACCCCAGGTCAGACACGGCCAGGCCGAGTAAGCTGATGTTGACAGAGTCTTTGAAGCCCTACAGGGACACAAAGAGACAAATGTTGTCAAATAACTTTTTGGAAGGAGAAATAAATGAACATGATAACAATCTCTTGCTTTATAAATGAACATGATAACAATCTCTTGCTTTATAAATGAACATGATAACAATCTCTTGCTTTAATTTTTCTTCTAGACATATTTGCTAGAGGTCGTTTTTAAAAACTGTAAAAATGTAACCGTCTTCTAAATAGATTGTTTTAGTAACACAGGGGTGGCCGCTTCAGAAGCGACCGCCACTGGGGTGGGGGGTGCCAGCTGTTACGTCCCCTTGGGGAGGGGCAGTTGGCTGGGGGGAGGGGGTCTTCCAGGAAGACCCATGAAGAGCATTAGGCTCGGATCTTCTGATTTTCTTCTACATGTAGAATCATTAGGAACGCACAGGTGCAGTTTGACTGAATTGTAATTGTAAAAACACGCTAACATTTACAAACCAAAGCGCTGTCGATAGCAAGTTTCAAATAAGTTAATATATACAAAGAACATTTAATGTTGTCTTTCCCTATAGATATTAACGAATTAATCTTGAACTTCACTTCAAAGTTACGTTGAAAGCATCAGGAAAACCGTAATTTTAAATCTGCTAACGGTGGTAGATGGTCAATAAAACAAAAGCCGTCAAAATGTTTTAAAAACTTAAACACGTACATAAGATTAGATGTGTAAATATAAACAGCGAGATGAACAGAATGTCACATCTGATTAACATAATTTTGTGACGTAAGGTCACATGTATGGTGGACGCGGGAAGAAAGGAGCATTTCTATTGGTTGAAAGTGTTGGGCGAAGAGTTGTGTGTAGACTTCCGACATGGAAGCATGATAGTGAATAACTCAAGATTTCCACGTTATATTACCTCAAATGATTCTTATGTGTACAATATATATGTATATTAAAGTTGTTTTGGATAAACGAATTCTTCAGCGAATTATTGTGCACAAGATTATTACTGTGAGAACGCCTACATAGAAAGAGAATATATAAAGTTACATCGTTACACAGAACCTGTTTAAGGAAGACAGCTATGTTGATTGCATTGGCTACTGTTCCCATCACACTAATGACGCCAGTGAAACAGAAGAAGAAAACGATAACAAGAACTGCCTTGACCTCATCACTCGTTATTTTTTTATACTCTTCAAACCAAAGGGTTAAACTTGGATGGTTGTGTTGTGTGTCATCAGAGCTTGCGTTCATTCCCACGTACAGTGTGGTAAGTATTTCAATAGGAGGATTGAGCATTTCTCTCTCTTTAAAAATTATTTAAACAAAGTTGTTTTTTTTGTTTACTTTAAAAAAGCAACCAAAATATCGCTTTTTTAAAATTAATATCTTTTTACGACAAAATATTTTATTTTTTAATGAATTCCTCCAAATACATTAATGCATTAAAGTTTTGTTGAAGTAAACTATGGATTTTTATCATAAACTTCTTAATGTTTTTTTTCCTGACAATAACATATTGTTAGTGAGAATCAAGTTCCATATTCAACCCAGTTTGTGTTTGTGCAGATGTTTCAATCATGGGCCCGCATCTTGACTTGACGTTGTTGGGTATTCTATGTCCATGTTATGTCTATACACATTTTATTTGTAGTCCAAACACAAGCACAAAAATATCCCGCACCACACCTCCCCCGCCCCCCCCACCCCCCAATCTTTTTCACAATAAAACAATTTTAAAAAATACATCCACAATCATCGGATCAATAATTGCTGAAAGTCTACCATGAAAACAGCGTTGATATAGTCAATATTTCCCTAATAACAGATATTAGAAATGAGCCGTCGCCAATTCAATTCTCGTCGAATTGCTCTACAGATCAATTCCCATTGACTTATTTTGTGTTATCATCTTTGTCACGGCCATGACAGAAATTGAGTTTGTTGAGTGTACAGTTGCCTGTGTGTCAAAGACACTGGAAAGCTTCCAATTATTTATTTTAGAAGTTACGTGGTGTTTAAAAAACATATTTCACTGCTAAATTTAACCACTTTTTCAAAATTTGAAAAGATTCTTAACTTCTAAGATGTTTGAGACACAGCGATAATGTGTGTTGCTCTGATATAATGAAAATAAACTTTACTTAGGTGAGTGTTTTTTCAATTTAGATTATTTTGAATTTTAAAATTATATAACCACCTAATAATATATAGTCTTAACCAATCATATTCAGAAAATACATAAATATCAATATACATAATTTGCAATGTATGTCACGTCTGTCTGTCAGTGACGCTACTAATGTTAGAAAGCAGCGCACCAAATTACTGCACCAAACTTTTCGAATGTCCGCATAAAATTGCTCAATGAGGAAATCACATATATATTTACCGTCAATTGTGTTTGACTTAATCACTTTAGCCTAAAGCTAAGGGGCGTCACTCTACTTTTCTTTTAAATTGGATACTCATTTTGGTTTCCAGATTAACATTAAACACACTCCGCACTATTATTAATTGAACAATTTCATGCGGACGTTTGAAAGGAGTTATTTTTTGGTGCAGTAATTTGGTGCGCTGCTTTCTAAAATTTCTCACCGTAAAAAGATATTATATGACGTCATTGTTTTAGCTCATATTTTAATTTTGGAAAAGGAAACGATGTAAAAAGAGGATTTGAGGATTGTTAATAATAAGCCAAAATACTTCGTGTACATTTCAGGAAGTTTAATGTTTCGTATTTATCATACAATGACAAGTTAGTTGGGGATTTTGAAAAAGGTGGGCACCATAGGCGCCCTAAAAAAGTGGGATGCCGCAGGCACAACCTAGTAAAAGAATAAAATAATTAATTAATAAAATTAATGAAAGTTCTGTATTGCATTATTTTTTAATCTGATATGTATTTATTTTGAAAACTTCCGTCATTTTTGACGGGTGATACATTAGTACTAGAAATATATTTGGATTTCATCCCATGTTTTAACGCAATTTCCTTATGGTAAAAATTGCGTTTATATATTTGAAATGTCTTGCTGTCTGTTCGAGCTTGATCATGCAACTCTTCCTGATCCATACCAGATAGAGGGTTCGGGTATTTTTCAATTATGCTAAGAACGTCCCAAGGATGTGAACGGGCCAAAAAATATACCGAAAAGGCTTACTAGTTTTTCCTGGAAAATCCACCAAATAAAAAAAGAAAAAATATCAGTATTTTGTCAATTTATCGCCAACCATAACATCTATCGGGTTGAAACAAACGCCAAACGATAGCTAATAATATTTAGAACAATGTTGGAGAAGGAATTTAAAAAAAAATTATTTTCGTTTGTTTCCCGTAATTTTAGCAGCAATTTGTAGATAGCAATTGTTTTGTTTAGTTTCAGAATTACTGATTTGAAATGACTTACGTCATCTAGAATGATAGTTAATTGGGGCTTTCCCGCTTTGTGAATGCTAATGCTAGACTGTTGCGCGGTGCGTGCGCATTATATTGACACATTCTTGGTGTGACGTAGCGTGAGGCGATATGACGTCATAGAGAAAATATGCGATAGTGAGCAATTGATAGCGATTGTTTTGTTTAGTTTCAGAATTATTGATTTGAAATGACTTCATCTACAATGATTTCCCTTTGTTGGAAATTGCAATTTAGGTTTAAATTTTTTTTTCTAAATTTTAGTAAGGGAGAGTTGATTGTAATTTGTTGGCATTAAATTAAAGTTGGGTGGTTGATTGGTAGAAGAACGACGAAAGTGATCGTAGCAAAGGTAATATGTAATATGTGGAAACAAATGGCTCTTTCTACTGACACAACGTGAGAGAAGCTCATCAAGTTACCACAGATGATGCCAACCGATGTCAGTTAGATATTAACTATATGCGATAACAAAAATACTCAAGGTGGTCAGTTCGGTTTTATGGACAGTCGTAGCCCAAGTACTAGATAACATTCGTCTTATTAGATATTTAAGAAATTCGGTGCATTAACGTGACAAAATACGTCACATCCCTGTGGGTGACAACTGCGTGACATCCCTGTGGGTGACAACCGCGTCACATCACTGTGGGTGACAACTGAGTCACATCATTGTGGGTGATAACTGCGTCACATCCCTGTGAGTGACAACTACGTCACATACCCTGTGAGTGACAACTGCGTCAACACTGCTGATGTAGTAATCTAAATAAAATTCCCTTATCTCCGTTAATTGAGATTCTTAAAACGTACAAAGTTCGTTTGTTTTTTTTATCTGATTTTCTTTTACGGAATTTTAAATATACGTTTTATAAGGCAACTAAACAAAAACATATGTCTGTAAGGTCAAGCCCCACTATGAGGAGTAACCGATTGCGATTACACATTGAATTGGAATGTTTTAACAAATTATTTTCCTTCTTTATGACGTTTGGGAACATAATTTTTGATGTTCAGATTGTTGACACGTGATTCTTGCTAAAATAATTATTTTTGTCATATTCAAGTTTTTTGTTGGGTTTTTTTTTAACCAACGAGGGCCCTTGCAAAATGTTTGAATTACTTTTTTTTTCAACATAACTAACGCACAAAATTGTGTGCTGCATTCGTTGTTAGTCCATGTCCTCGGGCTATAAAATCGAAATCTCAACCCATTTAAGAAAATGTTTCATGGATTTTCTCGGTGGAGTATATTTGTCGATAGTCTTCAAAACCAAAAAGATTTTCAAATGATTTTAAAGTTAAATCTTCATTGGCACTGATTTTTATCCAGTTATTTCATCAACAACATTTATTTGTTTTTCTTTCTTTTCTCTTCCTTGTTGAAGATAGCGAAATCCTTCAAGTTGTCACGACCTATTTCGTGTAATGTAGTTCTTTCATATTCTCCCTGCATCTCATTGTCTAATGACAGTCATGGGAGACACGATTTACAAGAACAAATAAAAATTCGCGATGCCTTTTAAGAATTTTGTTAAGATTTACTTCATTGTGTGTGGAATGTCTTTGTTTTTATATCAAATTGCTTCATATGCTTGAATAGACCCGTCTTCTTTGTCGATGGTGTGTTTTTTTTTAATCTCTTGCACATGTTACCTATCGTATAGCGTGAGTCGTGTTGTGACCTGGCCACATCCCACCTGTTAAAGTGCCTGTAAGCCTGCCTGCGTAGATGCATGCAATTAGTGTTCTGCCTGCTTGTATAGGGGACCAGAGCAGGGCAATGTCATCTGTTTCACAAGTACTTTGGAAGTTTATCAGCTGAAACCTATGACGTCATCTGAATGGTCGATCTATTCATAAGTATTGGGTTGCGGAGACGATTATTTTAAGATTTCAAAAAAACTAAATCGATGTGCACCAATACACACACGTGTCAGAATTATGTACATATGTAGAAGGTAAGAGTTAACATACGAATCGTGTTAGCTATTGTGTTAACTTTTGGGGCTACTCACTTAGTTACTGTCGTTCATCAGTAAGGGTATTAGAAACACGCTCATGTCATTGGACAGTATAAGAATTGTGAAAGTTGACGATATAAGAATTGTGACAGTTTGTTATTTTTTCCATAAAAGCATAAAGGGGCCGTCCATAAATGACGTCACGCAATTTTGGCTGATTTTAACCCCCCTCCCCCTCATCGTATTTCGTCACAAAAACTTAACCGTCCCCCCCCCACACTTTTTTTTCAAATATGACGTCACAGAGCTTTGACCCCCCCCCCACACACACACACACAAAAGCCGTATTTCGTATTTGAAAATTAGCATGTTGCAAATTATTTTTTAGTCATTTATTTATGTATTTAGTGTAAGGTTGAACTCTAATATCGTAACACGTGTGAGGCCATTTAAAATGTCATTAAATAAATTGCAAGCAATCAAATATTTAAGTAGAACTTTTATTAAAAATTGCGCGTTTTTTTATGTGACGTCATATTTCTGAAACAACCACCCCCCACCCTACGACCTCGTAAAACATCGTCACAAATGCGTGACCCCCCTCCCCCCTTTTAGGTGCGTGACGTCATTTATGGACGGCACCAAAGAAAATGGCCAACAATAAAACAAACCCGTAAAAACAAAGTTTTTGACTATAAATCCCTTATATATGAGACATAACTAACAGTATTGATTATTTTCAAACATTTACAGACTGAATCTGTCTTAACTCAAGTTTGCTTCATAACCCTGGAGGGTGAGAGGGGAAAAGTCTGGTCACCGATTTGCTTGACCGAGCTCAGCGTGACACGTAAAATGTAAACAAAAGTGCCCCGGTGCTAAGATGGGTCGCCTCAACGCGTCAACTCAAACTTTCAAGTGGGAAAAAAACAATAACAAACCGTGAATTTGAATTACATACCTCATATAAGGATAAAATAAAAATGCATTAATTTAATTACGGTACTTTCGATCGATCTGAAATTTGGATACGATGCATTGTTAGGTTAGACGGGCCCGTGTGCCAAATTTCAGCTCGATCGGATCACGGAAAGTGGGTCATTTTCGACTTTTGTTTTTCCGCCCGCCCGCCCATGAGATGACGAAAGACAGAGAGACAGAGAGACAGAGAGAGACGGCGGTGAAGTTAATATAAGGGATTTAAAAAGAAAAGGGTTTTAATCCAATGCTACGAGTGCAGATCTCAAAGAAATATAACTGTTGTAAACTAAGAACCTAATATTGTTTACAGAGTTTTCGTTCCTATAAATTCAAAAGGATTATATGAGTCAGCAAGAGGATTACACGAGCCAAAGAACCGTGTAATGATACATCAATAATACAATGATCAGATAGGGGCACAGGGTCCGGGTAATGATACATCAATAATACAATGATCAGATAGGGGCACAGGGTCCGGGTAATGATACATCAATAATACAATGATCAGATAGGGGCACAGGGTCCGGGTAATGATACATCAATAATACAATGATCAGATAGGGGCACAGGGTCCGGGTAATGATACATCAATAATACAATGATCAGATAGGGGCACAGGGTCCGGGTAATGATACATCAATAATACAATGATCAGATAGGGGCACAGGGTCCGGGTAATGATACATCAATAATACAATGATCAGATAGGGGCACAGGGTCCGGGTAATGATACATCAATAATACAATGATCAGATAGGGACACAGGGTCCGGGTAATGATACATCAATAATACAATGATCAGATAGGGGCACAGGGTCCGGGTAATGATACATCAATAATACAATGATCAGATAGGGACATGGGGTCTGGGTAATGATACATCAATAATACAATGATCAGATAGGGGCATACGGTCCGGGCGTCAATAACATGGGGCGTCACCATGGAGGCTTTCTGCCCGGATGTTAACAACTCGGGGCGCCAACATCAGGAAGAAACTAAATATTTAAAGAATCTGCAGATCAAATGCGATGTAATTCTATCGCGATGACAAATTCATCCATGGTCCGTCATGGATGGCTGCCATTTTCAAGTTACTTACCAAGTGCACTGACGTTTTTTGTTGTTGTTTTTTTGCCAGTAATCATTATCGTATTTATGTTAACACTAGAAATGTACCCGCTCTTTGTAGCGAGGGTATACTGGCCCTTTTTCAGTATTAGTTGCTGGATATTACATTTTTTATTTGCCAAGTTTTATTTCAGATTTATCTATTAGTTAGAATCTTATGTGAACAGAGATATACCATTTTAAGAAAAACATTGTTTTGGTACCACGGACACGAAGGTGTGGGCATATTGAGTTCAATTCGATGTGGAATTTCAAATGTCTTATAAGGTTTTATATGTACTGAGCTTGGTCTTGATCTATCCATTAGTCCGGTAGCCAATGATTAAATTATACTAACTACCCTAATATAAGAGAAAGTGACATTACTGACCCTCTTTCCAGTCCATGACGGACTATGGGGCAAGTGATGTAGCGTTCACTAGTTTTTAGCCACCACTAACGAGCAGGGGAATGTGTGGCCAGCACAATGCCCCAGGGGCCTTGCCAGTACCTGGGCTCGAACCCGCGACTCGGGATCTGCCTCAGTGCGCTTCCACTTAGACCATCGCCCTTAAGAGAAAGAGACAGTACTGTATATTATTTTAACTTATGTTGTGCTATATAATGTCTAAGGTATTAGTCTGCACACTGAAAGCCTTCTATTCATATGGGAATTTTGAAACTTTGTGATAAGTGACTGGGGAATTAGGCAGTCAACAGTATAAAAAACAGACACACAAAACTAAATGAATCAAGAAAATTTAAAATATGATCTACCACCCTCGTCACTCAAAAAGCTCTTATATATTTACGACACTGCATCGTAACACAATTGTAAGTAATACAATATTTGTAACCGCGTCTATGAGATAAGGAACATATGGCTTTCCCCCCTTCAAATAGGCAAAAACTACTTAACCCATAGCGCCAATAAACTAAATTATAAAGTTTATAAATGAAATGAACTTTCTAAAATACATTGAAGAAACAAAAGCAGTCGTATTAATATGATTTCAAGAAAATGTGCGCACCATATTTAGACAATAAAAGATTATAGAAAATTAAAGAAATTATAAACCACATTAAAAAAATAAGATTCAACCGTCTCTTAATAAACACACGTGAAACAATGACTTAAAAGAGATCTTTTAAAATGGCCTATGTTATTCAGACTATAAAGGAATAAAAATAACATGTTCTATTCGTAATACATATTAACTAAGCGTTTTCAGGATCGCTTTATTAATTTTATTTACTTCTGTTAATACGTTCGGCCGTTCGGTAGCAAAAGTTTAATTTTTGTAAATGTATAGATAGCTTATGTAAACTTTTTTAACGTGTAAGTTTATTTGACATAGGCCATCGCCTTACACATAAAATAAACTCACTATATAAATTTGTTGTGTTTTTTTTAAAATTAAATGTCGAGTTATGAATTACATCAATACAAAATTCGCAATTTCATTTACACATGTAAAAATATTAATCCAATGCATCGTGTAAAAATTGTATTCAAATATTTTAAACGCATCTATAAAATAAAGAAAGTACCAGTAAAAAAAGGGCCACTGCTTTGTACCGCAAAGCAAAACCAAATATAATGTTATAATAATATGGCACAGCTCAATGTGAAAAGTGTAAACGAAACTGTGCGCACCATAATCAGGCAAGAAGAGATTTTAGAAAGCGCGCCGCTGAAAATAAAGGCTTCGAAAAAAATACTGCACCAAAAAAAACTCTTTTTGAACGTCATCCTTAGGTTGTTCAATATTATTATGGAAATGAGATTTAATTTTTCGCTTTTCGTCTCTGCATTTTCTGATTTTTTACTTTATGTATTTCGGGCAAACGACACAGTTACAAATTCTATACCAAAACCATCTGCAGGTTAAAATGAACCGTCCAGGGAAATTTGGTCCCTGTCCTTTATTTGGTTGTTCGTGAAAGCGGGACACAGACATGGTACAAACAAACAAACAAACACCAAGTGAGCTTTATAAATTAGATAAAAAACATTTATCTAATTTATAAACTTAGTTTATACCCCTGGTAACTCAAACTAAACACGCATCTCTATATATTGAACACGAGACATCAATGTAATTAATATTTTAAATATTTTCTTAAAACCTCGATTTTATTGGAAAGGTGCACTGAGACACTGGAAATTAAAAAAAAATTAAATGATCGATATTAAATTAACTTTATAAATTCTATAGCTGACCAAAAATTGTAAGAATTATTTTTCGTTAGGATTTGAAACTGCCTATATTTAGATTAGACGGCATTTGCTTTACTTATTCGTCCAATGGTCAAGCATGTTGTTTTTTTAACTCGTCTAGTGTAGTTCAAAATATCACTTATACTGATTCTAATAAATATATAACTACTAGTGCTTTCATGTTACAAAGCGACGATTTCCTCAAAATATAACTTAATAGTTGTCAATAATAACTAGTTGATATTAATAATGAATAATAAATAATTTTAATGATTTAATTGAAGAATGTCGAACGAAAAAAATCATTTCCTCATTTCCCTTCGGACGCCATTTGTGTTGCCCAGCAAACTCTTCCTCTTAAAATGGCTCTTCAAAGAATAAATGATAGTTTTAACATCTAAATTAAAACTTTCACAGTTAGAATAATTTAAAATAAGGTAAACTAAAAGCGTTTCTTTAATGAATTTGAAAGAAAATTTTCATTTTTATTGATTTACAACAACAACAACAACAAACAAACAAAAAAAAACAACACAAAAAGACTCTGAAATTACCTTTGAAATTAGGTTATAAGTAAGGGCGATAAGGACTCGTCTTATGGTGGATATTTTGTCCATAGCTTGATAATTTATGGCTGTGAAGATTGATGACGTCACGGTGGAACAGTGCCAGCAGGACGACCCTGAACTTTGAACTCATGTGGTAGTAAACAAAAATATTCACCGAGCTGTTGGTGGCCTCCAGTGTGTTCATGATGGCCCACGACACGAGGAACGTGTTCTGTTCACGGCCCACCACGCTGTAGTCGGGCGAGTAGCGAATCATGCAGATCAGGTTGACGGCGCTGGGCAGGAAACACGCGATAAAGATGGACGATATCAACGTTACCATGACAACGACCTTTTTGTCGCGCGCCGAAATCTCGTTTTTGTGGCCAGGTGCGAATTCTTTTTTGGCAGAATGTCGCCATTTTGACTTGAGTATAATGTTGTGAACTAGGATTGTGGTACAAATAATGACGATGATAAAAGCTGTGAGTTGTGAAAACACAGACACGGAGAAGACAAAGTTCTCAGTGTCAAGGCCGTTGGTGGTATACACAAGGCCAAGGACGGTGACATTTCTGTCCTCGAAGTATTTTTCCACGATTCCTGTGACGCAGAAGACCGGAGTGACGCAGACGAACATGACCAGGAATATACCAGCCATCAGGTACAAGGTACGTCTCGGGGTGATGATCTGTTTGACCTTGAGCGGCAAGGCGATACAGACACATCTCTCAAAGGTGATGAAGGCGGTGATCCAACTAGTGATACGAGCGAAGCAGACGTGAGGCCAGCCTGAAAGTGAAAGTTATGTTTAATTAAGTGTTTGGAGCAGCTCGGTTGCTGGAAAGAAGGTATTAAACTAAACCAAGTTGTGCAATTGGGTATGCACTGTTAATAATGGGCGCATTCGGTAATAAATTCAAAAACCTACATGAAAGCTCATAGCACGAGTTTGCCAAAAATTTAATGTGATTTATTTTTTTAAATCCCTTATATTAACTTCACCGCCGTCTCTTTCTCTCTGTCTTGGGCACCGCGGAAAAACAGAAGTCAAAGTTGACCCACTTCCCGTCATGCCATCGAGCTGAAATTAGGCACACGTCCCGTGTCACCTAACAATGCATCGTATCAAAAATTCAGATCCATCGAACGTACAGTTATTAAATTAATGCATTTTTTAGTTTATCTATATAAAACTATATGTAGCGGTCACTATCGTTTACATTTTACGGGTCACTCTACTTCACCCCAGCCATAGGTGAACACATCTCGTGTTTTAATCAGGTGTACCAGCGTGCTTTTGTTTACATTTTGCATGTCACGCTGAGCTCGGTCCAGCGATCGGTGACAAGACATTTCCCCTCTCCCAGCATCCCGGGTTAAAAGCAAACGGGAGTTAAGACAGATTCAGTCTGTAAATACTTGTCGCGTTTGAACATAATCAATACTTTTAGTTATGTCTCATCCGTCGAAAGGGGGTGGCCTCTACGGGGCTTGGCGGATGAGTAGGGTCGTGGGGCACGGACATGACCGTGACTCGGCGACCTGAAACCAACAACTCCCGGCAGGCAATGTCAAAGACCGATATGTTAGGTGTTAGGTGCTAGTCACATATGATTACAGTCGCTGTACGGATTGTCGACAAAGCATCTTAAATGCATTGTCGATGATGAAAACCAAAGTACCCGTTGAAGGTCGGGTAAAATCCGAAGCGACCGTTTCGTCCCCCTCAATTTTACTAGCAACGCCATTGAGCGGTGTCGGTTTAGGGCCAGGAGCGCCAGTACGGATTAGCAAAAGGAACCGCGAAGAATGAAGCGGACGCCAGCTCTGAGGAAACCTTCCAGTGGGGGTTGCACCCTGGGTAGGTCATTGATGATCCCCCGCATAGCTGTGATCCTAACCATTGAGACTCTTATGCTTTGCCGGGGTGACTCCGAAGTGGTAGCGGGTCATAGTAAGGCAATTCCACCCCTCCTTGTGAGGCCAAATTAGTGGGAGGCATCTTCGACTTTCTGTCCTGGATGCATAGGTGGCCGTTTCAGAAGCGACCGCTCCGGGGGGGGGGTTCCCAGCTGTCACGTCCTTTTCTGGGGGAGGGGGTCAGATAGCTGGGAGGGTCTTCCAGGAAGACGCATGAACATCATTAGGCTTCTGATTTTCTTCCACATGTAGGATCATTAGTTACGTCTCACATATAAGGGATTTATAGTCAAAAACTTTGTTTTTACGGGTTTTTTTTAAATTAAATCCCTTATATTAACTTCACAGCCGTCTCTCTCTCTGTCTGTCGTTCGTCGTCGGGTGGGCGGGCGAGCGGAAAAACAAAAGTCTAAAAAATAACCCCTTTCCCCGTGATGCCATCGAGCTGAAATTTGGCACATAGACTTGTGTTACCTAACAATGCATCGTATCAAAATTTCAGATCGATCGAAACGTACCGTAATTAAATTAATGCATTTTAAGTTTTTCTCTATACAACGTATGTAATTCAATATCACTGTTTGTTATTGTTTCTTTTTCACGAGACAGTTCAATCACGCTTTGACGCACCCGTCTGGTCAACA
This sequence comes from Ampullaceana balthica, assembly GCA_944989445.1. Classification (NCBI taxonomy): domain Eukaryota; kingdom Metazoa; phylum Mollusca; class Gastropoda; family Lymnaeidae; genus Ampullaceana; species Ampullaceana balthica. The sequence goes on from CALYLW010000870.1 coordinate 214,151, forward strand.
CACTCTTTCCCGTCCCTTCCCCCATTTTTAAAGCCAGGGGATATCACTTGGTTTCAGTATGTAAATGTGTAACACATTTGAACACAAACAATACTTTTAGTTATGTCTCATATATAAGGGATTTATAGTCAAAAACCTTTGTTTTCACGGGTCTTTTTTATTAAATTTTATATGCTTAAGATAAGTTCATCCGGCATGGTGATCGTTAACAAACACCGCACGAGATGTTGTTGACATATTTTTTATAGAAACTACATTCAGCGGTGAAAAATCACAAGGGATCTCCGTGCTTTACAACTTCTTTGTGGAATTTATTCCCTTGCCTGTTAGCCTGGACAATCGCTGCTCAACGTTAGCATTCTATGAATTACACTACCTGCTGTCAAATACTGTATGTCTCTTGAATCAAATGGAATGTCTGAAAAATGGAACCAAGGACTGAAGCACACGCTCATCCAGATCAGAGTGACCAGTGACCCCAGGTCGGCCACGGCCAGGCCGAGTAAGCTGATGTTGACAGAGTCTTTGACGCCCTGTAGGGACACAGGGAGACAAATGTTTTGGCAAATGTTTAGACTTCGACAAATGTTTAGGAAAAATTTTTGGCAAATGCTGTGAAATATCTTTGTGGAAGGAGAAAATAAATGAACTTGATATTAATATCTTCATTTAATTTTTCTTCTTAACATATTTTCTAGAGATCATTTTTAATAACGGTAAAAATTTAACCGACTTCTAAATAGATTTTTTTGTTAGTAACACAGAGGGTGCAGTTTGACTGTATTGTAATTGCAAAAACTTGCTAACATATGCAAACCAAAGCACTGCCGACATCAAGTTTCAAATAAGTTAATATATACAAAGATAATGTCATTCACTATACATATCAGCGACTTATTGCATAATTGAAATTAAGTTCAACTTTGTTTATTGTGCTGACTACTTACTCACCACAACCCCCACATGAAACCCATACAAAAATTCCTAAAATGAATGTATTAAATTTTTTTAGGGTTAATGATGACATTATCATATGACATTAAAGTAAAGGGCGCTTTTATATATATACGAGCAACAATGCCCTTCCAAGGACGTTCCATGTTGTACCTCCTCTCCAACAGCCGTCTCGACCGGCCATACTGCCCATACATGTGCATCATGTCAAAAATACTATTCATTATAGTTATAATAAATAACCCGTAGAAACGTACCGCTCAAAATAAAGTCTTTGAAAAAAAATACTGCACCACAAATAACTCGCTTTGAACGTCCGCGTAAACATGTTCAATATGTAAATGAGATTTAATTTTTCTGATTGGCTGTAGGAGTCTGTGGGAGTTTGGAGGGACCAATCGCTATCGATGACAGCACAGAAAATTGCATTTTATTAACTAGGAGGATATATACCGGTATTTATTTCTTTTAATTTCACGTTTAAATTTTTTTTAAAACTTTCTGCAAGAAAATATTGTAGTACCCTTATCAGGATTTTTTCGCGAGTTTCATTATATTAATACCGAAATTTTTGATGTGCCATAACGTTGGATGGAAGAAATTTCACAAAATAAATGATCAAAATTTCATCGAATAAAAAAAGAGCTTGGGGAGTTAAAAATCGTAATTTTGAATCCACCTTACAGTGAAATATGGTCAGCACAAGAATATGGTCAACATAAGTAGCCGTCAAAAAGTAAACAACCAGAGCAAGGTGGAAAATGGGTTTTATAAAATCTAAATCAGTGGAATGGACTGAACCTGTTTAATGAAGACAGTGATGTTGATTGCATTGGCTACTGTTCCCATCACACTAATGGCGCCAGAGAAACAGAAGTAGAAAACAATTTCAAGAACTGCCTTGGCCTCATCACTCGTTATTTTTTGATACTCTTCAAACCAATGGGTTAAACTTGGATGGTTGTGTTGTCTGTCCTTAGAGCTTGCGTTCATTCCCACGTACGGGGTGGTAAGTATTTCAAAATGAGAATTAAGCATTTCTCTCTTTAATAAATTCTTGTTGTTTTTTTTAAATAAATTTTAAGGAATTAAAATATCGCTATTTAAAAATAAACATCAATTTATGGCAGAATACTTTTGTTAAAATGATTTCCTACAAATACGTTGATGCATTTAAGTCTTGTTTATGTAAACTATGTATTGTTTTAAGACATGAATGTTTAAATTTATTTATGTATTTTATATAAATATGCATTTGCTTTTCCCCAGACAGCAACATTATTATTATCGAGAAACAAGTTCCATATTCAGTTTGAGTTTGAGCAGACCGTGGGCCGCATCACGTCCTGGGGTTGTTTGATATTATATGCGCATTTTATACAGAGTCCAAACACAAACACAAAAATATCCCGCCCCCACTCCCCCTCCCCAATCTTTTTATCACAATGCAAAAAAATTGTTTAATGCATTTGCAATCATCGGATCAATGATTGCACAAAGTCTATTATGCAAACAAGCGTTGATGTATTCAATATTTCCCTGAGAATACATATTCTAAATGAGCCATCGCCAATTTATTTCTCGTCAAATTACTTTACGTATCGCTTCGCATTGATTCAATTTTGTATTATCATCTTTGTCACGGCCATTGCAAAAACTGAGTTTGTTAAATGTACACGTAACTGTGTGTGCAAGTCACTTACAAGACACTTTCAAGCTTCCACTTTAATATTTTAGAATTTGCGAGGTGTAAAAAAATCACCCTTAAATTAAATAAATTTGACACTTTTTCCTAATTGTTAACTTTTAAGATGTTTACAGCACAAGGATAATGTGTGTTGCTCTGATGTAATGAAGACCAAACTTTACTTAGGGAAGTCTTGTTTTTTAATTTAGATTGTTTTGAATGTTTAAATTATATAACCACCTGATAATACTGAAGTCTAAATCAATCATATTCAGAGAATACATAAATATACAGGGAGAAAATACAAATTTATGTGGATTTCCTCCCATTTTTTATACTAAGTTGTATTTTATTAATTTATTTATTTATGTTTAGTAAGTGGAGTTCATTGTAATTTGTTAGCGTAAATGAAAGTTGGGTGGTTGATAAAATAACGATGAAAGTGGTTATAACTAAAGTAATGTGCATGTGGAAACAAACAGATCTTTGCTGAACAAACAGATCTTTACTGAACAAACAGATCTTTACTGAACAAACAGATCTTTGCTGAACAAACAGATCTTTGCTGAACAAACAGATCTTTACTGAACAAACAGATCTTTACTGAACAAACAGATCTTTGCTGAACAAACAGATCTTTGCTGAACAAACAGATCTTTGCTGAACAAACAGATCTTTACTGAACAAACAGATCTTTAATGAACAAACAGATCTTTACTGAACAAACAGATCTTTAATGAACAAACAGATCTTTACTGAACAAACAGATCTTTACTGAACAAACAGATCTTTACTGAACAAACAGATCTTTACTGAACAAACAGATCTTTGCTGAACAAACAGATCTTTACTGAACAAACAGATCTTTACTGAACAAACAGATCTTTGCTGAACAAACAGATCTTTACTGAACAAACAGATCTTTACCGAACAAACAGATCTTTACTGAACAAACAGATCTTTACTGAACAAACAGATCTTTAATGAACAAACAGATCTTTGCTGAACAAACAGATCTTTACTGAACAAACAGATCTTTGCTGAAGAAACATATCTTTGCTGAACAAACAGATCTTTACTGAACAAACAGATCTTTACTGAACAAACAGATCTTTACTGAACAAACAGATCTTTGCTGAACAAACAGATCTTTACTGAACAAACAGATCTTTGCTGAACAAACAGATCTTTACTGAACAAACAGATCTTTCTTTACTGAACAAACAGATCTTTACTGAACAAACAGATCTTTACTGAACAAACAGATCTTTGCTGACATATCGTGAGAGTAGCTCAACAAGTTATCCTCGGTTCCCCAGATTACGCAAAGATATGAGTTAGATATTGACAATAGTCAATTTAAAATATAAGTAAACGAGTAATGGTTTCATCAAAGTCGTAGCAAAATTGTATGTGAAATTCGGCTAATTTGCTTTTTCACTGATTCGGTGATGAATGGCGCGTCAAAATACGTCACCTCTTTGTGAGAGACAACTGCGTCACCAATGCTGCTGTAATAATATAAATAAAAACTCCCTTTTTTCTCCGTTTAAGGAGATTACTATAAATATCACAAGAGCGTTTGATTTTCATTATCTGATTTTTTAAATATTTTTTTTATATGTGTAGGTTTACGGAATTTTAAATAAGCATATTATAAGGCGACTAAACTAGCATCTGTCTGTAAGTAAAGTCAAAGCCCTCTATGGAGCGTAACCGTTGACACATTGAATTTGAGGTTTAAAACAATTATTTCCCTTCTTTATGCCGTTTGGAAAAAGTGTATTTAATGACGAGATTGATAAAATGTTTCTTGCTTTGATTTTATTTTTTATATTTTTTCGGTCACATTTAAGCTCATTTTTGATAACTTTTTTTTCAAATGGTATAAATGAAAGCAATAAACAACCGACTGACTATTTTTTTTTAATCCGAGGAATACCAAATTTTAGGATGTTCAACTATTTTCGAGAGTATTTAGCTAAACGATAAGAGCACACATTTATCAAGAGTCTTTTGGTGTCTGGTTTTAATGTGTTTTGAACTAATTTTGAATCCGCACTTTTTTTATCTGCAAATTAATGGTGTGCATTTTGAATGTGTATTACAGGTTCTATATATTAGAGCGAAAGTGACGGTGCAGTGTAGAAACGTCTATCGTTTCCTTATATTTGTTGATAAACTTTACACATAAAAATACATGACATGTTTGTAATCAAATTTTTATATTGCAACCATGTGTGTTACTTTTTGACTACATTTCTTTGACTTGACATTTGTAAATATATTAATAGAAAATCAATGTTATTTATAAACTATTAAATGCGGATTTTAGTTATCGTGACAGTGAAACGACATTAATTGGTAGTTTCAGATACTTTCTTTAAAAGAAATAATTAAGACGAGTTGAGAATGGTTTGGCTGCCATTTTTAGACAATCGTAACAAAGTTATGCTAAACAAGGGAGACTGTTATACTCAAATGCTAAACTATAAATAAATCAATTGAAATAATAAGCATGGAATTAGATTTGATGTCTCTGGTGTGTAAACGCTGGGAAAATATTGTTTAATGGGATAATATATTTTTATCGACCAAAGTGCGATGAATTTTTTTAATAAGAGAAGAACCTTGCTATTTACGTAGCTGTACACAGTTTCTCACAGCAACTTTATTCGATAGTGTATAAACATATTAATCTTCCTTCAAACCACCTCACATACCCACATTACTGTAAAAATAATGCGTGAAACATTTTATAACATAATTTAGTGACGTTATGTTGGCTCAGTTACAAAGTCATTGTTTTAGGATTATTGCTCCATAGATTACCTACGTGGGAGGGGAAAATACATTGAAAAAACTACCGGAGAAGAAAATGGATTATGGGTAGGATTAATAATACGCACTGCCGAAAGATGAGTGAGGCACTGTGTAGCACATGTGTAAAGTTTCGAAGATTTGGAGGTGTTGCAGGTGACAAGTGTTTGAACACGTCTAAGGGAGCACTACTTCCAGCTTAGCCGCTGTTAATGTGGGACGCGGTGGTGACAGCGCGCTCGACTGGCGTACCGATGGTCATGGGTTCGAATCCATGTCAAGGCAAGGATTTGTTCCTGGGGCCTAGGGCGTCCCTGAGTCACCCAGCTCCGAATGGGTACCTAACACTAATTAGGCGACTGGGTAATGCGTGGAACCCACAAAGCCATGGCCTGTGAACGCTGCATCACTTGCCAACAGATCATCTCTCATGGTCTGTGGACGCAATTATCTTCTGCATAGAAGGAGCGTCTGTATTGATAAGATAAGATAAGATAATGTACTACTACTACTGGCCTCGATTAAAGCTAACCCAGTGGGTGATGTTTAAGTCCAATCCTTGGTGTACAACAAAAGGAATCATCTCATCAGTGGTCACATCAATAGACATGATGTGGTATGTGTTGGTTGGCAAGGCATACGTTGCGGGTAATACTTGTAGAGATGACTAAGATTAAGAGACGGGAAGTTGAAAGTAAAGCGTAAAAATATACCAGGAGATTAGAAATGTTAAGTGTTTCTGAATCATTTTTTTAAAGCTTATTACTACAAAAAACACCATTATGGCACATGCAATTATTTTTTTTATTATTAGTGAAACTTTCAACTGTGATATTGAGATATCGATGTATCTTCTCATTGTATAGAGTTAGGTGACGTAGTTTGCCTAAAGTGTTCTTTAACATAAAAAGTTTTACTTTTGAAACAGCTTTTTAAAAGTTCCTAATCCAATCATGCTGCTGTGAAGATAGATGGCTACTTAAATATTTGTGCAAGTAACTGCTTCATAACACGATGCTATGTCAGAAAACAAATCTTAAATTGGAAATTGAAAAGATAGAAAGATTCCTTACGACGACACTTACGAATAATTGTTTCGGTTTAAGTTTTTAACTAATCACCGTTTTTTTTAGGTCCCCTATCCTATTAACTCGTGCAGGCTTCCGGATTCAACGCTTTCGGATCTGTCGTCAACTTTTTCAAAATGCTCGTAAACACGTTTTCTGACTTGCTAGAGAGCTGAAATTTTCACAGTAGGTTTGGCTTGTGGGGAGGATAAAGCTATTGAAAATTTGAGATCGATCGAATGTACCGTAATTAAATGAATGCATTTTTAGTTTATCTCTATATGTAGCGATCAGCTTTTGTTGACATTTTACGCGTCACGCTGAGTTAAGTTCAACCATCCGTGACCAAAACTTTTCCCTGCCCCCTGCCTTTTATAACAAAGGGTATTTAAGGCAATATCAGTCTGTAAATGTTTGTCGCGTTTAAAGCATGATAAATACTTTTTAGTTATGTCTCATATATAAGGGATTTATAGTCTAAAAACTTTGTTTTACCGGGTTGTTTAAAGAGTTGAAATTTTCATGAATGAAATTAAGTTTTACAAATTTTTTGTTAACGCGTAAAAGAAGAAAATAAAATGAACAAAAAAACTTTTTTTTAAAAAGATGGGGCTCAGCTGCAGTGAGGAATTTTAGAATCCCGCGTGAAAAAGCAGAAAATATTTTTTTAGTCACAAACTAAGTAGTCACACAGAGGGACTCAGAACTTTTGTATTAGTTGATCAAATTTTATATCTCACATTACATCCCACAATCGATCGCAATAAATATCAATAAAACTTAGATTTCTGAGTCCACCTGTGTGACTACTTAGTTTGTGACTGAAAAATTATTTTCTGTTTTTTCATGCGAGATTCATCTTTTTAAAAAAGTTTTTTTGTTCATTTTATTTATTGTGAAAATTGTTTTTGTTGAAATGGTGTTTCGTAATTATTATAATAGCAGGGTTCTCTTCTTATATATCTTAAAGACTCACGGTCAATGATTTGTTCATTGTGGCTTTTATTATCTCTTCTACTTCTATTATATTGGGCGGTTCTCAGTGCGTCTGCGAAGTGAATGCTTTGCAAGGCTGTATACTCGTCTGGGGAATCTGTTACTGGGAGATTTGAGAGCACGAGGCAATAGACACAAATGCGTCAACTGCTATCGCATCAATTGAACCTTTTGGAAGCTTGACCCAATCACTAATTGTCCTCGGCAGGAACTGAGCAGCTCCTGTATTGTAGACTTGTATTTATCAACCTGGACACCTTGTCAGGGCCTCGCACTTGTGAAGTCTTATTTATTATTGTCATCAAAACCAAATAGAGATTTTTTGCGGAAAACACCGCAGCTAAGTTTTCATTTTATTTTATTTATTTAAGTTTACTTTATTTGTTTTTGTCTATTTATTCGTTGAGGGATGTTTTATGCCGAAACCCTTGTTGTTTTGTGATGTCCTGTTAGCTGTGTATTTACCATGTTTAAGTAACATATATTTTTTTAATCCTAAAGTAAAAGTCTTATTGCAGTCTCGCACATTTTTTGTCAATAAGTTTCAATCAGAACTAAAATTAATATTCAATATTTAAACACTGTTTAGACCGCTAAATATATTTAACTTTAATTTGATTCAAAATAGACGTCGATGACGTCATGTCAGACAACAAAACTTGACAACCTGTCACCCGACACACCTGACACACCTGGTCCACCTGACACACCTGGCCTACCTGACACACCTCGCCCACCTGACACACCTGGTCCACCTGACACACCTGGCCTACCTGACACACCTGGCCTACCTGACACACCTGGCCTACCTGACACACCTGGCCTACATGACACACCTGGCACACCTGGTCCACCTGACACACCTGGCACGCCCGACACACCTGGCACACCTGACACACCTGGCCCACCTGACACACCTGGCACACCTGACACGCCTGGCCCACCTGACACACCTGGCCTACCTGACACACCTGGTCCACCTGACACACCTGGCCCAGCTGGTGCCCATGTAATCAATGTCATAGAGGCCGCGTGACCAGGACATCTGAGGCGAATTTAATTTATTCAGAGCCACGCTGTAACAATGCCATTGTTTAATGATTAATGTGTAATATCTCAATAGGTCAAACAAAGTTTGTAAGTGAAGTAGATGGACTTAAGACGTCATGATAAGTTATAGATTGATTTATAATACAATAAAATCAAAACAAATACCCCCTCCCTCCGCCCCCAGGCACAAAAATAATCAATGCACATGGATAAATGAATTTTATTTACGTTTCCAAGAAAAAGAAACGTAAATATATGTCTAAAACGTGGGCCGAGTGTTTGGTATAAAAATTAAAGATTTATTATTCAGAAGGCAAAAGAGAGATCTATCAGTGACAGAATGAGAGAACTGCATATGTAAAACCTCATAAGCACACGCCCCACGTTTTTAGTCATATTAATTGAAAGTACTTGAACTTATAACTTTTAAATTATTATCTTCTTTTTAGTCCACTTATAAAAACGTGGTTTTAAAAAATCCTTTTTACCTCTATTTATTTTCCTCTTTTTAGTCCAATTATAAAAACGTGGTTTTTAAAAATCTATTTTTACCTCTATTTGTTTTACCAAACACCTCATAAGCGCCCGCCCAACTTTTTAATACCACGGCGATGAGGTCACGGGGTGAACTCGGCACGTGAATGTGAACAATAGTAGGCGGATACATATTATGCTAAATAGAGATAAACTAAAGAATGCAATAATTTACTTACGGTACATTCCATCGATCTGAAATTTCGATACAATACATTGTCAGCCAAGATATATCTGTGGTAAAATTTTGAGATCTCTAGGACCATTAAAAGTGGTTTAATTTTAAGTTGGAAAATTTGAAATTTTGCGGACAGAAAGACAGGAACGAAAACAATGTGGACAGACAGGAACGAAAGCAAGTTAATAAATAAAGATATTAAAAAAAAGGATTTTTTTTTAAACCACGTTTTTATAAGTGGACTAAAAAGAAGAAAATAATTTAAAACTTAAACGTTCAAGTACTTTAATTTCATATGACTAAAAACGTTGGGCGGTACTTCAAAATTGCATTCTAATTTAGAAATACAACACAAAGACAGGTGTTTGGAATAAAAAAAATAAAGATTTATAATTTAGAAGGCAAAAGAGAGATCTATCAGTGAGAGAATGAGTGAACAGTGAACTGCATATGTAAAACCTCATAAGCGCTCGCACCACGTTTTTAGTCATATTAATTCAAAGTACTTGAACGTTTAAGTTTTAAATTATTTTCTTCTTTTTAGCCCATTTATAAAATCGTGGTTTTTTTTAAATCCTTTTTTACCTTTATTTATTTTATTCTTTTTAGTCCACTAATAAAAACGTGGGTTTTTTTAATATTTTTTTAACCTCATCAGTGCCGCCCAACGGTTTAATACCACGGCGATGAGGTCACGGGGTGAACTCGGCACGTGAATGTGAACAATAGCAGACTGATACAGATGCTTATATAGAGGTTAAACTAAAAAATGCATTAATTTAATTACGGTACATTCGATCGATCTGAAATTTTGATACAATGCATTGTCATCTAAGATCTATCTGTGGTAAAATTTTGAGCTCTCTAGGACCATCAGAAGTGGTTTAATGTTACGTTGGAAAATTTGAAAAATTGCGTACAGACAGACAGACAGACACGAAAGCAAGTTAATGAAAACGTGGTAATAAAAACATGGTAATAAAATCGCGGTAAAATCGATTTCCTATATGTAGCCGAGTGGTAACTTTAATTTCAAAAGGTACACACTAAATAAACTGCTAAGTGGGGACTTTAACAGAACAGTTTTAATTTAGTAACAATTAAACAAAGTTCTTTCTGTCTCAGTGCGGTGCGCATAGTGCGGCGCGGTACGGATGTGCACACTACTACACATATATAGACTGCGTCTTCTTGCTTGCTCTAAAAAATGAGGATCTACTTTCTGGCGAATTATATATAACTAGACGCCCCGCGGCGTAGCATACGCCGCAGAATTGCTCATGGAGAGTTCTTTTACCCATTTAATGCACTTTTTAGGGCGCCTACGGCGCCGACCTTATTTCAAAAGCCCAACTAACTTGTCCTTGTTTGATCAATACGAAATATTAAACTTTCTGAAATGCACACAAAGTATTTTATAATAGGGGTTCCCTTTTCCAAAATTAAAATATCAGCGAAAACAATGACGTCATATAATTTTTTTACAGCGCATATTTAATTTGCACACCTTTTGATGCATTGGTGCAGTAATTTGGTGCGCTGCTTTCTAAAAATGCACATGCAGCTTCTTGTTGCCTCGCAGGGTCCGACCACGAAGAGAATTATATATATAGACTAGTGTAAAAGCCTGCTAAGGCTCACACACACACATAGTTCATGCGTTGTTTCGGTAATTGACGTTCTGTGCTAAAAACAATGACCTCATATACATTTTCTTACGGTGAAATCTTTAATTTATTTATAATAATTTTGCGCGCCTTTTTGCGCGCCTTTCGATGGGGAGACACACGCTTACAGCGCATACACCACATACGAACGGCGATTATGTATTAGATATACATTATATAGATATAGATTGTCAACATCGGATGTGCATTACAAATAATTATTCGCCCGTAATCGCTGCACCATAAAGCACCGATACAAATATATTTTATCAGTTGTTTTGTTCTTGTGAAAATTTAGATGATTTAGATTTAGAATTGTTAATTTATTTTAAACTCTTTTGAAATTTAATTGACAATACCGTGAGACATATTATTATTAACTTGTGTTACTAAAAAAATTATTTTTAGTAACTTTAACTTACGTTTACAACAATTAATTTCAAATATAAAATACATTTTAAATATCGCATTTATTTATGCGTTTAGAGACTTTGAATTTAATATATTAAGGTTAACATGTATATATCTTTAACTATATTAGCGGAAAATGTGTGCTCTCTTAGGAAAATATATTTATGCAAGTGGCACGCCACTTGACTTCGATCCCTATTTTTAGGGACACCATGACAATGAAATTCAATGATTTTCTTACCAATCGGTTAATACTAAATACAATAAATAATAACAATAATTAATTAATTAAATAATAATAATCTATATATATTTTATGCTTTTTTTTTACTTCTAATGTTTATAAGATTAGTAACTTGAACGTAGAAACATAATTAACATACTTACAATTGACATTTTTACTCACATAATCAGGGAGACAATATTTGACTGTTAATATAAATTTTTTTTAACCATTGATAAAAATTAGGCATAATATTCGACATCTTTTATTCTCAAGCAACATTTTTAAAGAACATTTCATAGTTCCAGCCCCTGACGATGTAGAACATAGTTAGTTGAAGTACAGTAGTTACCGCCCACGACCACCAAGAACATAATTAGTTGAAGTACAGCAGTTACCGCCCACGACCATCAAGATCAGGGAAGACAAGTGAAAGACAATTAATTATTCTTTTCAAAATCGTTAGATGACACGTAGCATATATCTAACCGAATTCATGCCAAAAGTTTAAGGACTGTAGGCAATTTTATTTATTTATTTATTTTTTGGGGGGGGGCTCATGTGACTACCACTTCTGCACATGCAAAATAGTGCACCGGTCCCTGGTGCAATAGCAAAACTCTTGCCGGTCCACCATACTAAAAAGTTTAAGACGCACCGGTTTACGGCAGTTAAATGCGGTTTCCTTGTGAGCTTTGCGTAACTCAGAAACTTGTGTTCACTCGAATAATATTTTCTTTCATTTCTAGATGATAGAATTATCTTAGACATAAAACTAGTTTTCCAATTTGATAATCAGTAATAGATGTTTGTTTAGGACTGGCATCTAAATCCTAAATGTCATGAAACGTCAACTAAATATCTATATATATAATTCACCAAAGCGAGTACATGAGATTCGTAGTGTAGTAGTTATCACGTCCACCTTCCGCGGGGAAGGTCCTGGGTTCAAGCCCCAGCGAAAAATTTGTTGGTTTTTTTAATTTTTAAAAATGTGTGTTTTAGGCCCGTTATTTTTCCCCTTTATTGCGAACATGGGTGACCCTCCCTAGGGTCGGCCAATCACAGTGTATGGTTGGCAAGCTAGGGTGGTGGACAGGTAGATAACTGCAGTGCAAATGTCTTGAGACAAACAATGCGTCGGTGCCCCCCCCCCAACTGACTTTCACTCGCATTTATTTTGATTTTTTCGTGCTGTAGTTTGTGTCCGTTCTTTCCCCACCTCCTTTGCACTATCCATGAGCAAGTCTGCGGCGTATGCTACGCCGCGGGGATTATCTAGTTAAATATACTTGTTTTGCATCTTTCTTTTTATACTATTTTTTAAAGGAAAGAAAATAATACCCAGTCTCAATGCTCAAAGAGAAGTGACTATCAAAATTAAATGTTGAGTATTTATACTTGTTTAATAAATATGACTACCTGCCGGTACAAAATCTCTATTTGACACACATTATCTGCACCGTCAGTGTTAGCACACAAAAATGAAAAACTTCAACCCGCGAGTCAGTCACATCACTTCTTGAGATCCCTCGAAAGGCTACTTAAAAGTCAAGTGGGACGATTGACCTGTCAGGTTCGTGACCCCTTGATACGCTGATATTAGATGCCTTGAGATTGTGTGGTTTTACCTAATACTAATACACTGATACGGACCTGGACTCAATTTACTCACCGGTAACTCACCATCTTACTCCACCAACGGTACATCGTACGGTTGTGACATCGACGGTGTCTGGATTAGCAATTACAGCACCTACAAATTGTGATGATAAAGCTTAACATAGCACCAATAGATATTGATATAAAAGTTTAACATAGCACCAATAGCTTTTTGTATCAAAGTTTAACACAGCACCAATAGCTTTTTGTATCAAAGTTTAACACAGCACCAATAGATTTTAATATCAAAAGTTCAAAGGTGCATAGTGCAGTCAATGAAAATTTAAGCATGCTTTTAAATTTATCCACGGATGTCACATTTATCCACGGATGTCCCATTTATCCACGGGTGTCACATTTATCCACTGATGTCACATTTATCCGCGGATGTCACATTTATCCAATGGTGTGACATTCATCCACGGATGTCACATTTATCCAATGGTGTCACATTTATCCACGGATGTCACATTTATCCACGGGTGTCACATTTATGCACGGATGTCACATTTATCCACGGATGTCACATTTATCCACGGATGTCACATTTATCCACGGATGTCACATGTATCCCCGGATGTCACATTTATCCACGGGTTTCCACCCAATCCGCACCCAGCATTTTTCTTAAGCCCGACATGGGATGACCACTATGACTTGCTCTGTCCATTGTCTCACTTGAGGTTAAGACGGCCCTGGGTAGTAGTAATTGCATGAAGCCACGTCGAGCACAAAACGCTTCGGGTATTTAACACAACAAGACAGGGCAACTAATTACATTAATATGTCATTGGTTCAATATAATAATCAAATAGAAACTTTCACGAAGAAAATCAAACAGCTTGCGTATTTATTTATTTATTTATTTTCTTGTTTTACAATATTTATTTATTATTATTATTTTTAAATACCGGTTTTCATTAAATTATTAGTATTATTTTTCTGGGAGGATAGCTGGATGTGGTTTGACCATAACAAACACATTTCCTTAGTCTGCAAGGTGGCGTAGTGAAGGGGGAGGTCGAACTTGTGGACTGCTTTTGTTGTCAACAATTATTTGAGGTAAAAACAGAGATGAATGTGTGCAGAGGTTCAGAGGCGGGGAGGAAGGGGTTTAAGTATCTTGATAATTACCAGAGAAAGCGCTAGATCAGGTGTCGATTAAGATAGCGCGGGGGGGGGGCGGTCCAGCCACTTTCACAGTTAACATTAAAAACTTTTTGTAAAGATCTTCATTATGGATTTCAGATTTCATTTAAGTGCCTCTCTCATATTCTTCCGTCTTCCTCCCTCTATTGATCTCACATTCACATTTCTCTCTCTCTCTCTCTTTCTTTCTCTCTCCCTCTCTCTCAAACTTTAAAGTCCATAGTTGTTTCTAACAAAACTATGATCAAATTTAATTTTTAAAAATTCACTCTGTTTCTGAAGTTAATTTTTTTTTCAAGGCAAGCGTTATTCACACAGCTATGGGAATATTGTCCAGCATTATTCCCACAGCTGTGTGAATAATCACTCCGTTTTTTCAACTCGCCAACACGATCCGCCCTTGTAACTATGGCTCGTTTATTCGTGTTACGATAAATACAGCACGTCTCTCACTCACATCTCTCTTTTCTCTTTCTCTATCGTCTCTCTCATGTTTGGGCCCTACTACTACTAGTACTAGTACTATACGCTAACTCCTTCACATGTTGAGATACACACAGTTATTCCCCCTTTTAATTCCACCATACAAATTATAATTCGTCTTTTTGAATGGGGTCACTTCTCTCTGATAAGAAATGTTTTTACACCGTCTGGGCCTGTGGGTTAAATTCATGTCATGTTGACGCCAGGTTTCTAACGTAGGTAAGATTTCAGTATATTTATTTTTTTACAGAGTACAAATTTCCACTCCTTTGTTGACACGCAGGATTGATAATTGATGTCTACAATTACTTGGCTACGAAGCCATTTTAGATAATAATACTATTAATACTCTAATACCACATGTGGCACACCCACACTATAAAGTGCTTAAGACTTATGTTATACTCGCGATATCGATTAGTGACGTGCAAGGCAGAATTTGTAGAGATCTAGAATATTATTTATACGAACTGGATATTTATTTTTATAAACGTGTCATCGTCGTGACCCAGTTCGAATCATTACAGTACAGTCACTATTACTATTCAGTGCATGTTTGGGTAAACCTTAAAAATTTATTCGCCATTTTTCTCGCAACAATATTTTCATAATTCGTTTTATGAAATGAAAGGGATGTTTAGCCTGATTAATCCACATTTTCGTAACTCCTAGCTTTTGTGTTCTCAATATTGTAAAATGAGTTCTATCTTAAACAAGACACACAGATTGGGATCCAACAAATGTTGACTGCTGATCACTGATGCACGCCACATGCAACAAAGCGGGATTATTAAATATAAAAAATGGGCGTGGACATCATAGAGTCATAGAGGGTTGTTTTGTTTTTGTTTTGTTTTTTTTGGGGGGGGCGCTAATCAAATGCAGTGGCTAGTGTTAGTTTAGCCCTTGGCTAGTAAAAAAAATTCTCACTTCATTTATTTATAAAAATATGCTGTCTCAGTAGAGCAAATCCTAAATTGTAGTCTCTGTCTGTTTTTAAAGAGATTAAGTACAGTCTACAGCCTACCCCCTTTTTTTAATTTTCAAAGCCACTGAATGAATTGTCTATTGCCATCGAAGGTTCATTAAAGCAGCTGCATCCCAGGGCTCCTTAAAGTAAACCTTGAACAGTGGTATGAGGAAATCACTCCGTGTCAGATCCAGGCTATTATATTTTAATTAGTGTCATCAGATTGATCTGGTCCCTACACAAGCTATACACAATAGTAATAGAATCATAAACAAAAAACTGTCCTGTCAATACCAATTTTAATGACAAAAAAAAATGTCTGCCACCAACATCAGTCATCAGATCAGCCACCAACATCAGTCAACAGTTCAGATCATTTCAACCACCCTACAAATAAACTAGTACATGTACTAGCATGTCCAATGTCCATTTAATGTGTCAAAAAAGTAGTAATTTAACAGGTGAAAATGGAAAGCTTGTTAAAGTTAAGGGGATCAAAATCAACAGTTATGTTTCATCTTAAAGATATAAGTGTTACAGAAATTTTATTTTGACATTTAAATTTAATGTTATTTAGGCTATCAACAAGTTACATATTAATAAAGGGATCATATGTATGAATTTTATATGCACTATGGTCAAATAAAAAAAAAGTGCCTCTTATTCTTAGTACTAACTTAATATTAATCTTGAAGGGAAAAAAATATCTGAAAATGTAGTTACATTAATATTTATAATTAATAAACTGTTAAGTTAGGTTTTTTAAGATACATTTTTATTCTAGTAATAGATTATTTGCCTATTTTTATATGGGGGATATAAAAAATATCCGCTTAAATAAATTTTTTAAAACATCTTATTTTTATATTATATGCATCCTGAAGTGGTGGAGGTTATCTAATTTTGGCATAATTATTGGCGGGGAAAAGTAGGGAGGGGGGGATGTTTACAAATGTTTTAAAATAAGGGATCAAATACTGCCCAAAAATTGTTTAAAATCTTAATGATTTTGACAAAATAATCAGAATTTCAACCAACAACTTAGCTGGGACAAGACATTCAAATCTACTAATATTTTCAGTTTGAAGCACAAGTTAAGAAATTGACATGACTTACTAGTAATGGTTAATGGGAAAAGCTGGATCATTTGAGAAGAAAAGACTGATATAATCACCCATCACATTATTATTGTTGCTGCGTTTAAGTCCAATTATTAATTAAAATGAAATTCATTGTGTTAATTATTATTCAGTTGGCATTAGTAAGTTCAAGATAAATTAATTATGTTTAATAATTGCATATTATTACTGTAAGTGATTGATTATGTTAAACTTGAATGTGAATTTTCACCTAGTTTCAGATAACACGCCTTCTATGAGGTGACAAAAATGGTGGAGTCCTTTGGTGGGACCAACTTGCATCTTGGGGACATTTTGGTCCTTGTGGGATATTTTGCTTTTGTCCTTGCTGTAGGATTATGGGTAAGTCAGTGGACTGTAAAAGAGTTTGTAGTTCTTCTCACAAACCACAATTTGTTTTATTTTTAATGTTTTTAAAAAATACAAGATTTATTCCTTTTTATTTTCCATGCAAAAAATTGAAGTTTTAATAATCTTTCCCTCCTAACCCCACCCCAAAGCTTTTGATAAAACAGACATCTCTGAAATGTTTTATAAAACAGACATCTCTGTAATGGTTTATAAAACAGACATCTCTGTAATGGTTTATAAAAGCAGACATCTCTGTAATGGTAAAGACATTTTGTTTCACTTTGAATTTAAATAACTAAACAATTAACTTGGGGAAAATGACATACACCAGCAGTAAAACGTTCTTAAAGACTACACATACTAAGTCTGTGATGCTCAACTTTATTGGTGTGCCTACTTTCCTGTTTCAGAGCTCCAGGCAGAACAGAGGCAGTGCCGGGGGATATTTCCTGGCTGGAAGGAACATGCATTGGATACCAGTGAGGTTTTTTATTTGTGCAACAATCACCCAAACTCATTTCGGAACCATGGGCCATCCATGGTTTTGATTCATGAGCCCATATTTATACTTTTATAGCTGCTTTTCTTTGTGTCTGTCTGTATGTAAGCGTCATATCTTGCAACATCATGTTTAACACACTTTGCATTGTTTGATTGAGCTGGAATTTGGCAGACGCCCTGTATCTTATCTGTTACAGACACTCCTATACAGAAGATTATTGTCCAGTGACAATACAATATTCCAAAATTTCAGTAAATTTTATCAGTCACTAGTCAAGTTATTTGCAATATTGATTATCTTTTTAATTCTTTTAAACAAGAATGCAGTAGTTAGCGTGTATGCATATAGGAAATGTATTTTAAGCCAGTCCCTTCCAGGGGGGGGGGAATTCATATATCAAACTTTTGGTTGGTGGTGCTAATTATTATGAGTTTAACAATAAGTAAACAGTTGTGAAATTATTTTTTTTAATAAGCAAAGTATAATTTTCTATTTGTCATTCATGACTCTATGTTATAAAACTAGCAATAATATTTAAAATGTTTCCTACTTAATTATTGATGAAAATTTAACTATTTGAACTAATTATTTCCTTTTTTTAAATTATTCTTTTTTTTTAATGTAGCTCTAAATTGATGGGATAAAGTAAATTTTAAATTATGCAAACAACTATATTTTTTAAAGAATGATGCCATCAAGTAATGCATACTCCATGCCTATCCCTACTTAAATAGACATGATTTTATCATGAAATGTAATTTTAAAGCAGAAAGTTCATGTTTGATATCTAAAAAAAACTATATTAGAATTACAGACCATTTAATTTTGTATTGATATAAATGTAATTCAATTCTATGTGTTCTTAAGATTTTTAAGTCTATAAAGTTTTTTGGGTTTTTTTGTTTACAATATTCTTGGGTTTCAGTTTAGGGGGAGATAAACCCTCTATCCCACCCAGTCATTATTTAGGTCAATCTGATGAACAAATTTTGTCTCTACAGGTTGGGGCGTCTCTCTTTGCCAGCAACATTGGAAGCCTCCATTTTGTGGGCCTGGCGGGGTCCGGGGCGGCAGCAGGAATCTCAATCGCCAATTATGAACTTAATGTAAGGATGGGTAGACTAAATTTAACATGTTAAACCATTGGTTGGCTAGGGCTAGACTAATTTAACATGTTAAACCATAGGACGGCTAGGGCTAGACTAATTTAACATGTTACACCATAGGACGGCTAGGGCTAGACTAATTTAACATGTTAAACCATAGGACGGCTATGGGCTAGACTAATTTAACATGTTAAACCATAGGAGGGCTAGACTAATTAAACATGTTAAACCATAGGACGGCTAGGGCTAGACTAATTTAACATGTTAAACCATAGGACGGCTAGGACTAGACTAATTTAACATGTTAAACGATAGAACGGCTATGGCTAGATTAATTAAATTTAATGTGTAAAACTATTTTTGGTTTGTTGGTAGACAGGCAATGCGCTTGTGACTTGGTCATGAATTTAAACACCATCTAGGCAGCCTGTCTGATCACACGTCTTGTGGAAAGGGCACACATAGCAAGGAAAATGTCTTTTTTTCCAATTTATACCATATGATTAGTATTTCATTGAAATTTTTCCCAAGCCATGTTCCCTTAAAGTTTCATTGGTTCATGTGCAAAAAAAAATAAATTAATCAGTGTGCAAATTTACCAGTTTTTCTGTGCAAAATTTTACACCCCACAAACACTTATAATTACCAAACTTTGCTGCCCGTTAACTCTAAACTTCTGCGAGGTGTCTAGCAGATAGCTGTGCAGCCACGGGGCTGAAAGGTAACATTGGTCCCCAGTTGTAAAGACATTAAAATTTGTTAATGGACTGTCCACGGAAGATAATTGAGATTAAATAATTGTACTACAGCCTTCACACCCCACCCCTCGCTCACACACAGCACCTTTCTAATGTTTCCATGACAAAACAAAGAGGTGACAAATTGACAATTGACAAAACGACAAGTGACAAAACGACGATGTGACAATGATTCTAGTAAATGAAGATTATTTTATTTACAGGCGATGCTTGTTTTAGTTTTGTTGGCCTACGTCTTCCTTCCAGTTTATATAGCCTCAGGGGTAAGTCACTTGTGTGATATCAAGACTAAAATCTCTCCTCACGTTGTTGACAACCCTATTTGTTTTAAACATGTTCTTTTATTTACACCTCAATTATTTACAATTAATTGTTTGTTTACCCAAGAGAAATAATCTAATTAATTTTTTGTGTTATATGTATAGATATTTGTTTGCCGTTAAGGATATACTA
This sequence comes from Ampullaceana balthica, assembly GCA_944989445.1. Lineage (NCBI taxonomy): Eukaryota > Metazoa > Mollusca > Gastropoda > Lymnaeidae > Ampullaceana > Ampullaceana balthica. The sequence goes on from CALYLW010000870.1 coordinate 234,311, forward strand.
TTTCAGGGAAGATTTAAATTATAGATTTGGATGTCCTAGAATTTATTGTGGTTTCTCCCATCATTTCTGCGTCTTCCATAGCCATGCACTCTAACCTCTCTACTTAAATGCCATTTATAACATGAATAAGTCTAACTTGTTCGGTTCTCACCGTCTATAGATTTACACCATGCCCCAGTACTTACAACGGAGATTTGGTGGAAAGAGGATCCACATATTCTTGTCTGGCCTTACGTTGCTCATGTACATCTTTACTAAGATATCGGTGAGAAGTTTGGCAGGTGTCATAGTCATTTGTGTGGCATGTGTTATAGTGATTTGTGTGGCATGTGTCGTAGTGATTTGTGTGGCATGTTTGAATGTTTGCAACGATTGTCCATGTTTTTGTAACAGTTTTCAATGTGTAAATGTTTGCTTCTGTCTGGGTAGCATAGATATTTAAATCGGTTTATTATGTGTGAATATGTGCACGAGTTTGAGATGTATGAGTTTCTCTTTACTTTGGCTTGTGAAATTGCTTTGGATAATTAGAGCTAAACACTTTAAAAAAGGTAAAATGAAAAATTCCTCTAACGGTGAATGCGTTACAAATATAAATTCAGTACAGCTCAATGTTTTTAGAAAAATATCTTTTTAAAATTGATTCAAATGTCTTTGACTTTGAAAAGTTTGTGTAATTAAAAAGTCAATTCATCATTTTTAACTAGAATTTAGAATGTTTATTTCCACCGAATAATTTGATTGACTGGCTTATTACCCAGTCATCCAATGAACTGAGCCAATTCCTTATATCCCCCAGGCAGATCTGTACTCTGGCTCCATTTTCATAGAACAGTCACTGAACTGGGACATGTATGGTGCTGTATCATTGCTTCTAGGAATAGCCGCAATATTCACTATCACAGGTACGTGTTCATCCCTCTTTTCACCGTTATAAAACTTGCTTTGATTAGAAATGCTAAAAACAAACTATTAAAATTATTTCCTCAGCTCAACAACTTCACCTCTACACTAGACAGTTTTATTTATTATAATAGTGTGGGCTCACTATTGCCGAAATTGTCACATTCAGGAGTGTGTGTCACTTATGGGGTTTTTAATATAAAATTATGTTAATTATGCACATTTTGGAGTTTTCACATGTTGGAATGCCATTGATGGTCGATAATTACTTCACAATACTTTAAAAATATTTCCGTATATACTCGTTCTATAGCCCGTTCGTTCATAAGCTGACCCCCTTCTTTTTGGAAGAGAATAGTATAGAAAGTGTGTAACCTGCTCGTAAACCGATGCCAAGAGTTACCAGTATTTTTTTTATTTTTTTTCAACAGTGGCAAAAGCGCGTACATTAAAATTCGTTGTTGAAAACAAAATTTGTAAAACAATTTATTCAAACATTCACAAAAATAAATAAAATGAATAAATAAGGTAAGTGCAGATGTTTAATAATATATTATAGCTTCTGGTAGAGCGTCGAATCTTGTAGAATGTATACAAGGACCTTGATGATCTACAATAACAACACCGATATTCAATGTGCACGCAGAAATCACCTATGACCCCCTCGTAAGCCAAACCTCCAACATTTTCCCCTAGATTTTGTCCAAAAAAAAAGTCAGCTTTAGAACGAGTATATACAGTAAAAAAAATTTAATACATACCGGGAGAATTATAGTTTCTTTTATGTTTAAATATAACTTTTAGCTGATACAATAATAATAATAAATTGATAATTTATATAGTCTTTTACCCCAGTAAGGACCTGGGCTCACAGCGCATTACATAAAGATAATAACATACATATAAGTATTAAATAAACATTCATATCCTAACAACCACATAAATAACAGTAGGGTACACATAAGCTACATTTATCATAGAAGAAATGTTTAGTTAATTTTGAAAGTGAAGTTTGAAAAGATTTTATTATCTCCCCTTTATCTCTCCACAGGAGGTCTGACTGCTGTCATATGGACAGACTTCATTCAGACTATAATCATGCTGGTTGGTGCCTGTGTATTAATGATAAGAGGTCTGTACCATTGATTAGAAGTTAATGGTTGTATGTGAAGGACGATGAACACACACACACAAATTAATTTCAAAACTGAATGATCATTTAGTGTTTGGAATTGTATCAGTTTTCTGTCCAAAAAAAGAGATTGTCTAAAAGGCAAGGACAAATAACCAGTAGGAAAACCTATCCAACTGTCTTGAACCCTGATCTGTTGACCTATGACCCACCCCCAGGGGTCATGATAGCCATAAACTTTTTTCAGTAGCCTTCAATGCAATACTGATTGATGTTTAAATGCTACACTTACCACTTCATTCATCTATCACACTCATCAAACAGACCAGACTAAATATTAATCTAGTTTACCTTAAAATTGAAGATTTAAATAATTTAGACTTATCCGTGTCACAGAGGACTGTACGATGCTAACCTGAAGTATTATAACAACAAATGGGATATTGCTTTTGTGATCACGTTACTGTCATGTGATATATAACTGTGACCTAACTTTCAGCTTTCAGCGAGGTCGGCGGCTTTGATGCCATGGTAGAGAAATACCCGAAAGCCATACCAGAAATCAGCCTCAAAGGCAACAACACATGCGGTTACCCGCGTGAGGATTACATGCACTTGTTCCGAGATCCAGTTTCCAGTGACCTGCCCTGGCCAGGTATTCTGGGTCTGACAATCAACTCCATCTGGTACTGGTGCTCAGACCAGGTATGGCACTTTGCAGATATACATGGCTTTTTCTATATTCTTCATCAAAGCCTGATGTATTCTTCTAAATTAAATATGATAGATTTATACAATGATACAGTTGGTGCCCTACCTGAACATTCGGTGCCCTACTTGTACAGTCAGTGACCTACTTGTACAGTCGGTGACCTACTTGTACAGTCAGTGACCTACTTGTAAATTCAGTGCCTTACTTTTAGTCAGTGCCCTACTTGTACGCTCAGTGACCTACTTGTACAGTCAGTGACCTACTTGTACAGTCAGTGATGTGACCTACTTTTACAGTCAGTGACCTACTTGTCACCCATGTCTCCTTCCAGGTTATAGTCCAGCGAGCACTTGCTGCCAAAAATTTCACACACGCCAAAGCTGGGACTCTGATGTGTGGTTTCCTGAAGATTCTTCCACTCTTTATGTTGGTGTTTCCTGGAATGATATCAAGGATTCTCTTTCCTGGTAACCAGTTACAACGTTTATTGGGATGCAACACTAAATTACTTTATTTCTATTTATTATTTCTTCTTAATGTCTTTGTTTTAAGAGCGAAATTCAATATCAGTCATTTTTTTTACCAGAAAGTATTAGACTATAATAATGTGTCCGGATGAATTCTGGATGATTGATTGATAATCATGGGCGTAGGGAAGGGGGGGGGGCAGTTGCCCCCCCCCCTACATTTGAGAAGAAAAAAAATTAACTTATTAATAAATGTTGTATTTTAACTATTACAGTACTAATTTGTAAGTCTTATTAATTTCTAAGGTTTTTTTCAACCCTTATTTTATACTGAACTTGAATTTAATTGAAAATTGTACCTGTATGGCATTGCCAGTTAAAAATTTAAAAAAGTGGGATTTTTTTGCCCCCCCCCCTGGAAAAATTCCTAGCGACGCCCATGTTGATAATTATAATTAATAAATAATATATTGATTATTTATATAGTGTTGTACCCCATTAAGGTACTGGGCTCACAGCGCTTTGCATAAAAATATAACATACAAATAAGTATTAAATAAACATTCATATCCTAAAAACCACATAAATGACAGTACGGGTACACATAAGCTACGTTTATCGTTGGAGGAAATGCTGTTTCATTAATCAAGAAATTAATTCAAAATACTTTCTCGCGTGTTCTTTTCTTTTTTTCTCCATTATCATTACATTAGCAAATAGAGGGGCACACAAAAATAAAACTCAAAGAACTTATATAGTTCTAAATATCTATAAGCTTTTTAATTTTTTTTGCTTTGGTACATAGGTATGACAAATTGTAGTAATTCAACCCTTTTGGCATCTAGAGAGTGTGTTCAGATTTAGCAAGGGATGCCATTGCTAGAGGGAGTTTAACACAAAATAATAATTTTATTTCATTTGTCAAAAACAAAGTTGGGTGGGGATGGGAAAATAGGTGGGGGGCATAGTTATTGAAAATTTCTGGATATTTCACTGTTGTAGTCTATCCATGGTTAATTTTTAATATCCTGTCAATGTTACCAGATACAGTTGGTTGTTCAGACCCAGAGATATGCACCAAGGTCTGCGGCAGCCCGAGCGGATGTACGAACATCGCCTACCCGACACTCGTCATCAACCTGCTGCCGGCTGGTGCCAGGGGCATGATGCTGGCGGTCATGCTGGCCGCCTTGATGTCGTCCCTGACCTCTATCTTCAACAGCAGCAGCACCATCTTTGCCATGGACGTGTGGACACAAATCAGGAAGAAGGCTTCTGAGCTAGAGATTATGATAGTTGGCAGGTGAGTATTACTTACAGCAACTGTAGGTTAGACGGGGGTCTTTATGTAGGTTAGACGGGGTGTCTTTATGTAGGTTAGACGGGGGTCTTTATGTAGGTTAGACGGGTGTCTTTATGTAGGTTAGATGGGTGTCTTTATGTACGTTAGACGGGGGTCTTTATGTAGGTTAGACGGGGGTCTTTATGTAGGTTAGATGGGTGTCTTTATGTAGGTTAGATGGGTGTCTTTATGTAGGTTAGACGGGTGTCTTTATGTAGGTTAGATGGGTGTCTTTATGTAGGTTAGATGGGTGTCTTTATGTACGTTAGACGGGTGTCTTTATGTAGGTTAGATGGGTGTCTTTATGCAGGTTAGACGGGTGTCTTTATATCTTGTGGTAGAATTTATTATTTATTTTAATTTTTTTACTCAAATTTGTTAAAATGTATCAAAGCATTATTCATTTTTTTTAATATTTAGCTGAAACTAGAGTCCTTTACAAATAGATTTTTTCTTGAAACATTCAGTTTAAAACTAGAAGAAATATTTTTCATCATTTGGCACATACTTAGCAAATAACCAGCGTTGACTTTTTTAATGCAATTAACAATTAATTTTGTTTAATCACTTTATATAGGTACTAACAGTGGACATTTTGTTTTGTTTTTTTTATGTCATTCACACAGATCCAGGATGACATTGATTCATAACTTTTATTTACTACATTAAATTATTTAAACCACCCCGTAAAGTAATGGTTTGTTGTTGGTTGTTTTTTTTTGGTCAATTTTTATTTTATTTTATTTGAACCCTGACCTGTTGACCTATGACCTACCCCCTAGGGTGTTTGTGATAGTCCTTGTGTTGGCAAGTATCATCTGGATACCGGTCATCAAAGCCAGCCAGGGGACACAACTTTACGTCTACGTGCAGGAGGTGGCCAGTTTTCTCCAGCCACCCATATGTGCCATTTTCTTACTTGGTCTGTTTTGGGAACGTCTCAATGAAAAGGTGAAAACTGTGTGTGGGAGATGTACTGTTCATAAATAATGTGTGGTGAAAGATGTTCTGTTCATAAATACTGTGTGGTGAGAGATGTACTGTTCATAAATTCTGTGTGCATAGCGATGTTCTGTTCATAAATACTGTGTGCAGACCGATGTTCTGTTCATAAATACTGTGTGCAGAGCGATGTTCTGTTCATAAATACTGTGTGGTGAGAGATGTACTGTTCATAAATACTGTGTGGTGAGAGATGTGCTGTTCATAAATACTGTGTGCCGAGCGATGCTCTGTTCATAAATACTGTGTGCCGAGCGATGTTCTGTTCATAAATACTGTGTGCCGAGCGATGTTATGAAAAATTTAATAGCTACATCGTATAAATAAAATCATTAGTTTGTGGGGATATCTGGATGAATCTATTGTACTCAGCAATAAATTCATATTTTTTTTCAAGATCATTAAAAATAATTTTGGAGCAAACAGTTCACGTAACATGTTTTTTTCTTGCAGTACAAATTCACTTCCCATTATATTGCAGGGTGCATTCTTTGGCCTGGTCATTGGTTTTGTTGCTGGCATCATTCGCTTTGCCATTCAGTATTCTTACACTGCACCTCGATGTGGTAGCCTTGAACCTGACCCGACACCTGATCTGGTCAAGAACTTCCATTACCTGTATTTCTCCATCTTCCTGTGTTTCCTGACAGCCTTGTCAGCTGTGATCATCAGTTTGTTGACAAAACCAATAGACTCTCAGTGTGTAAGTAAAATTGTAAGACTAGCATTGTTACATATTTAAAGCAAACACTCTTAAATGCAAGCATATATATTCATAAAGTATATAATATAATAGAAGTATAAAAGCACCTAAATTAGAAGATACATGTATAGTATTTATTAAACCAAATGTAAGCATCTCCATTACATATTTGAATATACTAGTGATAGTACGAAAGTAACTTATCACAAAAACAACCTGCTCTAGAGTTTGAGGTTAAATATTTAGTTAATTATTTAAAATAAAATATTTCTCAAAAGAAGCTATGCTATAACATCATGTAAATGTAACAAAATAGATTTATTTTCTTATTTTATTTACAGATTCAGCGCCTGACCTGGAGAACAAGAAAAAGCACCAAGCCAAGGCTAAATATAGATGACTGGCTGGCAGGTCGGACAGAAAGTCTGAAAGAGACTTTGGAAGGGGCCATGAGACAAGAATCAAATTATGGTAATGACCAAAGTTTTAATCATGTGGGTTGGTCCCATAATCACGTTAGCTATTTCTAAATTGTATTACTGTGAGTTTAGTTTGGCTAATTCCAACAATCCATATATAATAGTGTTTAAAGTAAAACTTAAACTCTTGAACAATATTTTTACTCTCAATCAATTCATAGTATCGTCATCCAATTCATGGTATCGTCATCCAATTCATGGTATCGTCATCCAATTCATGGTATCGTCATCCAATTCATGGTATCGTCATCCAATTCATGGTATCGTCATCCAATTCATGGTATCGTCATCCAATTCATGGTATCGTCATCCAATTCATGGTATCGTCATCCAATTCATGGTATCGTCATCCAATTCATGGTATCGCCATCCAATTCATGTTTACCAATCAAACTATGAAGACAACAAATTATATGAAAATTGAAATATGCATCAACCCATTCTGCCCTTATCTCATTGAAATTATTTTTTTTCTGTCATGCATGTATTTCATAGCAGACGAACAAACTTTAACGACAAAAATTATAAATTTATTAATCTGGAAACAAATTTTTTTAAATGTTTTTTTTATTTCAAACAATTAATTTTTCTTAATTCGAAACTTGCCAAAGATTTGAACAATTACAAAATAACAATTGCAAATATGTTTTAGTGAACATTGCTAAAGTTTTATTCATTTTAAGAAACATGATAGACTTATGAAACATTGAAACTATAAGTTTTCAGAGCAATATTAAATCTTGAATTTTACTATTATTAATGAATCACGTTAATTATTTTTAAAAAGCTGCAATAATATGAAATCATATAATCTCTTCCCTTCAGATTTGACCACCATTGTGCCAGAAAATGGAGCTGTAAAAGATGAGATAGAAATGGAAGATTTACACAAAGAAGTATTTGTAGAATGTAAGTTTTTTTGCATTAATTTCAATGTTCTAGATACCCTAAACATGGCTAACAGATCTTGTATAGTAATGTATATGGCATTGAAATGCCAAATTTAAATCCAATTTATTCCTTAATATTTTCACACCACCAAACTGCAGTGTCTTAAAATCACATTTTTTAATTCTTGCGATATCCTTACTCACCGACACAACAGCCAAATTGGGCTTCCCTCACCGTGTGTTCAACTGGATTTGTGGCATCGATGCATCCAGCAAGAACGTCTTAGCCAACAGGCAGATGGACATCACGGACATGTTATCCATTTCAGAATCAAAAAAATTACAGCGCCTTACAGCAGCCATGAGTGTACTCTTGGTATCTTCTGCAGTTTTCTTGTATGGATTTTTTTATTGAAAACTAAAACATTTTCATTGGAATGAAACATTTTATGAAACCAGATTGTCATCATTTTTAGAGCTGTATACATATAGTGTGAATTAAGACTTATATGATGTTTTCTGATCTAGGTCATTTATCCAAAACACTGAGCCCCCTCAGGGGCAGGGGTTAATTACCGTATTTATCGGCGTATAACAAGCACTTTTCCCCCCTGAAAATAGGGGGCAAATGATGTATGCGTGTTATACGCCGATACAATGTTAAATTTTTTCCTTGAAATTTCCCTCTTAAAATGAAGGTGCATGCTATACGCCTGTGCCTGTTTTACACCGATAAATACGGTATGTACGGTATGTTGATACCATTTACGCCAATGTCTATGTTCTTATTTTACACAGAACATAAACACCTTAATTTCATCAATAACTTATTTACCAGATTCCTTTTTATTTTATTTTGTCATTTTTTTAATAAGAGGAAATGAAATATCCTATGACAAGTTAAAGACAGTCTTTACTGTTTTTATATTACATATATCTGAATGCACATGATGCTAATTTTAGTGGTCATAAAGGAAAAGTATACAAATTACCAGGTTGTGTAAATGCTTGTCTACGGTTTAATTTATCATGGGGGAGCTATTGATTTTTCTGCAATTCAAGACTTAAGATTTTGTTTACTTTGATGTTATCAATTTTCAGAATATGAAACAAAAAGAGAGGCGTTTGTTGTCTACATTGCTTGATTTTTTAATTTTGTTTTTGTAAGTTTTTTGTTTTACACTTGTTAACACCAGTGTCATATTCATCATTTCTTACTCCTACACTGGCCAAAATGAATTTCCTCAGTGATTCAAACACTGCAATCCTTAACTTGTTGACATATACACAAAATACCAGTCTCACCCCCATTATGTTGACATATACACAAAATACCAGTTAGCATATCAAAGTTTGATGACTGCCATGTTGAAATGTAAAATCTTGTTGATATATTTATTAATCAGAGCCTTCACTGCCAGAGTTTTGTTTTTTTAATAATTCCATTGAGTGACGAGTGACATTGTGTGTATGAGTGAACTGTTCATGCAGATAAAATTTAATTTATTGTATCATTCAGGCAGAGAATAGATGATGTCTTATTTATTTTTGGAAGTCTCTCTCTTTTAAAGTTTATTTTAGTTTCATGAGCTATTGATTGGTATTCTTATAAAATAAAAACTGTAGAACTTTGTCATAATTTCTTTTTCTAGCAAATGTAATTAAACTGGAACATTTCTTTTAACTGAACTAAACAATTTAAATTTTAAGTCATACTCAAATACTTTTTAAATCAATTTTCTATCCTCTAACTCTAAATCTTCAGCATGTTGATTCTCAAAACAGTGTTAAACTATTTAAGAGTGTTTCATGTTAAATTTTCCTCCATAACACTTGTCACTTTTGATGTTAATTATACCAAATTAATTTGTAAGCTTTTATTGTACAAATTATATTTTATTGAATAAATATACCTTAGATTATTGTAATATAATCTAAAATACCACATGTAATAATGGCACCACTGTAATTTCCCATATATATTTTGTTAGAAAATTGATGCAAAAGAAAAAAAGATGAATAAAATGTTGCTTATTGGCACCAAAAAATAAAAGAAGCATAAAATTGTCCTTATTGGTAAAAAATTTTAAACGTATCTAAAACTTCTTAGTGGTCATCATTTTTGTTAATTTGAATTACGGGTCAACAAGTGATAACTACATCCCACTACTACTTGATTAATATTAACCTACCATTTCACTAAATTTCTATTCTCATTTTTTTACTGTGAAAAATAGTTTATGAATAATGCTTAAATTAGGTAACAGTTATAATGTGCATCATCTAAACATGTGGAATGAACATTTTCATTTTGAACAACTCAACTTCTATTAGTAACACTGATATGAAGCCCTTCCTCTGCTTGATATTGAGCTACAATTCCTATATTGATTTGAAAAAATGAAGTTTTATTTTCTAGTTAAATTAATTTTTTTGTTTACTTTTATTGTATTTCTGCTGAAGAACGGTTCTAGTCGAAATGTTCCTAGCCCCTTGATAACCTTTTATTTTAACATCATTCATATTTTATTGTATTTCATCTCTTTGACAGGTATTTATTTAGAATAATAAAGTAAACTAAAACTGAATTTCAATATTTCACATATCTTCTTTATACATATAAGACGCATTTGTTGTCTGTCTGGTTGTCTGTCTGTTCCCTAATAACTCAAGATCCAGACAACCAAATAACGTGAAATTTGCTACACGTGCACAAAATTATACCGGAAAGGTTATTAAACAGGTTTCGTTCCATATATAGAAGATACTGGGGGCCGGGGACCCAAAATGTAATTTTTCCTTATATGAGCTATATAAAATAAAAAATATTGAAAATTAAGACGTAAAATAATGACGCAAAATAATAAACATTTTGGTGTCGAGATTAACAAGAAGGCGATTATCGCCATAAAATATTTTTTTTGTTGTTGTTGCTTTTGTTGTTGTAGTTGCTATTTTGTTGCTGTTGTAGTTGTTGATGTTGTTGTTTTGTTGTTGTTGCTGTTGTTGCTTTTGTGTTGTTTTTACTGTTGTTGTTCTCCACATCCCTTGCCCTGCGACGACAATGTCCTTCATGTTGTTGTTGCTTTGTTGCTGTTGTAGTTGTTGCTTTGTTGTTTTTGTTGTTTTGTTGCTGTTTCTGTTGTTTTTGTCGTTGTTGTTTTGTTGTTGTTTTTGTTGTTGTTAAACCCGTGAAAAGCCGGGTACTTGCCCCTAGTATTTAATAAATGCCTCATAGTTTTATGAATGAGCGGGTTAAGGGTACAGCCGTGGCCTGTGAACGCTGCATCACTTGCCAGGAGCGTCTGTATAGATAAGATAAGATACGAATTATTACGATAAGGGTGATATTGAAATGTGAAAATTTTGAATTTGTAAAATTTTTATGATAGTCTAACCATCCTTACCTTACTTTATATATTTATTCCATTTGTATTTGGTTTAGACTGAAATCTCTTACAATTTGGATATACGAGCTATTTTAAGAACATAGATCATGTGCAAGATCTTTATAAATGTTAACAATATTACAATGACATCAATATAATCATGATTATTAAACGTTTTTAAAATACACTTTTTTTCTTTTTTAATTCGCCTTCTACATCTCAGCTCATTTCTTCTAGTAATTTAAAGGCGTTGGGGTAGGGGAGAAAGAGGGGGAGATTCACTTAACTTAAACCTAACTCTTTGTGCTATTATTAAGATGTCAACAATGACAATGACTCATTGAATTTGATAGACATGCCGGTGGACACCCAGTAACATGTTAACTGGGTCACGTGACTTGTCTCCTGCTGCATTGACAAGACGTGTAATTAAATTGGTCCTGGGCGACACAGAGCGTGTTGGCCGTTGGCTTGAGTTTGTAAATTGAAATCAAGGTCTTAGAACGAGAACTGTTGTGCTCAATTATTTATCTTAAACACCATCCTGTTCAAAACGAACGAAGCGAACATTTTGCTTTGATCTAAATTGATTGGTTGGTCTGCCACAGTCACGTGGTCCATTGACACGGAGTGGCAATACTAGAGTCTGGTAAAGTCGATTGTCAGGAGGCTTAGCTGTTAGTGTTGATATGTAGTTGATTCACTTACAATGGCGCGGCCTACTCGAAAATTTACTTTCATTGATGACATTAAACTATCTAAACAATTCTAAATGGCTGCATTATTAGCCGGGACGTATAGTAACTTCTTCCTTCAAATTTAAAAATCCAAGTTTTGATATTTTGCTTTCATTGTCAGACATGTTCCTATTAGTATTACAAGTATATTGGGATGTGGAAAAAAGTGTGGGGTGGGGGGGGGGTCGGATCTTAATGAGTTCGGCTGAAAACATAACACCCCCCCCCCTTCAAAAAAAAGAAGAAGAAAAATAAAATTTCAAATTTTTTACTGACTCAAATCTCGACCAAGCCAAGCGTCAGCACATTTTTTATTTAAAGAGAAATTACACGCAAAAAAAAACAACAGGAGCTCTCATTGTTTTTTATCAGGGGGTATGTTTATTATCCATAATACTGTCATGGTCCGAACTTCATACAGGAAAAGTGAACACTCTTTAAAATTTGTCGTAATGTTATGCACAGACCCAAAAAGATATTAAAACCATGCTCACAAAAAAGTGATTGCAAATAAAGATATTTGGTCTTCAACATAAAATATAATCAGCTAGCTATTACCCTGGGATGTGTTCAATGCCTACTGGTGGGCAGGGTCGGATTTAGACTTGATGGGGCCCTAAGCTATTTGAGATATGGGGGGGCCTTTTGAAGTCCAGATATTCTATGTTAGTGCCAAATATGATTTTAAACAAATTCCGAGGGGACCCCCAGAAGACGGGGGCCCTAAGCTACAGCTTGTTGAGCAAATAGTTAAATCCAGCACTGACTGGGGAGTCGTAGTTTGAGCACCGTTGTGATGCTGCCAATAATTCCCTGAGTTATTGAATTGTTTTTTGACTTGATTACTAATTATTAATTGACCTATGAGCATTTACCTCTGCAGTATATGAACACGTCACACGTCTTCATTTACAACATCTCAAAAACAAAAGTTTTTTTTTAAATGGTGTCGTTCATTATTTGTTTTACTTATAACTCATTTTGGAAGTAAATAAATTATTGCATAGTAAATAACTCATTGTCTTATTACAAAACTCATTGTTAAATTATTAGTAGCTTATTGTGTAAATACATAACTCATTATGTCGATCAATAACTCATTTTGTTATTGCATAAATATTTGCTTAATTAGATGCTCATAGTGTAATTATTTAATTGTATTAATCATCGTGGGATTACTTAAATCATTTTGTAATTATAAAACATCGGTGTTTAATTGCATAGCTCACTGTATAAATACTTACTTCATTGTGTAATTTAATAGCAGTGAGTTTTAATGAATAAAATAATTCAGGTTAGCGGTAAAAATATAAAATTAACATTTCTAACATAAAAGGTTAGAACAGTCCCCAGTGTACAGGACTACAGGACAGGGAGAGTAAACCAAAAACCTGCCCCCCTCTACTCCGAGCATCTCAGTCCGCCCCCCCCCCAAATCCTAGAGTATGTCAGTAACCCTGGAGGGTTAGACCGCCCCCACCCCTCACCCCAATAACATATTATTTTTGGTACGCAGTAGTGCCAGTAGGCCCTCTTCACGGCAAGATTTTTTTAAAAATTAGTTTCACAACCGTGGAGTTATGCCGCTACCTTTACAAGGCACTTTGTTAACCTACAACTAAAATAGCTGATGAGGCATGTATGTTTATGTAAATAGCCACCCATATGGGCCAAATAAACTCGTATGATAGTTTAGATGATCATTCAGTTGTACAGGACCGCAGGAAGCAGCCAAGGATTTAGACGCCCGGGGCTAAATAACTTTGTCGGCCCCTAACTAAGGAAAAAAGGACAAAATACGGGCATAGAAAATTATCATCCACCAAAAGTTAAGTTTTTTTAAAACTTGATCCTAGTTTATTTTGAGTTAGCAAAGTACTTTTAGAGTAGACTTCTAATTTCCATAATAGATTTAATCTACTCACAGACTTGTTCCAGTATATGTGCCCTAATAATTGTGTTCCAGTATATGTGCCCAATAATTGTGCACCAGTGTATGTCCCCCAATAATTGTGCACCAGTGTATGTCCCCCAATAATTGTGCTCCAGTGTATGTCCCCCAATAATTGTGCACCAGTGTATGTCCCCCAATAATTGTGCTCCAGTGTATGTCCCCCAATAATTGTGCTCCAGTGTATGTCCCCCAATAATTGTGTTCCAGTATATGTGCCCCAATAATTGTGCTCCAGTGTATGTCCCCCAATAATTGTGCTCCAGTGTATGTCCCCCAATAATTGTGCTCCAGTATATGTCCCCCAATAATTGTGCTCCAGTGTATGTCCCCCAATAATTGTGCTACAGTGTATGTCCCCCAATAATTGTGCTCCAGTGTATGTCCCCCAATAATTGTGCTCCAGTGTATGTCCCCCAATAATTGTGCTCCAGTGTATGTCCCCCAATAATTGTGCTCCAGTGTATGTCCCCCAATAATTGTGCTCCAGTGTATGTCCCCCAATAATTGTGCTACCAGTGTATGTCCCCCAATAATTGTGCTCCAGTGTATGTCCCCCAATAATTGTGCTCCAGTGTATGTCCCCCAATAATTGTGCACCAGTGTATGTCCCCCAATAATTGTGCTCCAGTGTATGTCCCCCAATAATTGTGCTACAGTGTATGTCCCCCAATAATTGTGCTCCAGTGTATGTCCCCCAATAATTGTGCACCAGTGTATGTCCCCCAATAATTGTGCTCCAGTGTATGTCCCCCAATAATTGTGCTCCAGTGTATGTCCCCCAATAATTGTGCTCCAGTGTATGTCCCCCAATAATTGTGCTCCAGTGTATGTCCCCCAATAATTGTGCTCCAGTGTATGTCCCCCAATAATTGTGCTCCAGTGTATGTCCCCCAATAATTGTGCTCCAGTGTATGTCCCCCAATAATTGTGCTCCAGTGTATGTCCCCCAATAATTGTGCTCCAGTGTATGTCCCCCAATAATTGTGCTCCAGTGTATGTCCCCCAATAATTGTGCTCCAGTGTATGTCCCCCAATAATTGTGCTACAGTGTATGTCCCCCAATAATTGTGCTCCAGTGTATGTCCCCCAATAATTGTGCTCCAGTGTATGTCCCCCAATAATTGTGCTCCAGTGTATGTCCCCCAATAATTGTGCTCCAGTGTATGTCCCCCAATAATTGTGCTCCAGTGTATGTCCCCCAATAATTGTGCACCAGTGTATGTCCCCCAATAATTGTGCACCAGTGTATGTCCCCCAATAATTGTGCTCCAGTGTATGTCCCCCAATAATTGTGCACCAGTGTATGTCCCCCAATAATTGTGCACCAGTGTATGTCCCCCAATAATTGTGCTACAGTGTATGTCCCCCAATAATTGTGCTCCAGTGTATGTCCCCCAATAATTGTGCACCAGTGTATGTCCCCCAATAATTGTGCACCAGTGTATGTCCCCCAATAATTGTGCACCAGTGTATGTCCCCCAATAATTGTGCTCCAGTGTATGTCCCCCAATAATTGTGCTCCAGTGTATGTCCCCCAATAATTGTGCTCCAGTGTATGTCCCCCAATAATTGTGCACCAGTATATGTGCCCCAATAATTGTGCTCCAGTGTATGTCCCCCAATAATTGTGCTCCAGTGTATGTCCCCCAATAATTGTGTTCCAGTATATGTGCCCCCAATAATTGTGCTCCAGTGTATGTCCCCCAATAATTGTGCACCAGTGTATGTCCCCCAATAATTGTGCACCAGTGTATGTCCCCCAATAATTGTGCACCAGTGTATGTCCCCCAATAATTGTGCTACAGTGTATGTCCCCCAATAATTGTGCTCCAGTGTATGTCCCCCAATAATTGTGCTCCAGTGTATGTCCCCCAATAATTGTGTTCCAGTATATGTGCCCCAATAATTGTGCTCCAGTGTATGTCCCCCAATAATTGTGCTACAGTGTATGTCCCCCAATAATTGTGTTCCAGTATATGTGCCCCAATAATTGTGCTCCAGTGTATGTCCCCCAATAATTGTGCTCCAGTGTATGTCCCCCAATAATTGTGTTCCAGTATATGTGCCCCAATAATTGTGCTCCAGTGTATGTCCCCCAATAATTGTGCTACAGTGTATGTCCCCCAATAATTGTGCTCCAGTGTATGTCCCCCAATAATTGTGCTCCAGTGTATGTCCCCCAATAATTGTGCTCCAGTGTATGTCCCCCAATAATTGTGCTCCAGTGTATGTCCCCCAATAATTGTGCTCCAGTGTATGTCCCCCAATAATTGTGCTCCAGTGTATGTCCCCCAATAATTGTGCTCCAGTGTATGTCCCCCATAATTGTGCCCAGTGTATGTCCCCCAATAATTGTGCTCCAGTGTATGTCCCCCAATAATTGTGCTCCATTGGCTCCAGTGTATGTCCCCCAATAATTGTGCTCCAGTGTATGTCCCCCAATAATTGTGCTCCAGTGTATGTCCCCCAATAATTGTGCTCCAGTGTATGTCCCCCAATAATTGTGCTCCAGTGTATGTCCCCCAATAATTGTGCTCCAGTGTATGTCCCCCAATAATTGTGCTCCAGTGTATGTCCCCCAATAATTGTGCTCCAGTGTATGTCCCCCAATAATTGTGCTCCAGTGTATGTCCCCCAATAATTGTGCTCCAGTGTATGTCCCCCAATAATTGTGCTCCAGTGTATGTCCCCCAATAATTGTGCTCCAGTGTATGTCCCCCAATAATTGTGCTCCAGTGTATGTCCCCCAATAATTGTGCTCCAGTGTATGTCCCCCAATAATTGTGCTCCAGTGTATGTCCCCCAATAATTGTGCTCCAGTGTATGTCCCCCAATAATTGTGCTCCAGTGTATGTCCCCCAATAATTGTGCTCCAGTGTATGTCCCCCAATAATTGTGCTCCAGTGTATGTCCCCCAATAATTGTGCTCCAGTGTATGTCCCCCAATAATTGTGCTCCAGTGTATGTCCCCCAATAATTGTGCTCCAGTGTATGTCCCCCAATAATTGTGCTCCAGTGTATGTCCCCCAATAATTGTGCTCCAGTGTATGTCCCCCAATAATTGTGCTCCAGTGTATGTCCCCCAATAATTGTGCTCCAGTGTATGTCCCCCAATAATTGTGCTCCAGTGTATGTCCCCCAATAATTGTGCTCCAGTGTATGTCCCCCAATAATTGTGCTCCAGTGTATGTCCCCCAATAATTGTGCTCCAGTGTATGTCCCCCAATAATTGTGCTCCAGTGTATGTCCCCCAATAATTGTGCTCCAGTGTATGTCCCCCAATAATTGTGCTCCAGTGTATGTCCCCCAATAATTGTGCTCCAGTGTATGTCCCCCAATAATTGTGCTCCAGTGTATGTCCCCCAATAATTGTGCTCCAGTGTATGTCCCCCAATAATTGTGCTCCAGTGTATGTCCCCCAATAATTGTGCTCCAGTGTATGTCCCCCAATAATTGTGCTCCAGTGTATGTCCCCCAATAATTGTGCTCCAGTGTATGTCCCCCAATAATTGTGCTCCAGTGTATGTCCCCCAATAATTGTGCACCAGTGTATGTCCCCCAATAATTGTGCTACCAGTAGTATGTCCCCCAATAATTGTGCTCCAGTGTATGTCCCCCAATAATTGTGCTCCAGTGTATGTCCCCCAATAATTGTGCTCCAGTGTATGTCCCCCAATAATTGTGCTCCAGTGTATGTCCCCCAATAATTGTGCACCAGTGTATGTCCCCCAATAATTGTGCTCCAGTGTATGTCCCCCAATAATTGTGCTCCAGTGTATGTCCCCCAATAATTGTGCTCCAGTGTATGTCCCCCCAATAATTGTGCTCCAGTGTATGTCCCCCAATAATTGTGCTCCAGTGTATGTCCCCCAATAATTGTGCTCCAGTGTATGTCCCCCAATAATTGTGCTCCAGTGTATGTCCCCCAATAATTGTGCTCCAGTGTATGTCCCCCAATAATTGTGCTCCAGTGTATGTCCCCCAATAATTGTGCTCCAGTGTATGTCCCCCAATAATTGTGCTCCAGTGTATGTCCCCCAATAATTGTGCTCCAGTGTATGTCCCCCAATAATTGTGCTCCAGTGTATGTCCCCCAATAATTGTGCTCCAGTGTATGTCCCCCAATAATTGTGCTCCAGTGTATGTCCCCCAATAATTGTGCTCCAGTGTATGTCCCCCAATAATTGTGCTCCAGTGTATGTCCCCCAATAATTGTGCTCCAGTGTATGTCCCCCAATAATTGTGCTCCAGTGTATGTCCCCCAATAATTGTGCTCCAGTGTATGTCCCCCAATAATTGTGCTCCAGTGTATGTCCCCCAATAATTGTGCTCCAGTGTATGTCCCCCAATAATTGTGCTCCAGTGTATGTCCCCCAATAATTGTGCTACCAGTGTATGTCCCCCAATAATTGTGCTCCAGTGTATGTCCCCCAATAATTGTGCTCCAGTGTATGTCCCCCAATAATTGTGCTCCAGTGTATGTCCCCCAATAATTGTGCTCCAGTGTATGTCCCCCAATAATTGTGCTCCAGTGTATGTCCCCCAATAATTGTGCTCCAGTGTATGTCCCCCAATAATTGTGCTCCAGTGTATGTCCCCCAATAATTGTGCTCCAGTGTATGTCCCCCAATAATTGTGCTCCAGTGTATGTCCCCCAATAATTGTGCTCCAGTGTATGTCCCCCAATAATTGTGCTCCAGTGTATGTCCCCCAATAATTGTGCTCCAGTGTATGTCCCCCAATAATTGTGCTCCAGTGTATGTCCCCCAATAATTGTGCTCCAGTGTATGTCCCCCAATAATTGTGCTCCAGTGTATGTCCCCCAATAATTGTGCTCCAGTGTATGTCCCCCAATAATTGTGCTCCAGTGTATGTCCCCCAATAATTGTGCTCCAGTGTATGTCCCCCAATAATTGTGCTCCAGTGTATGTCCCCCAATAATTGTGCTCCAGTGTATGTCCCCCAATAATTGTGCTCCAGTGTATGTCCCCCAATAATTGTGCTCCAGTGTATGTCCCCCAATAATTGTGCTCCAGTGTATGTCCCCCAATAATTGTGCTCCAGTGTATGTCCCCCAATAATTGTGCTACAGTGTATGTCCCCCAATAATTGTGCACCAGTGTATGTCCCCCAATAATTGTGCTCCAGTGTATGTCCCCCAATAATTGTGCTACAGTGTATGTCCCCCAATAATTGTGCTCCAGTATATGTCCCCCAATAATTGTGCTACAGTGTATGTCCCCCAATAATTGTGCTCCAGTGTATGTCCCCCAATAATTGTGCTCCAGTGTATGTCCCCCAATAATTGTGCTCCAGTGTATGTCCCCCAATAATTGTGCTACAGTGTATGTCCCCCAATAATTGTGCACCAGTGTATGTCCCCCAATAATTGTGCTCCAGTGTATGTCCCCCAATAATTGTGCTACAGTGTATGTCCCCCCAATAATTGTGCTACAGTAGTATGTCCCCCAATAATTGTGCACCAGTAGTATGTCCCCCAATAATTGTGCTCCAGTGTATGTCCCCCAATAATTGTGCTACAGTGTATGTCCCCCAATAATTGTGCTCCAGTAGTATGTCCCCCAATAATTGTGCTACCAGTGTATGTCCCCCAATAATTGTGCACCAGTGTATGTCCCCCAATAATTGTGCACCAGTGTATGTCCCCCAATAATTGTGCTCCAGTATATGTCCCCCAATAATTGTGCTACAGTGTATGTCCCCCAATAATTGTGCTCCAGTGTATGTCCCCCAATAATTGTGCTACAGTGTATGTCCCCCAATAATTGTGCACCAGTGTATGTCCCCCAATAATTGTGCTACCAGTGTATGTCCCCCAATAATTGTGCTCCAGTATATGTCCCCCAATAATTGTGCTACAGTGTATGTCCCCCAATAATTGTGCTCCAGTGTATGTCCCCCAATAATTGTGCTACAGTGTATGTCCCCCAATAATTGTGCACCAGTGTATGTCCCCCAATAATTGTGCTACAGTGTATGTCCCCCAATAATTGTGCTACAGTGTATGTCCCCCAATAATTGTGCACCAGTGTATGTCCCCCAATAATTGTGCTACAGTGTATGTCCCCCAATAATTGTGCTCCAGTATATGTCCCCCAATAATTGTGCTACAGTGTATGTCCCCCAATAATTGTGCTACAGTGTATGTCCCCCAATAATTGTGCTCCAGTGTATGTCCCCCAATAATTGTGCTCCAGTGTATGTCCCCCAATAATTGTGCTACAGTGTATGTCCCCCAATAATTGTGCACCAGTGTATGTCCCCCAATAATTGTGCACCAGTGTATGTCCCCCAATAATTGTGCACCAGTATATGTCCCCCAATAATTGTGCACCAGTGTATGTCCCCCAATAATTGTGCTCCAGTATATGTCCCCCAATAATTGTGCTACAGTGTATGTCCCCCAATAATTGTGCACCAGTGTATGTCCCCCAATAATTGTGCACCAGTGTATGTCCCCCAATAATTGTGCACCAGTGTATGTCCCCCAATAATTGTGCACCAGTGTATGTCCCCCAATAATTGTGCACCAGTGTATGTCCCCCAATAATTGTGCTACCAGTGTATGTCCCCCAATAATTGTGCTACCAGTGTATGTCCCCCAATAATTGTGCTACAGTGTATGTCCCCCAATAATTGTGCTCCAGTATATGTCCCCCAATAATTGTGCTCCAGTGTATGTCCCCCAATAATTGTGCTCCAGTGTATGTCCCCCAATAATTGTGCTCCAGTGTATGTCCCCCAATAATTGTGCTCCAGTGTATGTCCCCTAATAATTGTGCTCCAGTGTATGTCCCCCAATAATTGTGCACCAGTATATGTCCCCCAATAATTGTGCACCAGTGTATGTCCCCCAATAATTGTGCTCCAGTATATGTCCCCCAATAATTGTGCTCCAGTATATGTCCCCCAATAATTGTGCTCCAGTGTATGTCCCCCCAATAATTGTGCACCAGTATATGTCCCCCAATAATTGTGCTCCAGTGTATGTCCCCCTAATAATTGTGCTCCAGTGTATGTCCCCCAATAATTGTGCTCCAGTATATGTCCCCCAATAATTGTGCACCAGTGTATGTCCCCCAATAATTGTGCTCCAGTATATGTCCCCCAATAATTGTGCACCAGTGTATGTCCCCCAATAATTGTGCACCAGTGTATGTCCCCCAATAATTGTGCTCCAGTGTATGTCCCCCAATAATTGTGCACCAGTGTATGTCCCCCAATAATTGTGCACCAGTATATGTCCCCCAATAATTGTGCACCAGTGTATGTCCCCCAATAATTGTGCTCCAGTGTATGTCCCCCAATAATTGTGCTCCAGTGTATGTCCCCCAATAATTGTGCACCAGTATATGTCCCCCTAATAATTGTGCTCCAGTGTATGTCCCCCAATAATTGTGCACCAGTGTATGTCCCCCAATAATTGTGCACCAGTATATGTGCCCCCAATAATTGTGCACCAGTATATGTGCCCAATAATTGTGCTCCAGTATATGTCCCCCAATAATTGTGTTCCAGAATATGTGCCCCAATAATTGTGCACCAGTATATGTCCCCCAATAATTGTGCACCAGTACATATGCCATGCTCCAACTGTCTGCATGTATTCTCCAGCACATGAGCTCCAACATGTGTAATGTGCTCTGGTCAATGTTTTCTAATAAATCTTCTCCATTAAATGTGCTCCAGTATAAACCAAGATCGTCAAAGTTTAACTATACTTTATGTAGATTCAATGACGACGATTCCTACTCGAAGTTTTGCTTGCATTAACTGGATGTGCTGCGCAGGTGAGACAAGGGGAAAAAAACCTTAAAATATGCAACTCAGCGATCTCCTATTTGAAATTATGTGTACCGTTCTCTATCTAATAATAACAATGCGAACACAGAAGTACACTAATCACATGGTCGACAGGGAAGAAAACTTAACTGACATCGACGAACCCGTATCTGAGACACAATCGTTGACTGATTGTGTGAATGAGTTTTGTTTATGTTATCATGACGTTGACACGCGGAGAGAACGCCGAATGACACACGGGGACGGGGATGGGAGACCAAATACATTGATAGCAGATCGGCTCCTCATAGCCATCCTGTATTTTAAGTGTAAGAGATTGCTGATTAACAAAATATGAACATGTACGTTTACATTCTTGGTGCGTGGTAGAAGGATCGTTTTCAACATAACAGTATTTAATCTTTTCTTCATGATTTAAAAACATAAATCAGAATAAAATAATTCATT
>CALYLW010000870.1:256321-285894 GCA_944989445.1 Ampullaceana balthica
TTATATTTTCAAACATTGTGTGTACGTGTGTAGAGTTCTAGAATTGATTACGTCAAATATGTGTTGATTTGATAAGGACTAAGTTAAAATGAAACAACAACAACAACGAGCCTTGCAGTTAGCTCATAGATGAGAGAGCCACATTGGTGTAGTGTAGTGAGTAGTGTATTCGGGAAGTGCAGGTCTGCAGTTGGGTTTAGGAACTTGTGCTTTTCGGATACTGTCTTCAAATAAAAATCATTATGTCAATAAAATAAAGGAACGCTCAAAACCAATAATCAAACATGTTTACTTTAATACTGTAGTTTGCAGTGGCGTAGCCAGAGGGGTGCGAGAAAGGGTGAGGAGCACACCCTTTTACGCCATCTCATGGGCGCGACAAATAATTTTTAAAAATACATATAAACTTTATTTTGTTTGATTTAACAAAAAAGTGTTTGCTGTCACCCACTAAAAAGCGCTTGCTGTCACCCACTAAAAAGCGCAACATGCAATTGTGTTGTATATCATTGCACATATTGGTGTATAACGGTCGAGGTTGTGTTGTATATCATGGCACATATTGGTGTATAACGGTCGAGGTGGTGTTGTATATCATGGCACATATTGGTGTATAACGGTCGAGGTGGTGTTGTATATCATGGCACATATTGGTGTATAATTACGGTCGAGGTGGTGTTGTATATCATTGCACATATTGGTGTATAACGGTCGAGGTGGTGTTGTATATCATTGCACATATTGGTGTATAATTACGGTCGAGGTGGTGTTGTATATCATTGCACATATTGGTGTATAACGGTCGAGGTGGTGTTGTATATCATTGCACATATTGGTGTATAATTACGGTCGAGGTGGTGTTGTATATCATTGCACATATTGGTGTATAATTACGGTCGAGGTGGTGTTGTATATCATTGCACATATTGGTGTATAACGGTCATGGTGGTGTTGTATATCCTTGCACATATTGGTGTATAACGGTCGAGGTGGTGTTGCACAAAGGCAGGGATGGTGTGCATGAAAGCAGGTACCAGGACATCAGTGTAGCGTTCTCCCACTATTTAGTCTCTAATGTTATCATGTCCCATCACATCGTGCCCCATTCATATTCGTCTTATCTAAACAGACGCCCCTTTTATACAGACGCCCCTTCTATACAGACGCCCCTTCTATACAGACGCCCCTTCTATACAGACACTCTCCTTCTAAACAGACGCTCTCCTATACAGACGCCCCTTCTATACAGACGCTCGCCTTCTATACAGACACTCTCCTTCTAAACAGACACTCTCCTTCTAAGCAGACGCTCTCCTTCTATACAGACGCCCCTTCTATACAGACGCCCCTTCTATACAGACGCCCTTTCTATACAGACGCCCCTTCTATACAGACGCTCTCATTCTATACAGACGCCCCTTCTGTACAGACTCTCTCCTTCTATACAGACGCCCCTTCTATACAGACGCCCTTCTATACAGACGCCCCTTCTATACAGACGCCCCTTCTATACAGACGCTCTCCTTCTATACAGACGCTCTCCTTCTATACAGACGCTCTCCTTCTATACATACGCTCTCCTTCTATACAGACGCTCTCCTTCTATACATACGCTCTCCTTCTATACAGACGCTCTCCTTCTATACAGACGCCCCTTCTATACAGACGCCCCTTCTATACAGACGCTCTCCTTCTATACAGACGCTCTCCTTCTATACAGACGCCCCTTCTATACAGACGCCCCTTCTATACAGACGCTCTCCTTCTATACAGACGCTCTCCTTCTATACAGACGCCCCTTCTATACAGACGCCCCTTCTATACAGACGCCCCTTCTATACAGACGCCCCTTCTATACAGACGCCCCTTCTATACAGACGCTCTCCTTTTATACAGACACCCCTTCTATACAGACGCCCCTTCTATACAGACGCCCCTTCTATACAGACGCCCCTTCTATACAGACGCACCTTCTATACAGACGCCCCTTCTATACAGACGCTCTCCTTCTATACAGACGCCCCTTCTGTACAGACGCTCTCCTTCTATACAGACGCCCCTTCTATACAGACGCCCCTTCTATACAGACGCTCTCCTTCTATACAGACGCTCTCCTTCTATACAGACGCTCTCCTTCTATACAGACGCCCCTTCTATACAGACGCCCCTTCTATACAGACGCTCTCCTTCTATTCAGACGCTCTCCTTCTATACAGACGCCCTTTCTATACAGACGCTCTCCTTCTATACATACGCTCTCCTTCTATACAGACGCTCTCCTTCTATACATACGCTCTCCTTCTATACAGACGCCCCTTCTATACAGACGCCCCTTCTATACAGACGCCCCTTCTATACAGACGCTCTCCTTCTATACAGACGCTCTCCTTCTATACAGACGCCACTTCTATACAGACGCCCCTTCTATACAGACGCCCCTTCTATACAGACGCCCCTTCTATACAGACGCATCTTCTATACAGACGCCCCTTCTATACAGACGCATCTTCTATACAGACGCATCTTCTATACAGACGCCCCTTCTATACAGACGCATCTTCTATACAGACACTCTCCTTCTATTCAGTAGATAAATGAGTCCACAGACCATTCTGTTGGCAAGCGATGCAGCGTTCAGTGGCCACGGCTATAAGGGTTCCACGCCACCTTTATTTTCCTAACTTTTAGGTACCCATTCTCAGGGACGCCCTAGGCCCGGGGATTCGAACACGTGACCATCGGTACGCCAGCCGAGCGCGCATGCCACTCGACCACCGTGCCCCTTGTCTTTCAAGAGTGTTTTTTCCTAGATATCCGCGTGAATTTATTTTTCTCTCACGCCCCATTGTAACGCCCCATTGTGACGCCCCATTGTGACGCCCCATTGTGCTGAAATCGCACAAGTCTCCAAAGATGCAAGAAAAGCCACATTCAGGAATCTTGTTCCTGGTACTCTTGTTTGACCGACCGAGTATCTATGCTTGTCAGCTTGGCTAATTCATTGCTCGCAAGATGATTCGACACATTTTGATCGGATTCGCCCTCTCCAGAAAACTATTTATGTCTATTGGCTTAATTATGGTATCCGGGACAGAGAAGGATTGGTATACTCTCCATTGTGCTTTGTGTGTCTGCCTTTGTGTGCCTGCCTTTGTGTGCCTGCCTTTGTGTTTGTAAAAACATATTCATTGTCGACAGAAGCCTGATTATTGACTGCATGGTAATTAAAAATGTTTCATTCATTCACCGACATGTATTGAACACCACCCACATTACCACTTGAAAAGTTTCTGGGAAATCGTGAGATTAAATACATTACTTTCCCCTTCACTAATTTTAAAGTCCTCATTAGTCTAGATATGTCCATTCACCTGTATGGCGTTTAATTTCGATCAAGGTTCAACAGTAACCTAATACAACTATGCAAAACTGCACTTGAGGTCATTTTAAAAATTTCTTACTTTTACTGAGAGGCGTCACCAGGGTTGGTGTCATGCCCTAAGAGCTCCTACGAGTCCGCCAGCGACAAATAACAGGAACATGACAGACAGAATTTTACGTTATGGCGTCACCACTTGTGATGTTGTCACCCCTTGTGATGGTGTCACCCCCGCATCCCCCAGTGAAGCCCCTGCTCCTATTTAATTTTTACTTCAATCCAAAATTGATTTTTGATATTAATTATACATACCTCAGCCAGATACTCAATTTCAGTTTATTTTTTCCTTTAATAATTAAGCTATTGGGTCGAATAGTCTTTTATTTAAAATGGGTGTCCCTCTCCGGTTGCTAGGCGACGACAATCAACAATCAAAGGTGAGTCAGAAATAGACATTGTTCATTGTGGGGTGGCTCCACCACCTTAAAGAGTGAACGATGCCAATAAACAACAACCTGAAGCAGACAACCCGACGGCCAAATAGCAATAAACTCCTGGAGGTTTATTGCTGTCACGATTTGAACTGCCAGGGTATCTCAACCTGTCGAAATGGGATCAAACCATAAATTGTTTCCCTGACATTAGTAGAAATAAAAGGTATAATTTATTTACACGATATTTTCCTCTTTTTTTTTATACTAATAACTTTTTATGTGAACAAACCTAACGAATAATAAAAAATAACGTTTCAATTTTTTACCCTAAACAAACATTTTCTCAAGTGTTAATTTCAAATATGTACTCTTGAAATCCACACGACTTGAATGTTAGGTAAAAGTATACGTCACGGCGTAAGCAGTTTTAATAGCTTTATGTCTGTTAATGTTGAGGACCGTTGAAACAAAACAATAATAATCATAAAAATAATCCTTTTTATAATAATTTTTGAAATAGCGAGACTTCATTATTATTTTTAGACATGTATTTGAAAAGCTTTCAATATCACAGTGCTTAAATCTCCAGGTTTAATGGAAAGTTTGTTGTTTTTTCGCTCAGACTTAGACGTTAATTTATGGCGGGACAATGACATCGAACTTGTTTCAAAGGCAGTGCCGTGTGATTACTTTGGAAGACAGTGCCGTGTGATTACTTTGGAAGACAGTGCCGTGTGATTACTTTGGAAGACAGTGCCGTGTGATTACTTTGGAAGACAGTGCCGTGTGATTGCCTTGGAAGACAGTGCCGTGTGATTACTTTGGAAGAGAGTACCGAGTAATTACCTCGGAAGGCAGTGCCGTGGAATTTCTTTGGAAGACGTTGCAGTTGAGATGTTCTAGAATAAATTTCATCTAGTTTCGTTAAAAGACAAACAAACTTTAGTTTATCGGCTATACTATAGCTGCAAGCACTGTATGTCTGGAATAGACCGCACGGATAATATTGTAATAACACCAAGAGATTAACTGCCACTAAAAGGGCTTTCATCACTGGGACCCATGGTAAACAGCTGAACAGAAGATCGTTGAACAAATGGGGAAGACAAGCAAAGTGGAGGCTTTTGAACATGAGGAACCAAGAAGTAAGTGTTTTTCTTTAGCCTCATTTTTAAATCCTTTATATTAACTCGTGGTGTCTGCACCCTTGATTGCTTGCTTGATTGCTTGCTTTATTGCTTGTCACCAAAACTTTTGATCGATTTTAACCCACTTGCTCGTAAGCTAGCGAGCTGAAATTTTGCAGGCAGTTTCTTACTAATAATAAAAACAATGTATCAAAATTTCAGATCGATCGCATGTACCGTAATTAAATTATTGATTTTTTAGATTATTTTATTTATTCCTATGTATCATGCTATTTTTTTAGATAGAGCGTCGCGGTGCGTATTATATTGAACAACCTTTCTGTCGCGCAATAAGGTGCGTATTTTATTGACAACACTTTTTATAAACATATTCCTGATCGGTGCGCAGTATATTAAACATGTTTTACGACACAACTGCAATTTTGTATTTTTGGATGGTCTTGCGCTGCGTATTGTAATGAACATTCTTTTTAGTTACGTCTAGTACATAAAGGATTTAGAGTCAAAAACTTGGTTTTTTACGTTTTTTTAAAATTTAATGTTAACTTCACAAGTAAGGGATTTGAGATTATATGTGTATGTACGTACATAATAATTCCTTAATTCATCCTATTAAATAGCATTCTGGCGTATGTGCTAAAATTAGTGAGAGAGAGGGGGGAGAGGGGAATTTTTAGCAATTACCGTCAGTTTTAGAATACATCTGTGTGTGAAGCCTTGTGAAACAAATAGGGAAATTGAATCGATGACAAGTGAATTGTTAAGTAACCTCAACCAAAACTATGGTTTTAAGCTTTATGAACCAATTACAGTGTTGTCAAAATTAGAGTTGGGAGAAAGTGAACTTATTATAAGACAATCAGCTGTGTAGATCAAACCATATAAGACAATCAGCTGTGTAGATCAAACCATATAAGACAATCAGCTGTGTAGATCAAACCATATAAGACAATCAGCTGTATAGATCAAACCATATAAGACAATCAGCTGTGTAGATCAAACAATATAAGACAATCAGCTGTGTAGATCAAACCATATCTCTCACACGTGTCTGCAGTGTTTCCACCAATTAACTTTGTTCTGTTAAGGAAAGGGGGGGGGCTTTGCCGTGTCGTTGAGTGCAGATCTCAGACACACTGTGTTACACTTGAGAACGTTGGTCATCAAAGCAGAGGAGGAGCTGGGATATTTGCGCCCGGGGACAAACTATAAAATCAGCGCCCCTCACCGTTTGATTAATACTACACATTGTTTATTTACTAGACTGTGACTTGTAAGCCTCGTTTTGGCGCCCGTGTATCTTGGCCCTTGGTGACATTTGTATAGCCCCCTCCTGCTCCCCCTCGCTACGCCTCTGCATGAAAGGTATACGTGAACACAACATATTCATCAAGCGTAGTGTGTTCTTCTATTCTCTCTACCCTTTTATTATCTTATCTTATCTGTTTACAGGCGCTCTTTCTATACAGAAGATTATTGCGTCCTACGCTTATCTATGGTTTGTGTTTAGTCCTGCATTTTTATTAGAGATTTAAATGTTGATAAAGTGTTGGTTTTCCTGGATTCTTCAGGCAACCCATCCACGCCCGAATTCCGGACGGGAAGAAGGAAAACTTGTATGTGTTTGTTCTTGCATACGGAATAAGAAAGGTGTTTTTATCCTTATGTCTATCTGAGGGTTGTATTAAGTTATCTTTGTGTTGTATTTCTAAATTAGAATTAATTGCTTTATGTATGATTACTACTTTGCTTTTGGTTCTTCTATCCTCTAGTGTTTCAAGGTTTAATGATTTATTTACCAGTTAATGTACCATTACACCACCCTTTATGTTAGGTCATATTTTTTAAAGACCATTGTTTTGATTTTGTTTTCTAAATTCTTAAATATCCTCTAGCCTCGAGGTTGGACTGGTTTAAAACAATCTTCTATATATATAATTCTCTTCATGGGACCATGCGAGGCAAGCAAGCTGCAAGTATGTGCAACCGAGCATGACGAATGACCCTCGCTCGGGTCAACTAATCACTGTTGGCAAGCGTGGTGGGATGAAAAAAAAAGGGGGGGGGCGGGAGTGGGTGGTAACAAAACGCTTGCCTTCACTTGCATTGTTCCTTCACAGAAATCTGAGATTCGTAGTGTACTGGTTATCACGTCCGCCTCATACGGGGAGGTCCTGGGTTCAAGCCCAGCGAAAACATTGTTTGTTTTTTTTAATTTTTAAAAATGTCTGTTTGTGCCCGTTCTTTTACCACTTTATTGCCAACACTAGCTGATCCGCAGCGTAGCATACGCCGCTAATGATTTAGTGACGGGTGAAGAATTCCTGAAAGACACAGTTGTCAAAATGTGGTGGGTTTGGGCAAACGACTGTGAGTGAATGAAAAGAAGGAACTCTGGAGAGACCCGCGGCGTAGCATACGCCGCAGACTTGCTCATCATAGACATTGCAAAGAACATTGGGGGGGGGTGAGAGTACAGATACAAAAAGCAGCACTAAGTAAATAAAAAATAGTGAGTAAACGTAAAAATAGCACACTGAGGTTGTTGTTACCCGCCTCCAATTTAATATTAATACTACCATCCCTTAAACATAAACTGTGATTGGCTGACCCTTGCGAAGGTTAGTCATATTTATGGTTGTTAATTGCGTGTTGTTGTTTTCTTTTGGAAACTGATTATCGATTACGTAACTCCGATTTTAAACCGATTATCGTTTTATAGCTGCCTTCATAGAAGTTAGGGGTGTACCGAATTTCGCCTGCAAATGTCTCGAAACCAACAATGAGTTGGCAGTTCCCCACCCCCCCACCCCCACCCGCAACCGACATTCACTCGCGTTGTTTTGATTTCTTCGTGCTGTAGTTTGTGTCCGTTCTTTCTCCACTTTCTTTGCACCCTCGATGAGCAAGTCTGCGGCGTATGCTACGCCGCGGGGCGTCTAGTAAACAATATTATCCAAAGTGACAAAAGGACGAGCTGCTTAAAATAATGATGTGTGTGGTCTCTTTGAGAACAACACCGTCTTCAGAAATAGAAGCTCCTGCTGTATAAACATTGCAGCATATTTATGTCTAGTTAGCTTATCTTATCTTCTTATCTTAACTGTTACATGCGCTCCTTCTACACAGAAGATTATTGCGTCCTGAGCTTATCCGTGGTTTGTGTCTAGAGTTGCATTTTTATAAGAGTTTTAAATGTTGATAGAGTGTTGGTTTTCCTGGTTTCCACTGGCAACCCATTCCACGTGCGAATTCCAGGACGGGAAGAACGAGAATTTGTGAGCTTTATACGGTTTAATATTCCTGTACTTTATACCGGTAAAATATCAGTCTGTCACGTCAACGAGACGTACCGTATTTACTCGTTATAAAGCCGATTTTTTTTTGACAAAACCTAGGGGGAAAAGTTGGGGGGTCGGCTTATGAACGAACGGGCTATAGAGCGAGTATGTACGGTACATTTTACACAAAACAAATTGTTGATATCTCAGGAAATTAACAGCTTATCACAGTTTAACATAATACTTAACTCACACTGATTCGGAAACACAACAGTGCACCACATGCAATCAACTAGATGTGCTATAAAGAAGTAAATAAAGTGGACCAAAATATACGGTCCAGACGAAAAGCTTATTACGTAATGTCAATGAAAGACGTATGGACGGACAAACGCCCCAAAGAGGCTGACTATCAGTATGTATTTTAACAAACCATACAGGTCTTTCAGTTTGTGCTAGCAACATAACGCCGAATTAAACCGTAGGCTTACGTAAGAAACAGCTGGACGCTTTGGGCTATTGACCGGAGATATTTCAATTCGTTTACTTCGTGCATCAGTTGTCACGGGTCATTGAATGTCACGGATGGTTGCAAGTGAACAATCGGTTTTCCCCTACAGGATTGTTTGCAATGATTGCACGGCCTCAGTTTACTGGTGGCTGTGGAAAAAGTCGGGGAGGGGGAGAGGGAGCGGTACACCCAAGACCTGGACAAGTTTGTGTGTGTCAGAGATTTAAAACACTTGACGTGGAGATCCTATTGCCGTACATCACGCGACATATTTCATTTAATAGCAATTCTGCATCCATCGACACTAGTTTGATCAAATAGCGATATCTGATGTTT
Organism: Ampullaceana balthica; assembly: GCA_944989445.1. Taxonomy (NCBI): domain Eukaryota; kingdom Metazoa; phylum Mollusca; class Gastropoda; family Lymnaeidae; genus Ampullaceana; species Ampullaceana balthica. Next base: position 265,411 of record CALYLW010000870.1, read on the forward strand.
GCTATATTACAGACTTTAGATCTTACTCAAATATTTTAATGACACTTTGAATTAATAATGAGAAACTAATTTAAAAGATTATACAATCGTAACAGTCAGTACAGGTATCAACTACTGTAGCATGAAAACAAAGTTGTCAAAATCCCCACGCCGCTATATTCAATTGATCCTATGGACAGATGCTGTCTAAGTATTAAAAAAAAATCTTCATTGAAGATGTCACCCATTCAACTGTGCCAATGGGAGAAATCGGTCACACCGCAGTGAGCCGTTGTTCATTGTTCATGCAGCTGTGATATAACTGGAGCAGTCGCTAAATCTTTGTGTAATTGGTCTGACATGCCCTCTGTGCAGACTGTCCACTTGGCCTGACATGCCCCTCCGTGCAGACTGTCCACTTGGCCTGACATGCCCTCTGTGCAGACTGTCCACTTGGCCTGACATGCCCTCTGTGCAGACTGTCCACTTGGCCTGACATGCCCTCTGTGCAGACTGTCCACTTGGCCTGACATGCCCCTCCGTGCAGACTGTCCACTTGGCCTGACATGCCCTCTGTCTAGACTGTCCACTTGGCCTGACATGCCCCTCTGTGTAGACTGTCCACTTGGCCTGACAAGCCCCTCTGTGTAGACTGTCCACTTGGCCTGACATGCACTCTGTGCAGACTCTCCACTTGGCCTGACATGCCCCTCTGTGTAGACTGTCCACTTGGCCTGACATGCCCCTCCGTGCAGACTGTCCACTTGGCCTGACATGCCCTCTGTGTAGACTGTCCACTTGGCCTGACATGCCCCTCTGTGTAGACTGTCCACTTGGCCTGACATGCACTCTGTGCAGACTCTCCACTTGGCCTGACATGCCCCTCTGTGCAGACTGTCCACTTGGCCTGACATGCCCCTCCGTGCAGACTGTCCACTTGGCCTGACATGCCCTCTGTGTAGACTGTCCACTTGGCCTGACATGCCCTCTGTGTAGACTGTCCACTTGGCCTGACATGCCCCTCTGTGTAGACTGTCCACTTGGCCTGACATGCACTCTGTGCAGACTCTCCACTTGGCCTGACATGCCCCTCTGTGTAGACTGTCCACTTGGCCTGACATGCCCTCTGGGCAGACTGCCCACTTGGCCTGACATGCCCTCTGTGCAGACTGTCCACTTGGCCTGACATGCCCACGGTGACTGTGGTAATCCCCACGAAAATGATCATTTTCATTCCAGGGGCAAGTTTGTGGTAACCACTACTTCAATGCCAACTTTACTTGTGGTGCCCAATAAAGGGCATATGCCCATCCGGGGCAGTGTGGGCGTGTTTGGGTCGCATTATTACAGACAATTACTTCCACAACGCATGTTCGCGCCACATTGTTGTATACGTGCCATAACAACGATCTTATAAACACATGTTACGTGATTTTTACCAGTTGGAAAGGTTTAATGTGTGACGTAATCAAGACAGGCCTGCCTTATGATATTGACGCCTTTTTTGGACTGTGTTATACTAGAACAGTGGGTCTAGTCTTATCATGTTATAATAGAACAGTGGGTCTAGTCTTATCATGTTATAATAGAACAGTGGGTCTAGTCTTATCAGGTTATAATGGAACAGTGGGTCTAGTCTTATCATGTTATAATAGAACAGTGGGTCTAGTCTTATCATGTTATAATAGAACAGTGGGTCTAGTCTTATCATGTTATTATGGAACAGTGGGTCTAGTCTTATCAGGTTATAATAGAACAGTTGGTCTAGTCTTATCATGTTATAATAGAACAGTAAGTCTAGTCTTATCATGTTATAATGGAACAGTGGGTCTAGTCTTATCATGTTATAATGGAACAGTGGGTCTAGTCTTATCATGTTATAATAGAACAGTGGGTCTAGTCTTATCATGTTATAATGGAACAGTGGGTCTAGTCTTATCATGTTATAATGGAACAGTGGGTCTAGTCTTATCATGTTATAATGGAACAGTGGGTCTAGTCTTATCATGTTATTATATAACAGTGGATCTAATCTTTAAAGTACTGCAATGTAAGCTGTGTTGTCCCTGAATGTGTCTATACTTAAATTTTATTTCACCTCAAAATGAAGTGCGCCAACCAGTGTAGTATACCTAAGACAGACAAAAACGATGTAGTATACCTAAGACAGACAAAAACAGGGTAGTATACCTAAGACAGACAAAAACAGGGTAGTATACCTAAGACAGACAAAAACAGTGTAGTATACCTAAGACAGACAAAAACAGGGTAGTATACCTAAGACAGACAAAAACAGTGTAGTATACCTAAGACAGACAAAAACAGTGTAGTATACCTAAGACAGACAAAAACGGTGTAGTATACCTAAGACAGACAAAAACAGGGTAGTATACCTCAGACAGACAAAAACGGTGTAGTATACCTCAGACAGACAAAAACAGGGTAGTATACCTCAGATAGACAAAAACAGGGTAGTATACCTAAGACAGACAAAAACAGGGTAGTATACCTAAGACAGACAAAAACAGGGTAGTATACCTAAGACAGACAAAAACAGGGTAGTATACCTAAGACAGACAAAAACAGGGTAGTATACCTAAGACAGACAAAAACGGCGTGGTTCAAAATAATCAATATAGCGTTACTTGGATGTATGAGACAATATTTTAACATTCATTCAGTTATAGAATGTAATTGAATATAACATATGATATAATGACGTCTCTAAACACGATTGTTTGCTGGCAGGAACATTGGGCAGTTCGTATGACTGTGATTGTTTGCTGGCAGGAACATTGGGCAGTTCGTATGACTGTGATTGTTTGCTGGCAGGAACATTGGGCAGTTCGTATGACTGTGATTGTTTGCTGGCAGGAACATTGGGCAGTTCGTATGACTGTGATTGTTTGCTGGCAGGAACATTGGGCAGTTCGTATGACTGTGATTGTTTGCTGGCAGGAACATTGGGCAGTTCGTGTGACTGTGATTGTTTGCTGGCAGGAACATTGGGCAGTTCGTATGACTGTGATTGTTTGCTGGCAGGAACATTGGGCAGTTCGTATGACTGTGATTGTTTGCTGGCAGGAACATTGGGCAGTTCGTATGACTGTGATTGTTTGCTGCCAGGAACATTGGGCAGTTCGTATGACTGTGATTGTTTGCTGGCAGGAACATTGGGCAGTTCGTGTGACTGTGATTGTTTGCTGCTGGCAGGAACATTGGGCAGTTCGTATGACTGTGATTGTTTGCTGGCAGGAACATTGGGCAGTTCGTATGACTGTGATTGTTTGCTGCTGGCAGGAACATTGGGCAGTTCGTATTACTGTGATTGTTTGCTTGCAGGAACATTGGGCAGTTCGTATGACTGTGATTGTTTGCTGCTGGCAGGAACATTGGGCAGTTCGTATGACTGTGATTGTTTGCTGACAGGAACATTGGGCAGTTCGTATGACTGTGATTGTTTGCTGGCAGGAACATTGGGCAGTTCGTATGACTGTGATTGTTTGCTGCTGGCAGGAACATTGGGCAGTTCGTATGACTGTGATTGTTTGCTGACAGGAACATTGGGCAGTTCGTATGACTGTGATTGTTTGCTGGCAGGAACATTGGGCAGTTCGTATGACTGTGATTGTTTGCTGGCAGGAACATTGGGCAGTTCGTATGACTGTGATTGTTTGCTGCTGGCAGGAACATTGGGCAGTTCGTATGACTGTGATTGTTTGCTGACAGGAACATTGGGCAGTTCGTATGACTGTGATTGTTTGCTGGCAGGAACATTGGGCAGTTCGTGTGACTGTGATTGTTTGCTGGCAGGAACATTGGGCAGTTCGTATGACTGTGATTGTTTGCTGGCAGGAACATTGGGCAGTTCGTGTGACTGTGATTGTTTGCTGCTGGCAGGAACATTGGGCAGTTCGTATGACTGTGATTGTTTGCTGACAGGAACATTGGGCAGTTCGTATGACTGTGATTGTTTGCTGCTGGCAGGAACATTGGGCAGTTCGTATGACTGTGATTGTTTGCTTGCAGGAACATTGGGCAGTTCGTATGACTGTGATTGTTTGCTTGCAGGAACATTGGGCAGTTCGTATGACTGTGATTGTTTGCTGCTGGCAGGAACATTGGGCAGTTCGTATGACTGTGATTGTTTGCTGACAGGAACATTGGGCAGTTCGTATGACTGTGATTGTTTGCTGCTGGCAGGAACATTGGGCAGTTCGTATGACTGTGATTGTTTGCTGCTGGCAGGAACATTGGGCAGTTCGTATGACTGTGATTGTTTGCTGACAGGAACATTGGGCAGTTCGTGTGACTGTGATTGTTTGCTGGCAGGAACATTGGGCAGTTCGTATGACTGTGATTGTTTGCTGCTGGCAGGAACATTGGGCAGTTCGTATGACTGTGATTGTTTGCTGGCAGGAACATTGGGCAGTTCGTATGACTGTGATTGTTTGCTGGCAGGAACATTGGGCAGTTCGTATGACTGTGATTGTTTACTGCTGGCAGGAACATTGGGCAGTTCGTATGACTGTGATTGTTTGCTGGCAGGAACATTGGGCAGTTCGTATGACTGTGATTGTTTGCTGCTGGCAGGAACATTGGGCAGTTCGTATGACTGTGATTGTTTGCTGACAGGAACATTGGGCAGTTCGTGTGACTGTGATTGTTTGCTGGCAGGAACATTGGGCAGTTCGTATGACTGATTGTTTGCTGGCAGGAACATTGGGCAGTTCGTATGACTGTGATTGTTTGCTGCTGGCAGGAACATTGGGCAGTTCGTATGACTGTGATTGTTTGCTGCCAGGAACATTGGGCAGTTCGTATGACTGTGATTGTTTGCTGGCAGGAACATTGGGCAGTTCGTATGACTGTGATTGTTTGCTGGCAGGAACATTGGGCAGTTCGTATGACTGTGATTGTTTGCTGCCAGGAACATTGGGCAGTTCGTATGACTGTGATTGTTTGCTGGCAGGGACATTGGGCAGTTCGTATGACTGTGATTGTTTGCTGGCAGGAACATTGGGCAGTTCGTATGACTGTGATTGTTTGCTGCTGGCAGGAACATTGGGCAGTTCGTATGACTGTGATTGTTTGCTGGCAGGAACATTGGGCAGTTCGTATGACTGTGATTGTTTGCTGCTGGCAGGAACATTGGGCAGTTCGTATGACTGTGATTGTTTGCTGCTGGCAGGAACATTGGGCAGTTCGTATGACTGTGATTGTTTGCTGGCAGGAACATTGGGCAGTTCGTATGACTGTGATTGTTTGCTGGCAGGGACATTGGGCAGTTCGTATGACTGTGATTGTTTGCTGGCAGGAACATTGGGCAGTTCGTATGACTGTGATTGTTTGCTGGCAGGAACATTGGGCAGTTCGTATGACTGTGATTGTTTGCTGACAGGAACATTGGGCAGTTCGTATGACTGTGATTGTTTGCTGCTGGCAGGAACATTGGGCAGTTCGTATGACTGTGATTGTTTGCTGCTGGCAGGAACATTGGGCAGTTCGTATGACTGTGATTGTTTGCTGACAGGAACATTGGGCAGTTCGTATGACTGTGATTGTTTGCTGGCAGGAACATTGGGCAGTTCGTATGACTGTGATTGTTTGCTGGCAGGAACATTGGGCAGTTCGTATGACTGTGATTGTTTGCTGGCAGGAACATTGGGCAGTTCGTATGACTGTGATTGTTTGCTGGCAGGAACATTGGGCAGTTCGTATGACTGTGATTGTTTGCTGGCAGGAACATTGGGCAGTTCGTATGACTGTGATTGTTTGCTGCTGGCAGGAACATTGGGTAGTTCGTATGACTGTGATTGTTTGCTGCCAGGAACATTGGGCAGTTCGTATGACTGTGATTGTTTGCTGGCAGGAACATTGGGCAGTTCGTATGACTGTGATTGTTTGCTGCTGGCAGGAACATTGGGTAGTTCGTATGACTGTGATTGTTTGCTGGCAGGAACATTGGGCAGTTCGTATGACTCAGTGAAAGAGCGGGTAGTGTTGGGGTATAGACACAACAGTAGAGACAACTTGAGTGACCAATATGGGGCCGTCCATAAAGTACGTCACGCTCAAGAAGGGGGAAAGGGTGTAAGAAAGTGTGACAGTTTTTGACAGGGCGGAAAGGGTGTAAGAAAGTGTGACAGTTTGTGACAGGGGGGAAAGGGTGTAAAAAGTGTGACAGTTTGTGACAGGGGGGAAAGGGTGTAAGAAAGTGTGACAGTTTGTGACAGAGGGGAAAGGGTGTAAAAAGTGTGACAGTTTGTGACAGGGGGGAAAGGTAGTAAGAAAGTGTGACAGTTTGTGACAGGGGGGAAAGGGTGTAAGAAAGTGTGACAGTTTGTGACAAGGGGGAGGGGGTGTCCAGCCATGTGTGACGTCACGGTGTTTTATATTAAATTTTAATTATTTTGATAATAAAAAAATTATTTTTGTTCGAAAGTGTGACGTTTTTAGGGGGGGGGGTTCCAAGATTTATGACAATTTGTGACAGGGGGGAGGGGGGTAAAAATTGTCAAAAATAGCGTGACGTACTTTATGGACGGCCCCTATTCTAAAATCGTGAGATTACGGCACTTAGGGTCTAAGACTTCATTTTGGTCAATGGACAACTGACATTCTAGTTCGTTATGTCCATCGTTTTCAGTTCTAACTATTCCATTGTTCCAAAATTTTAAATATTCCATAGTTCCCAATTTTAACTATTCCATATATCCCAATTTTAACTATTCCATATTTCCCAATTTTAACTATTCCATAGTTACCAATTTTAACTATTCCATAGTTCCCAATATTAACTATTCCATATTTCCCAATTTTAACTATTCCATCGTTCCCAATTTTAACTATTCCATCGTTCCCAATTTTAACTATTCCATCGTTCCCAATGGAGATCCGTTGTGTTGCTGTGCTTACAGTTTTATTCGCGCAATTGACTGAAATCTGTTGCGACCAGATGGCGTAGTTTAGTTGGTGAGACGCCAGTAGGCAGACAAGTGATAACTGACCGAGCCGGAGCAATGGTAGAGGGATAACTTTGTTTGTTTTCACCTTCTGTACAACTGGTCATAGGGACTGACATGGTGGCCAGCAAGGTTCAACCGTCAGACAAAGCTCAGCCGAAACAGGACACACCAAAGGAAGGTAAATAGAAATTATCTACAATAACTACATACGGGGGACTATGACATTTCGGGATGACCTAATCGCTTTTACTTTGACAGCGCTCTTAGGAATGTGTGAAACAGTCAACTGATCATTTTAGTTTCTTTTCCCTTTTTTAACTTCGCGATGCGTGACAGCCTGCTTCCGTGGAAAATTTAATTAATGTTTGTTGCTGTGATATCTGTCTCATTAAAGGAGGAAGATTTTATTGTACCAAAACAAAACCAAGCAAGACCTTCGTGTTTATTGTGGGGGTGGGGGTGGGGGTATATCCAGATTTTTCATCCATGATCCATGTTATAAAATCACAGGATGACATAAATATTTTTTTTTCATTTTCGCAATACAATAGAGTTAAACAATGTATCGCAGCCAAATTGGACACGTCCCATGGTAAATACAGACATTGACATGTGTCTCTATCGGCCTAGCCCTACCAAATACAGACATTGACATGTGTCTCTATCGGCCTAGCCCTACCAAATACAGACATTGACATGTGTCTCTGTCAGCTTAGTCCCACCAAATACAGACATTGACATGTGTCTCTGTCAGCTTAGTCCCACCAAATACAGACATTGACATGTGTCTCTGTCAGCTTAGTCCCACCAAATACAGACATTGACATGTGTCTCTGTCAGCTTAGTCCCACCAAATACAGACATTGACATGTGTCTCTGTCAGCTTAGTCCCACCAAATACAGACATTGACATGTGTCTCTGTCAGCTTAGTCCCACCAAATACAGACATTGACATGTGTCTCTGTCAGCTTAGTCCCACCAAATACAGACATTGACATGTGTCTCTTTCAGCCTAGCCCTACCAAATACAGACATTGTCACGTGTCTCTGTCACCTTAGTCCCACCAAATACATTGACATGTGTCTCTATCAGCTAATGGCCTAACTCCAGAAAAACTTAACTTTAATGGCCTCGCCCTGACCCAGTTTGTTGATGTATTCTTCGAACACAACGCCCTCTTTTGGTAATAATATTGTTTAAATTATGATGGCAATGGCAACAGGCCTAACAATAATTACGCCATGGTTAAATTGCTTTGTTATTTACTCCGCACAATAAAATTACTCGACCTATGTAATAGAGGAAGGTTTGAAGGTTTTATGTCCGCGTTGGTCCAAGTAGTCAGCGCAGATTTTCTCTATCTCCTTAACAACTTTTCTGTAAAACTAAAACCTATGTAACTCGGGGCCTTTCTATTCCCCTGAACACTGTCGTAGAGATAGGCAGAGGCGTAGCTAGGAAATTATTTTTTCTCACGGAGACAACCATAAAATTGGCGCTCCCACCCCACCCCGCGCCCATTCATTTCTCTTGTCTACTTACGAGAATGTAATTTCGTATAAGCTTCATTTCGGCGCCCTGTACTTCGGCGCACGGAGACATGCGTCTATACCACCGCCTTCAAACGTTCTCTACGCCTCTGGTGGTAGTTTTTGAATTGACCCTTTGAAACGTCAGTGTCAAATCACTCAAGCTCCTCGTCATGCTTTATGTTTCAGTATTCTAGAGCAGGGGTCGGGAAACTTTTTGTCTCAGAGAGCCATAAACACCGCATGTTTTGAAAAGTAATTCTGTGAGAGCCATATTGTGATTAACACTAAAAATTCAAGTAAATGTGTGCATTTAGTGTAATTTCAACACTATAAGTACAATAATTAGGTCTCTGAATTCTTTTAATAACATTATTATGCTGTTTTTATATACAATTATAATGTAGATCAAAGGATTCTGAATTTAAAATAAAATAAAATCAATCCAACATTTGTCTGAGAGCCAGATGCAGCCATCAATAGAGCCACATCTGGCTCACGAGCCATGGTTTCCCGACCCCTGTTCTAGAGTCTCGTTGACGAAGAGAGTACAAACAAAGTTCTTTTGCATGTAGCTGAGACTTGCCACATTGGAGAACTGCTCATTTTCCCCAACCTTTCAAGGCTTTTTTTTTCTTCCTAGATTGGGAAAATTTGTTAACCTTTCAGTTTGGAAATAGCAGGACACAATTTCTGCCACTTTCCATGTCATCTTGACCTGCTGTAGTCAACCGGTAGAATATTATTTTCGAATTATTTTTAAAAGTGTCTTCTCTTAACAAACTATTAGCAAGCCAATCATGTGAATGCGCTTAGTGCCATTGTGTATGTTGACACGGTTGGGATCTTAACAATGGTTAACCGACAAATGGGCCCCGACCAATGGGCCCCAACATAACGGCCCCGACATAACGGCCCCGACAAATGGGCCCCGACATAACGGCCCCGACAAATGGGCCCCGACATAACGGCCCCAACAAATGGTCCCGACATAACGGCCCCGACATAACGGCCCCGACAAATGGGCCCCGACATAACGGCCCCGACAAATGGGCCCGACATAACGGCCCCGACAAATGGGCCCGACATAACGGCCCCAACAAATGGGCCCCGACATAACGGCCCCGACAAATGGGCCCGACATAACGGCCCCGACATAATGGCCCCGACATAACGGCCCCGACATAACGGCCCCGACATAACGGCCCCGACAAATAGGCCCGACATAACGGCCCGACCAATGGGCCCCGACATAACAGCCCCGACATAACGGCCCCGACATAACGGCCCCGACATAACGGCCCCGACATAACGGCCCCGACCAATGGGCCCCGACATAACGGCCCAGACCATTGGGCTCCGACGTAACGGCCCCGGTCAAAACGGCCATGGACTAATAGATGTACTAATAGTAACAAACAAACAAAAAAAAACAATCAAATCTCATATTAGTATTTTCTCTCACCGATTCAGTGTCAGGTTTTGTTCACAAGAAACAGTAATAATGACATCACAAGAAAGAATTTAATAACAGTTACTCGATATGTTACCCAGTCACGGTTGTTTGTTGAGAAAAAAATAATATAATAACATCAGAAGAAATAATATAATAACATCAGAAGAAATAATATAATAACATCAGAAGAAATAATATAATAACATCAGAAGAAATAATATAATAACATCAGAAGAAATAATATAATAACATCAGAAGAAATAATATAATAACATCAGAAGAAATAATATAATAACATCAGAAGAAATAATATAATAACATCAGAAGAAATAATATAATAACATCAGAAGAAATAATATAATAACATCAGAAGAAATAATATAATAACATCAGAAGAAATAATATAATAACATCAGAAGAAATAATATAATAACATCAGAAGAAATAATATAATAACATCAGAAGAAATAATATAATAACATCAGAAGAAATAATATAATAACATCAGAAGAAATAATATAATAACATCAGAAGAAATAATATAATAACATCAGAAGAAATAATATAATAACATCAGAAGAAATAATATAATAACATCAGAAGAAATAATATAATAACATCAGAAGAAATAATATAATAACATCAGAAGAAATAATATAATAACATCAGAAGAAATAATATAATAACATCAGAAGAAATAATATAATAACATCAGAAGAAATAATATAATAACATCAGAAGAAATAATATAATAACATCAGAAGAAATAATATAATAACATCAGAAGAAATAATATAATAACATCAGAAGAAATAATATAATAACATCAGAAGAAATAATATAATAACATCAGAAGAAATAATATAATAACATCAGAAGAAATAATATAATAACATCAGAAGAAATAATATAATAACATCAGAAGAAATAATATAATAACATCAGAAGAAATAATTTTACAATTTGACCACTTTCTTAAGGGTAAACAAGTTGACAGAAGCTTAAAATGCAAAAAAAATGTAAATGTGTTAAAAAATGTAAACAATTTGACTGGGACCGTTTTGTCCGGGGCCGTTTTTGGCGGGTGAAGTTTATCAACACTTCCGATTAGGAGTTCTCTGATTGAGAACGTAAACTTAATGTTACATTAGGAGTTCTCTGATTGAGAACGTAAACTTAATGTTACATTTCGGATAAGTTAATTTCCCTGGAATTTATTTTTAATTAAGACGTCGTCGTAGAACATAATTGGAAAAAAATTATTTATAGATTTTCTGATTAGTACACTAAATAAATTCTGTTGAAAACGCCACCACCAAACAAACACACACACACATGAACACACCATGTTTCGTTTCATTTATATATATATATATATATATATATATATATATATATATATATATATATATATATATATATATTATAACTTAATGATGCCGATAACAGTAAAATAAAATATAACAATAAAATGTTTAGATCCCTGGGACAACAGAAATAAACTTCTAAGGACATGATATTAGTCTATCAAGTGAACATTTCGTCCTTAGATTACGTAGTCAGCAAGGCTTAAAAAATGATTAATTATTCAATGAACTTTTTAAAGAAATTATTTTTTAAGCTGTAAAAAGCTTTAGCCGAGTTAGATGTTGCAAGCTTATACGTTCATACGTGTTGTTTTAATTTGATCGAATGTGTGTGTATACGAGGTTAGAGCCTTAGGCTTAGGGAAAGTGGGGGCGGGGGGAGATGTGAAATAATGTACAAGGTAATATAACTAGGCTTCCCTATTTCAAGAATGGCGTATGTTTAAACATGTATTTGTATAAATGTATATGTTAGCATGTGTGTGTGTGTGTGTTTGTGCGTGTTCGTCTGTGTGTGTGTCAGCAATATGAGTATGCAATTGTTAAGTTTACTGAATTGAGTCGGGGTAAGCCTGAACAAATGTATAGCACAACAACAAGCGTATCTGAAAAAAAGCCTTTCTACGAGAACAAACGAACAGCCACGTCCCTATGCAATAACTTTACTTTCTGTCTTTCTGTCTGGTTTGATTGCAGTAACACTCCGACTGTTTTAATTACAGGAACGTCTGTGTACAAATCGATGCAATAAAAGAAATACAAAGTGTGCACCGAATGTGGAGATAAGTAAGAAGGAAGCTGAAAATAAAATTACTGCACATGTCTGTTAAGAAATCTTAAAATACAACCCAATCTTAGATTTTTTAAACAGTTGAGGGAAAATGGCAAGAAGATACCCTTGGAAGGGACATGGTGGTCGAGGGAAATGCGCACTCGACTGGCGTACCGATGGTCACGGGTTCGAATATCCATGAATGCAGGGATTTGTTCCCTGGGCCATGGGTGTCCTTGAGTCCGCTCAGCTCCGAACGGGTACCTAACACTAATTATGGAAACAAAGGCGGTTGGGAATAGCGTGGTCCCTCATAGCCGTGGCCTGTGAAGGCTGCGTCACTTGCCAATACGTTCTTAAAAGAACGTAGGACGCAATAATCTTCTGTATTGAAGGAGCGTCTGTATAGATAAGACAATTTTTTAATAATCTCACAGTTTGGCGCAAGAAAATAATGATCGTGGCAGATTTCAAGTTTTTTAATTAATTCATTTAATCAAACGAGATATATAAAAAAAAGAGTTAATTGTGTACTTGCTTTGTAATAAAGGATAACCATACATACAATGTATATATAAATTGAGTAAATAAGATGTGGTGTACAAATCATATGGCATGATATGGAAATAACAGATTACCTGGGGATTCTGTACCAACAAATATTTAGAACTCAGTTTATTATTAAAAATACGAAAACAGTTGCTAAGTTTGTTTTGTTTCAAATAGATATACATACACATACATGATGATACATCTACCTCCTTTCGTGGGTTTTCTCTATCCCATGTGTGTTTCTCACACATGATTTTCTTAACCCCCCAATAATGAAACGGGGCGACATGTGAGAATGGTGTTAGGGTGACGTCAAGTCATATAATGATATGTTAGGATATATTACAGGCTACAGGGCGTGGCTAATTGATCAGGGGTTCCAAGGGTTATTGTCCTTGTGACCAATCGGAATATCGTTTGTTTGACCACGTGGTACATTCACGATTATAGGCTTCTCACTTTCATATAAGATAAATAAGTAATGGAATGCGTTCATTCGATGAGATTTGTTCCCACGCACCGTGTCATGATCAGTGCTGATAAACAGTGTTGGTGCCAACAAGGAGGGGCTCAAAATTTCGACTTGCCTCGTGGACAAGGGGGGGGGGACAAACTAATTTGAGTGGTGGTAATTTTGATCCCCTAGGTCAGTGCTTCTCAAAGTGGTGGTCCGCGGACCGGTACCGGTCCGAGGGCCATCCGATACCGGTCCGCAGAAGTTACCAAGAAAGGAAATGTCGCTACCACGTCAGTACAGGGAAAATATTTCACCGGTCCCTGGTGCAGTGGAAAAAAATTCCTGCCATACTAAAAAGTTTGAGAAGCACTGCCCTCTATAAATGTTAAAAATAATCAAATTAAATTTTTTTTTAAAAACCTGTGTCGCGTAAATGAACCCACAAAGCTAACAACAGTTTCTCCAACTCCCACCATTTGTTTATTTAAATGCATAAATCACTGTTAGCGTTAGTACATGCACATCATGGTTCATTAAATGGTCACTGTTCACGTTTTTGTTGTTGTTGTTTGCAGGGCCGTCTTAACGCATAGGCCCGTTGGGCATTTACCCGGGGGCCCACAAGCATAGGGGCCCCATGGGAAATATGTTTATTTATATATATTATGTAAATTTATTTTTTATTCCTGCGGGGAAGGGGCCCAACACTACTTATTTGCCCGGGGGCCCAAACTGGTGTAAAGACGGCTCTGTTTGTGTGTTTTAAATGTATTATTTTTTAAATTAACTTTTGTGTGCCACAGGCAGTCAAACTAACAGCTGATGTCTGTCTCAAGTCTAAATGTCAAATATAGGTCAATAAGTCAGCTCCCAGTTCTCCAATGTTTATGATCATCCTTTTGTTATTACAAAATTAATAATTTCATTGGTTGGGGGGGGGGTCTTAATTAAAAGCAAGTGCAGGACAATTTAAAAGTGAACGAATGCTGCGACGAACTCTCTAACATACTACCTCTCGCACCCTCTGGGGCGCGGTGGTCGAGTGGCAGCGCGCTCGACTGGCGTACCGATGGTCACGGGTTCGAAGCCTTGTCAAGGCAAGGATTTTTTCCCGGGGCCTAGGGCGTCCCTGAGTCACCCAGCTCCGAATGGGTACCTAACACTAGATAGACGGCTGGGTAATGCGTGGAACCCACAAAGCCATGGCCAGTGAACGCTGCATCACTTGCCAACAGATCATCTGTCATGGTATGTGGACGCAATTATCTTCTGCATAGAAGGAGCGTCTGTATTGATAAGATAAGACTCTCTTCTTCTCCCTCTCTCTCTCTCTCTCTCTCTCTCTCTCTATATATATATATATATATATATATATATATATATATATATATATATATATATATATATATATATATATATATATATATATATATAATGTATATATATATATATTATTTATTTATATAAATATCCCGCTTTTTTTCTTTCCCTCATCTCACGCAACGTTATCATAACATCAATAGTCTAGCAAAAAGGACGGGTGTTTCTCGACTCACTATAAATTATAAACCTGACGTGTTGACTTGAACTCATCATAATCAGAATACTTATAAACATTCAAAATTTTATGTGTGTTCATAAACAAAGATCACATTTGCCTGTCCTTGTTTCGGAATGAGGACAACAGCTGCCCTAATTAACCGGACAGTACCGCTGTCTATAAATAAACTGTGTCGCACAGGTAACTTTTAAGACGGGGGGGGGGAGGAAGGGTCGTGATAAAGGTTTGGGATACCTGTAGTCTATTTTTAGCACAAGGGTCCTTCGCACAAAGCTTTGTCGTGATTGGTCGATTCAAGCCGTGTATGTGTTTTATTATGTGTTGGTGTTTTTAGGAGTGAACTGAATCGATTCCAGGCCTCTGTGTGTGTGTTTGTGTGTGTTCTTGTTTCATGTGTTCATTAAGTTTTAAAAGGGAAAAAAATATAGTAAGAAAAATTGTCACACGGATCTTACCTTTATATGAGGGTGTACACATTGGACTTTCTTTACTTTACGTCATTTTAGTACAGAGTGACTAGTAATGTTATTGTTTACGAGGAATAACTGTTGTTATAGTTAAGTGTTCAGCTAAGGTGTATAATGATAATGTATGTATACTGAATACTGTATACAGTTATAGCACTGTGGTAAAAGTAATAATGGATATATTTTACTTTTTAGATTAGTTCTGATTTTTAGGCCTGTTAAGCTATCAGTGGTGACAATACTATTGTGTTAATCTAAATTCTAAGCCAAACCATAGACAAATAAATTTTAGTTTCTTTTTATATATGGCCTACGGCCTACGCGTGCCTAAGGAACATGGACCGATGTGAATATATTCACAATGTGTTAAGTTCACAAGTGAATGCCTACATATTTAATTAATAAAGTGATTTCTTAAGGAGGTTGCTGCCTGGTTTTGTCAGTTTGTGTTCGTTAGCGACCAGCCGCTTGTTGGCATTCATAGAATCAATACCAGAGAGGCTCTTTGTGATAGTTTACTGCTAGGAATATTACGTGCAGGTTTGGATGTTACATGGCATAACGATGCACACCTGGTCGCAGACAAACTGTCGTCGTTGGTTCCTGCTTTGTGGTCTGTCCGGGCGTTATAAGTCAAGGGATTTGTTAATGCCAGCAAAGTCACGAGGCCAGAATTATTTGGGCCCCAGACAAATGGGGCCCTCTGCCCTTTACGCAAACACCTCCAAGCGCACACATCAAAACACACAGATTGTGTGAAGTCCCCCCCCCCAACTTGTCGCCGGGGCCCTGGGGCAGAGTCCCATTTGTTCGCAGTTTTGTATTATGAATGTATCAAATTGCTAGCCACCGTGTTGTCATTTGACTGCCACATTCCCACCCCCCACCCACAAACCTTGTAGCAACAAACCACTTTAAACCATTGTTGAGCCCTAAATCTGCTCTCCCTTGTCACATCAAAAGTAACTGGCTTGCAGCAAAACATACGGAAAATATGCGTGGTGAATTACTTTTCTAACAACTATTGTCTCATTGTTGCTGATGTTTATTTAAATGCGACAGTTGGACAAGGTTCATTAAAAAAACTACACTCTGGCCTCTTGTTTAAAATGTTTGCGGACCCCTAAAATAAAACAGTCGTATTTTAAAACTACACATGCAATCATAAATGTCGAATTTTGCTTACGTATTTACCCGGTTGTAATTTTGTTTTATTTTTTATCGTCCCGCCTTTTTTTTAACGGCGCCACCCATATCTGACTGAATACGTCATCTTACTCTCAGCTGTCACGATAGATCACGACTTCCTGTTTCATGATCTGTAGATATTGAATGACGGTGGAGAATGTCAAAGGTGGATCTATTATTGCTGTGTACTCGGGGGCTTTAATTTTTTTACTTCGCTTGGCCGATAGTGCATATTACGACCAACCCGGGCATGTTACAAAGAAGTACTTTTTTTTTAAAATGTATGAGGTCACGCTTTTTGGCTCTTTTGAATACAATACACGGATACATCGTCTGACTCAGGTGCAGAACCCCCCCCCCTTTTTTTCGTCGGCCCCACTCTAGACTGTAATAGTGCTACTGTTGTTTGTTTTTTTTTGGTATTTACGGCATTTGGTGTACGGTTTTTATGGTATTTACGGCCTTTGGTGTACGGTTTTTATGGTATTTACGGCATTTGGTGTACGGTTTTTATGGTATTTACGGCCTTTGGTGTACGGTTTTTATGGTATTTACGGCCTATGGTGTACGGTTTTTATGGTATTTACGGCCTTTGGTGTACCGTTAGTTTGGGGAGTAAATAAAACAGCTTGTTTCTGTATAAGTAGATGTATAACACGCAATCAATGTATGAGCGGGCCTGGCAAGACGTGAAGTTATTTCTGTATGAAGTTAATCTTTGCGCCTCAACATAAATTACTTGAGGGGAATATGTTGTAGTTGTGGGGAAAAGGTTGTACTTGAAGAGAATATGTTGTATTTGAGGGGAATATGCTATACTTGAAGAAAATATGTTGTACTTGAGGTAATATGTTGTACTAGAGGGAAATATGTTGTACTAGAGGGGAATATGTTGTATTTGAAATATGTTGTACTTGAGGGGAATATGTTGTATTTGAAATATGTTGTACTTGAGGGGAATATGTTTTACTTAGGTAATATGTTGTACTTGAGAATATGTTGTACTTGAAATATGTTGTACTTGAGGGGAATATGTTGTACTTAGGTAATATTTTGTACTTAAGTTTTGAGCGGGATTTGAGAATATGACAAAAATACGTATTCCACTTTATTCTTATTTTACTGTTATATCTTAAAGAAAATAAAGCTAATAATCTCAAACACTTCACTTTGCAAGGATTGCGTCTTTGGCACGATAGTAAATTAACTTTTAAGTTATGGTAGAAGTCCCTTGCAGGAGTCGGGAACAAAATGTATGATTTTATGAGCAATGTGACATATTTTATCGATCTTATCATAACGCTTTGGAACATATTATTGGAATTTCAAGACATGTATTATAATTTAGTGTTAGGAAATGTTCTATGGCATATAAGTTACTACAAAAATGTGTGTGTGTGTGGGGGGGGGGTGCCGCATATAGTTAGGAGCCGCAGGGTTGTTGACCATTGGCCGAGGGTCGTTGAGTTAATGGGGTCAAGCTTACAAGTGCCCCTAGAGGTTACAGGGATCTGTTTGGACAGCTCGTGTTTGTTTGACCAATTGGTTGTTCCAATGTTTGTTAGCGTGTGTGAGAGTGCGTTTGTTCAAGGTTTTTGAGTGGGTTACAAAGTTGTTCTTTTTTCCCCTGAATCACCGCAACAGTATTTTATCGATTGGGTTGTAAATGAACTGTTTCATGACAATGCGAATCTTAGTATGAGGTTTTTTAAAGAAATATGACGTAAACATTGTCCTCTGGCTTTTTGTTGGCGAAGCTGAAAGTCACGAGCAAAAATGTGCTTAGAAAGCACAACCCTTGTTCCGACAGTTCGGGGGGCCTAATATTGAGTAAGGGGCCGTCCATAAAGTACGTTACGCTCCAGAGGGGGGAGGGGGTGTAATAAAATGTGACAGGGGGAGGGGGGTCCGGCCATGTGTGACTTCACGGTGTTTTATAATATTAAACTAGCAGACCCGTCGTGCGTTGCAACGATCTCAGTAAAAATGAATAAGTTTAAAGAAACCAATGAGTGGCATGTTTTAAAAACAATTATGCCTAAACCTTCGCAGAAGTGTGAAAAAAAAACAAGTTTCCTAGCAAACGAATAAATAAATTATTAATTAAAAAGCTTACACAAAAAACGATACTAAGGTTCACGGCCCCAAAATGAGTGATAATTTAATTTTTGTATTGTCATTGTACTCAACCTATATTTCTCAATATCGTGTACAATTGAATGGGGAATACAATTATTAACCTTCAGTAAAAAATACATTTGGGGCCCCAAGGTCCTAGGGAATGGACATTAGGTGTTCTGTGCCCTCTATTAATTTTATTATTGGCTCTTAAGTTTTTTATATACTAAGTTTGATCAAAATCCAGTTAGTTTCACATTATCTAAAGTTTAAACTAATTTTTATATTGCTAATATAGGAGAAAAATACATTAAGGGTCCCCCGGGCCCATTTGGTGCAAGATATCAGTTTCAAAAACCTGTTCATTTTAATCTAGTTCCACCATGGATATATTTCTCAAGATCGTTAAAAAAGTAATGGCAAAAATATGTTTAACATATACGATAAAAACAGGTCGGGCCCTCGGCCCCGAAGAAATTGACATTAGAAGTTCAGTGCCTTTAAGTATTTTAATATGGGGTACCAAGTTTTTCAATATGGATAATATTTGATGCATTTATCATTCTTTTTCAAGATCTTTAATAAATGAATGGGGAATAAATTCTTAAAAGTTTAAGAATAAAAGCATTTTGTGCCCCAGGCCCGAAGGAATGATCATTTGGAGTTTATTGCCCTATAGTATTTTAATATTCGCTATCAAGTTGTCATATACAAAGTTTAGTTAAGATCCATCAATTAACACAGAAGCTAACGCTTAAACTAATTTTTATATAGCTCATTTAAGCAAAACATGACATTATGGGCCCCCTGCGCCCCATGAGTGTTAAATTTCGAAAAAAAAGTAGCCAGTTACCATCCCAGGGAGCATACTCAACAGTCTCGAAAAGTTTCATGACGATCGGGTGAATGGTTTAGTCAGCTATAAAAGACATGTACACACACACAGACATACTTTGATTTTTTATATATTTAGATAAAGATTAATAATTAAAAAGCTTACAAAAGAAGAAACAATATTAAGGGCCCCGGCTTCAAATGAGTGATAATTTTTTTTTAAATTGAAATTGTTCTCAAGCTATATTTCTCAATATCGTGTTAAATTGAATGGGGAATACAATTATTAACGTTCAGTAAAAAATACATTTGGGGCCCCAAGGTCCGAGGGAATGGACATTAGGAGTTCTGTGCCCTCTATTAATTTATTACAGGCTGTTAAGTTTTTATATACTAAGTTTGGTAAAAAAAATCCATTTATTTTTTCATTATCTAACGCTTAAACTAATTTTTATATAGCTAATATAGGGGAAAAACGACATTAAGGGGCCCCCGGGCCCATTTGGTGCAAGATATCAATTTCAAAAACCTGTTCATTTTAAGGCAGTTTCATCAGGGAGATATTTCTCAAGATCGTTAAAAATTGAATGAGAAAAATATCTTAAACAGATACGAAAAAAAAGACATTTGGGGCCCCCAGCCCCGAAAAAAATGACATTAGAAGTTCAGCGCACGTAATTATATTAATATGGGCTACCAAATGTTTGTATACATAGTTTGGTTAAGATCCACTCATTTACTCAGTAGCTAGCGCATAAAATTATATATTTATATAGCTCATATTAGCTAAAAACGGCATTTAAGGCCCCAGGGCCCATTCAGGGAAAGATATAAAGTTCAATACACCTGTACATTTCAATATGGATAATAATGGATACATTTGTCATTATTTTTCAAGATCGTTAATAATTGAATGTGGAATAAAATCCTAAGCGTTTAAGAAAAAAGGCATTTTAGGCCCCCAGCCCCGAAAGAATGGTCATTATGAGTTCAATGCCCTATAGTATTTTAATATCCGCTGTCAAGTTTTTATATACAAAGTTTGGTTAAGATCCATCAATTTACACAGTAGCTAACGCTTAAACTAATTTTTATATAGCTCATATAAGCAAAAAATGACATTATGGGCCCCCGGCGCCCCATGAGTGTTAAATTTAGAAAAAAAAGTTGCCAGTTACCATCCCGGGAGCGCACTCAACAGTCTCAAAAAGTTTCATGACGATCGGATGAATGG
>CALYLW010000871.1:0-70000 GCA_944989445.1 Ampullaceana balthica
ACAAACTAAACATTAACAATTAACAACGCATTACTTCAATCAATATTCATGCGGCCGATTAAGAACAACATTCTTATTTTATAGCTTTTTGAAACGACAATATTGTAAGTGAAACCGTGTGTTCAGTTGTGACACAAAGGCTGACTTAGTTGAACGTAACTGGAAGCCATTCACTGTTAAAATTAAAAATTCATTTTTTTTTAAAAACTCCAACGCTCTAAATTTCAAATATTTATTTGCTTTGTCGATGCAATTCAGGAATTTCAATTATCTGAACAGTTTTTCTCCACCCGAAACAATCTCAGTAAAAGATCTAATAAAACTGCAATGTAAATTCTAGCATCATCACTTCGCCACAACAGGGATGATTAAATTGGCCTCACTTTTAATCATTGGCTCATTTGCCTTTTTTTTTAATTGTTCGCTTTTAAAATAAACTTTTATTCATCTTGTTTGTAAAAAATATTGGTCGAATAATAATTTAAATGGTTGTAACTTTCAAAAACTAAATGTGTGGTACATTTTTACTATTTCACGGCTGAATACCATTTTAAAACTCTCTCTGTGTGTGTGTCTCTCTCTCTCTCTCTCTCTTCCTCTCTCTCTTTCTGTCATTCCATCTATCTCGCCCTCTCTCTCTCTCTCTCTCTCTCGTGTGTTTACCCCTCTTCCTCTTTCCCTCTCTCTTTATCTTACTCTCTTCTTCTTTATCTCAGCATCTCTCTCTCTCTCTCTCTCTCTCTCTCTCTCTCTCTCTCTCTCTCTCTCTCTCTCTCTCTCTCTCTCTCTCTCTCTCTCTCTCTCAGTGCTAAAGAATAAATGTTGATTATGAAGACTCCATGTCATCTGATAACAATATGGTCGTGATGTTATAGCGAACGCTACTCATTAAATAATTTAAAAGTTATGAGTTTAAAAGAATATTCTCACGTTGACTGCATTTGTTAATATATGTGTGATACAAACTCAACAGGAATCGATACCGAGTTAATATATGTGTGATACAAACTCAACAGGAATCGATACCGAGTTAATATATGTGTGATACAAACTCA
This sequence comes from Ampullaceana balthica, assembly GCA_944989445.1. Classification (NCBI taxonomy): domain Eukaryota; kingdom Metazoa; phylum Mollusca; class Gastropoda; family Lymnaeidae; genus Ampullaceana; species Ampullaceana balthica. The sequence continues at coordinate 1,056 of CALYLW010000871.1, forward strand.
ACAGGAATCGATACCGAGTTAATATATGTGTGATACAAACTCAACAGGATTCGATACCGAGTTCATATATGTGAGATACAAACTCAACAGGAATCGTTACCGAGTTAATATATGTGTGATACAAACTCAACAGGAATCGATACCGAGTTAATATATGTGAGATACAAACTCAACAGGAATCGATACCGAGTTAATATATGTGTAATACAAACTCAACAGGAATCGATACCGAGTTCATATATGTGAGATACAAACTCAACAGGAATCGATACCGAGTTAATATATGTGTGATAAAAACTCAACAGGAATCGATACCGAGTTCATATATGTGTGATACAAACTCAACAGGAATCGATATCGACTTAGGTTTACTGGAGGCAGGTATACATGTTTAGGAAACAACAAAGATAAAGTAAGATAAGAAACAGCCAAGTTAATGGAACTGTTGTTTTTCTTTCATCAAACATTAAATCGTTTGATAAGTTTGTGTTTCTGGTTATTCACAAATTTGTAAATAAAGCAATAATGACAGTCATGCCTATAAAATATCTCACTCTAATGTTAATGATTGACGCTTTGCACACAAATTATGGTTAACTAAAATTTAATTTTATGTTACGAATTATTTCATTTAAAAAACTATACATCTTTAACATTAGTTTTCATAATTACCAAAGGATTTTGGTCTCTATACAGAAACAGTGTACATATTACATTTACTTCTTTTTGTAAGGTGTACAACATCTATAAGTCATCAGTATACATTCTTCACTTAGCAATACCATAACATAGAGACTTATTCATGGTTATCTTTCTGTTACAAGCTACATATATATAAAAACAACTTAAGTTTTAAAAAACGGACCATCTACCGTTTATCATGTGTAACCACCAGAAAGTAATATCAAATGTCACCACATAAATTATCGTTTAAAGCAGTGCCGAGTTTTGGCCGCGCCGCACTCATTGCTCTGTGTCAAGAGAGTTTTCGTGCCTGTCACGCAATTGATCACATCCGCACCTAATGCACACTAAAAAACATATAAGTAATATATAATCTAGCTATTCAACTTTGACTTAAAAAGTCGTTTTCAAGAAGTGGGTTTCAGCTTCATGCTCAAATAAAGTATTCTTTTTAAAATCATATTTATATGAGACATGTGACTATAAAACTATTTTTTTCTCATACAATGATGTTTTGAAGTAATCATTAGGAAATACCATAAAAGGGTAGAGCAATGAAGAAACACGTGCCAATTTTCTTTGGTAGATATTTCACACTAGAATTTAAATAGCTTCAAGCACTTACAAAAAATGACTGGTAGAATTTCTGCAGGAATTTTAGTCGCCACGTATTTTTTAAAAAAAAATCGTTCGTACGTTATGTAGAACAGTGTTTCTCAAAGTGATGGTCCGCGGACCTGTGCCGGTCCGTGGGCCATCCGCCACCGGTCCGCAGAAGTTATCAAGAAAGGACAGAAAAATATAATTATAATCCTTCATTAGCAAACATTAATACTAACCCTATAGAATCTGTCAATTGTTCGGCAACAAGCACATAAAATAAATAAAATAAAATAAATTACATTTCCTTGCCACTTCAGCACAGGGAAAATAGTGCACCGGTCCCTGGTGCTATTGAAACATTTCTGCCGGTCCGCCATGCTAAAAGGTTTTCGAAACACTGATGTAGAACATATTGTGTGGTGGTGTTAAGGCAATGGTAGTTTGCCCTGTTTTACACATTGTTTACACATAAAGTGGCAGGATAAAATACCAGACACAGTGGTACTGACCAAGGCAGGTCTCCCCAGCATATTCACACTCCTGATGCAGTCCCAGCTTCGTTGGGCAGGGCACGTGGTCCGAATGCCGGATGAGAGACTGCCAAAGAGACTCTTCTATGGCGAGCTCCAGCATGGCCAGCGGTCCCACGGTGGGCAAAAGAAACGCTACAAAGACACACTGAAAGTCTCACTGAAAGCGTTTGCCATCAACCCAGACACGTGGGAACTTGCTGCAATGGACCGTTCCACCTGGCGTTCTTCCATCCACGAAGGTGCCAAGTCATGCAAGTCATGCGGATCACCTCCGCAGAAAAGAAGAGGCAAGCCCCAAAGGCCCGTGCTGTCAACACTTCTGGAGATGTCCCACTCGTCCCTTGTCCCTTCTGTTCCCGAACCTTCCGTGCAAGGATCGGCCTCATCAGCCATCTGCGCACGCACAAACAAAGCCAGTCCCAGCAACCCTCGGATGACTAGAGTGGTCTTCGTCGAATCGACGGACGAACAACAAATAACACATTGTTTTCATAAGATGATAAGACATTATCCGCCAACCGTCCATTTTATTGGGAAAGGGCTGGATATTACATTCCATCCCCCCCCATCCGTGCTAAACAATTTCTAATCCCACATTTACCCTATAATCTACAGGTCATCACATCCGTTCTGATGACTATAAACAAAATGATTTCATCTCGATGTTAGATATTTTCCAACTAGCATCATCTGCGATTAAAGGTTATTTCACCTTCATTCAATAGAGAAAAATTAGTTGAGGTTTGGTGGAAGGGGGGGGGGAGGACACACTTTTAAGTTAGAATTGTGTTTTCTATTTCAAACAAAGATTTGCACTTATTATTTATTAAATCAAAGTTACTTGGATTTTTCCAGCTGATCCAGGGGGTATTATTTATCTTCATGTTATACGAGTCCGATGCCTGGTCTTTAAAATAAGTAATTAGTTATTGAACTCTTTGACTTCATACCCTCATACTGATGTCCGTGAGGTGACGTTTGATTGAAGTTCCTTGCAACCCATATCTTTACAATCTTTATCTTTACAGCCAATATCTTTACAATCTTTATCTTTACAGCCAATATCTTTACAATCTTTATCTTTACAGCCAATATCTTTACAATCTTTATCTTTTCAGCCAATATCTTTACAATCTTTATCAACAACCATCAAAGCTGAGATGAAGACGAAATGTAATTGTGTTTGCATGGGTGATCTATATTTAATGTCAGGAAACCATTTAACTTGCTATATCACATTCATTTATTTGTAGATTAAATTTCAGATGATTACACTCATTTCAATGTTTGGTCTCACCTTTAAATATTAGTATAAATAAACAATACATGCTAAAGTCAGACTATCCCCCGAAAACTTAGTATTCGACTGGAAAACTCCTGAGGTAAAAAAAATTAATTGAGCAGTGATGCTACTGATCCTAGTTCTAAATTCCAGTTTCTAGAGTCTACACCCAAATGTCGAATCTATGGCACGCGTGCCACAGTCGGCACGCAGAGCCTCATCAGCCGGCACACGGCTGTTATATAACTTCCTTAATGAAACCAGCTAAACCAAACCCCCATTGATGGGTATTATTGAAGTGCTGGCACTCTGCTTTAAAAATATGTTGTTGTTTTTTTAAATTTTGGGCACGCGGCCACAAAAAGGTCCGCAACCACTGCTCTACACAGATTATAGGCTAATTGCATATTTATTTTTAAGACAAATGAGCCAATGAGATATATTGCTTGCATGTTACATAACAATATTTTGATTACATTCAACACGACATTGAAAGAATTACTTACTTTCGTTTACAACTCAAAGCAATGAAGCGTCTAAATCAGGGCAATTCATAAAAAACAAATAGCAGCAAAAATGATTTTAGCAAATGTTACGATAACATGGCAGTTCGAAAATACGGTAAGTAAATATAGCTCAATGTTTCAGTGTGTTGAATTGTGAAGTTGAATGTTTCAGTGTGTTGAATTGTGAAGTTGAATGTTTCAGTGTGTTCAGTTGTGAAGTTGAATGTTTCAGTTTGTTGAATTGTGAAGTTGAATGTTTCAGTTTGTTGAATTGTGAAGTTGAATGTTTCAGTTTGTTGAATTGTGAAGTTGAATGTTTCAGTTTGTTGAATTTTGAAGTTGAATGTTTCAGTGTGTTCAATTGTAAAGTTGAATGTTTCAGTTTGTTGAATTGTGAAGTTGAATGTTTCAGTGTGTTAAATTGTGAAGTTGAATGTTTCAGTTTGTTGAATTGTGAAGTTGAATGTTTCAGTTTGTTGAATTGTGAAGTTGAATGTTTCAGTTTGTTGAATTTTGAAGTTGAATGTTTCAGTTTGTTGAATTGTGAAGTTGAATGTTTCAGTTTGTTGAATTGTTAAGCTGAATATTTCAGTGTGTTGAATTGTGAAGTTGAATGTTTCAGTTTGTTGAATTGTGAAGTTGAATGTTTCAGTGTGTTCAATTGTGAAGTTGAATGTTTCATTTTGTTGAATTGTGAAGTTGAATGTTTCAGTTTGTTGAATTGTTAAGCTGAATATTTCAGTGTGTTGAATTGTGAAGTTGAATGTTTCAGTTTGTTGAATTGTGAAGTTGAATGTTTCAGTGTGTTGAACTGTGAAGTTGAATGTTTAAGTTTGTTGAATTGTGAAGTTGAATGTTTCAATGTGTTCAATTGTGAAGTTGAATGTTTCAGTTTGTTGAATTGTGAAGTTGAATGTTTCAGTGTGTTGAATTGTGAAGTTGAATGTTTCAGTTTGTTGAATTTTGAAGTTGAATGTTTCAGTGTGTTGAATTGTGAAGTTGAATGTTTCAGTTTGTTGAATTGTGAAGTTGAATGTTTCAGTTTGTTGAATTGTTAAGCTGAATATTTCAGTGTGTTGAATTGTGAAGTTGAATGTTTCAGTTTGTTGAATTGTTAAGCTGAATATTTCAGTGTGTTGAATTGTGAAGTTGAATGTTTGAGTTTGTTGAATTTTGAAGTTGAATGTTTCAGTGTGTTGAATTGTGAAGTTGAATGTTTCAGTTTGTTTAATTGTGAAGTTGAATGTTTCAGTTTGTTGAATTGTTAAGCTGAATATTTCAGTGTGTTGAATTGTGAAGTTGAATGTTTCAGTTTGTTGAATTGTGAAGTTGAATGTTTCAGTGTGTTGAATTGTGAAGTTGAATGTTTCAGTTTGTTGAATTGTGAAGTTGAATGTTTCAGTTTGTTGAATTGTTAAGCTGAATATTTCAGTGTGTTAAATTGAGAATTTGAATGTTTCAGTTTGTTGAATTGTGAAGTTGAATGTTTCAGTGTGTTGAATTGTGAAGTTGAATGTTTAAGTTTGTTGAATTGTGAAGTTGAATGTTTCAGTTTGTTGAATTGTGAAGTTGAATATTTCAGTGTGTTGAATTGTGAAGTTGAATGTTTCAGTTAGTTGAATTTTGAAGTTGAATGTTTCAGTTTGTTGAATTGTGAAGTTGAATGTTTCAGTGTGTTGAATTGTGAAGTTGAATGTTTCAGTTTCTTGAATTTTGAAGTTGAATGTTTCAGTGTGTTGAATTGTGAAGTTGAATGTTTCAGTTTGTTTAATTGTGAAGTTGAATGTTTCAGTTTGTTGAATTGTTAAGCTGAATATTTCAGTGTGTTGAATTGTGAAGTTGAATGTTTCAGTTTGTTGAATTGTGAAGTTGAATGTTTCAGTGTGTTGAATTGTGAAGTTGAATGTTTCAGTTTGTTGAATTGTGAAGTTGAATGTTTCAGTGTGTTGAATTGTGAAGTTGAATGTTTCAGTTTGTTTAATTGTGAAGTTGAATGTTTCAGTTTGTTGAATTGTTAAGCTGAATATTTCAGTGTGTTGAATTGTGAAGTTGAATGTTTCAGTTTGTTGAATTGTGAAGTTGAATGTTTCAGTGTGTTGAATTGTGAAGTTGAATGTTTCAGTTTGTTGAATTGTGAAGTTGAATGTTTCAGTTTGTTGAATTGTTAAGCTGAATATTTCAGTGTGTTGAATTGTGAAGTTGAATGTTTCAGTTTGTTGAATTGTGAAGTTGAATGTTTCAGTGTGTTGAATTGTGAAGTTGAATGTTTAAGTTTGTTGAATTGTGAAGTTGAATGTTTCAATGTGTTCAATTGTGAAGTTGAATGTTTCAGTTTGTTGAATTGTGAAGTTGAATGTTTCAGTGTGTTGAATTGTGAAGTTGAATGTTTCAGTTTGTTGAATTTTGAAGTTGAATGTTTCAGTGTGTTGAATTGTGAAGTTGAATGTTTCAGTTTGTTTAATTGTGAAGTTGAATGTTTAAGTTTGTTGAATTGTTAAGCTGAATATTTCAGTGTGTTGAATTGTGAAGTTGAATGTTTCAGTTTGTTGAATTGTGAAGTTGAATGTTTCAGTGTGTTGAATTGTGAAGTTGAATGTTTCAGTGTGTTGAATTGTGAAGTTGAATGTTTCAGTTGTTGAATTGTGAAGTGGAATGTTTCAGTTTGTTGAATTGTTAAGCTGAATATTTCAGTGTGTTGAATTGTGAAGTTGAATGTTTCAGTTTGTTGAATTGTGAAGTTGAATGTTTCAGTGTGTTGAATTGTGAAGTTGAATGTTTCAGTGTGTTGAATTGTGAAGTTGAATGTTTCAGTTTGTTGAATTTTGAAGTGAATGTTTCAGTTTGTTGAATTGTTAAGCTGAATATTTCAGTGTGTTGAATTGTGAAGTTGAATGTTTCAGTTTGTTGAATTGTGAAGTTGAATGTTTCAGTTTGTTGAATTGTGAAGTTGAATGTTTCAGTTTGTTGAATTGTTAAGCTGAATATTTCAGTTTGTTGAATTGTGAAGTTGAATGTTTCAATGTGTTCAATTGTGAAGTTGAATGTTTCAGTTTGTTGAATTGTGAAGTTGAATGTTTCAATGTGTTCAATTGTGAAGTTGAATGTTTCAATGTGTTCAATTGTGAAGTTGAATGTTTCAGTTTGTTGAATTGTTAAGTTGAATGTTTCAATGTGTTGAATTGTGAAGTTGAATGTTTCAGTTTGTTGAATTGTGAAGTTGAATGTTTCAATGTGTTCAATTGTGAAGTTGAATGTTTCAATGTGTTGAATTGTGAAGTTGAATGTTTCAGTTTGTTGAATTGTGAAGTTGAATGTTTCAATGTGTTCAATTGTGAAGTTGAATGTTTCAGTTTGTTGAATTGTGAAGTTGAATGTTTCAATTTGTTGATTGTGAATAGGTAGTTGGATGGGTTGAAAATGATTTAATAAAACTTAAGGATTCAAATTTTTGGATAAATAATTGGATGCATTGATTCATTTCTTTTGGATAAATATATGGAAGAAATTCATATCTCTAAGTATTTAAATAAACGAAGTATGAATTCATAGATGGAGTGCGTTGGCATAAATGAATATTTCGATGAATTTATTGTTATTGTCATTAATAAGCAGACAGACTTTCTAACATAAACTACATTTATAAATTGATTGTAGTTTAAATCTAAAATCAACATGTATTCGAACCGAGGCGAAAGAGAGTCATAAGTTCGAGCCTCGGTACTGGCAATGCCCCCGGGGCATTGTGCTAGCCACTCAATCCCTTGCTCGTTAGTGGTGGTTCAATGAAACTTGTGAACGCTACTTCACTAGCCCCATAGGCTGTCATGGCCTGAAACGGGTTATTAGTATTATTATTATTATTATTATTATTATTATTATTATTATTGAAGTTAGAATAAAATAATGTATTACCAGACATGGCCAAAATTGCACACTTATAAGTGCTCGAGAATAAAATGTGGCTGAAATCCTGTTTTTAAAGTTAAGTTTTTCCACCAAAAACTAATTTCACTATGGAAGGGTATGTCACCCTGAAGTTATGATGCCGCTGTAACTAATTCCTTTAACCAGATTAGCATGTGCCCGCATAATGTAAAACTGCATGACATAGGTTCCCGAACTGTGCACAAAAACACCTAGGGAGCCTAATATTTCACAAAACGTTACCTCGGCAGGATAAAGAAAACAATTTGGTTAACATGTGGTGTTTTGGTAGAAGCTTTGAACTTGAACTATCCCTTAACCCGTTGTTGGGTCGTTGGGGCACCATCGTAAACTGCTCACTAACACGCGCCATTTGTCACGGTCCTGTGCTCCCCTTGGAGAGTCGCTGAATGACAGGCCGGTCCACTCTTTGATATTGTCCTCCCATCTCTTCTTTTGTCTTCCTCTTTGTCTTCCTCCCTGGACTGTGCCTTGCAATATAGTTTTTGCGAGACCTCCAGTTCTTGTCACGTGTCCGTACCATCGTAATTTCCTCTTCTTAATTGATGTGAGTAGGTCCTCGTAGGGGCCAATGACAGTACTTATTGTGTTGCGGACCGCTTCGTTTGTGATGTGCGCTGTGTAGGAGATGTTCAATATCTTTCTGAGACATCTCATCTCTAGCGCATTGATTCTTCTTTGGAGGTCTGCAGTGAGCATCCAAGCCTCACAACCATACAAGAAGACCGACATCGCCAGAAGCGCATTAGCCGGATCTTTGATCTCAGGGAGAGCTTCTTACTTTGCCAGATGTGCTTTAATTTACTCAATGCTGTCATTGTTTGGGCTACTCTGGCAAGAATTTCTGGCTTTGAGCCTTCGTCGGATATTATGGCCCCTAGATACATGAAGGTGGAGACCTCTTCGAGTTTTTGCCCGTTTATCCGAATCTCACTTGTGAATTTACTATTTGCCATGACCTTGGTCTTTTCTATATATATTTCCATGCCGTACGCCTTTGCTGTTTTCTCTAGCTTTTCAAGGAATTCTTTTAGTTCGTCCTCGCTACCAGCTAGGCCGTCAATGTCATCGGTGAAGCGTAAGTTGGTTATACTTCTCCCTCCAATGCTGACTGTTCCGACATGGTCTTCTAGCACATCTGTCATGATCCTTTCAAGGAAGAGGTTGAAGAGGATGGGGTAAAGTAGACATCCTTGTCTGACACCAACAGTGGTCTTGAACCAATCTCCGAGCATACTGTTGAAGAGTACTGCGCTGGTTGCTACGTTGTAAATGTCCTTGATCACCTCAATGAGGTTTGCATTAATGTTGAATTTTTGCATATTTTCCCACAGTGCCGCATGCCACACTCTGTCGAACGCATTTTTAAAGTCTATAAAGACATGATAGAGGTCACTCTGGTGTTGGAGATGTTTTTCACAGAGAACTCGCAGGTTAAAGATTTGCTCCGTTGTGCTTCTTCCTGCTCTGAAGCCCGCCTGCTCTTCTGAAATGATTTGGTAGAAGCTCCTTACAGCAAAGGGGCAATAACTGGAAAACATTGCGGCGTTATGACATATTATCTATTTTGTTTTTCTGATTACTTCAGAGAGGTCCAAGGCCCACATTAGTCGTTCCCATTTCAGTTTGTCGTGTTACAATGAATGACTCAGGTTCTTCATGTCGTATTTAGTAACATTTTAATTCTATATTTCTTCTTATTATAACTTATTGATTGATGTGCTAATTCCTGATAAAATTATAAATTCATTGGATGATTTCAAAGATGTTTTCCTAAGTATGATTAGACATATTCATTTTTATGTATTTTTTATCACAATTTACTCTTGATCGGAATACAGGTGACTTGGAATTAAAGAAAATTGAAGCCAAAGACCTTCCTGTGTTATACGGATGGCTGTCCAATTACCTGCCAGATGCCTGGAAGGTGGGGTCTAAATTATGACAATGAAATCTTTCTTTCTTTTTATGAAAATTTTAATGTTTTTTTTTATAATTTAATAATATTTACAGTATTCGTGCAAATATATTTTTTATGTTAAAAGCACTTACTGTGTTGCCGGATTTTAGCATTAGCTCTGAAATGTTAGAGCCAAGAAAATACCATTTTTTTTTCAGTTTCATAGAAGAATTGATATTTTTAGTTTATTCTAATAGTAATTAAAGAAGTCATTTTTACGCACCTGTGTATTCTTCAAGACCATGGTGAGTTCTCACAAACATAGTTTGTTATTTTAGACTCTAAAGCTCGGCTGACAGTTCTATTATCGTCTGCTTTGTCCTCATCAGCTTTGGTCATCGGTAAGAGAAGCAATGTCCAGCAGATGGCCATGGGCTAATTTCTATGTTCTTTGTGATAGAACGGACAGCATTTTGGCGGTGGGAGAAGGTCCGCCAGATGAGAATTGTCCGGTAAGTCCAGAAATATTTTATGTGTCATCATTAGTTTGTAATGTCAGGGTTAATAAACAATTTTCATGGCAAAAATCCCGAGGTGTGGCATGTTCCCAAATTATCCACATCCACGCATTTTGCACTTTTGCCAATGAAGTTCAAGGCTAAGACCCATGAACTCGATAGTATCAGAGTATTGTACTTGAAGTCTGATTAATGCACTAAGTGAAGGATGATACATTGTCATAAATCAAGGTGCTATGAAAGACTCTCTTCTCTTAACGGGAACTTATACAAATTTATCGTTCATTGAGACAAGACCGTCTCTCTTCATAAATGTCTATTGTCTACTGATAAAGTTTCTAATACTAGACCCTCTGACACTAGACCCTCTGATACTAGACCATTTGACACTAGACCAACTTGGAGCTCTCATTAATGTCCAAGGAGTTTAAAAGAACAGAGTAATCTTAAAACCCCAAATATTCTAGATGTAAATTGTCCCATCTGCATAATAAACTGATCAAGCGTGAATACGTATCAGGGTCTATCCATAAATGACGTTACATGCCTAGGGGGAGGGGGGTCACGGATTTGTTAAGATGTGTGACGAGGGGGGTGGTGTTTAAGAAATGTGACGTCACATAAAACGCGCTACTTTAAATAAAACTGGAGGGGCTGGTGGTTGGTGTCAAAGCTTTGTGACGTCATATTGGAGTGGTGGGGTCTAAGTTTTTGTGACAAAGTGTGACGATTGGGGAGGGGGATAAAAATCGGGAAAAAATCGCGTGACGTCATTTATGGAAGGCCCCTTAGAATGAAATAAAAATTCCTTCCACGCTATTCGCTGTTTTGTTTTCACAAACGGTCATGACTAAAAAAATAAACAAATGTTTTTTCTCTGGTCATTTAAAACAACATCAGATTTGTCCGTCCAGTGAAGATATCAGATTTTGACTGTTGACGTTACGTTTTGATTTTAAACTACAACATGGACACTCGAGATCAGTTTTTAATTAGCTAATACATCAAATGTTTTCCACATGATTTTCCTTACTAGTTTGAGATATCACAGGTGAAGACATTAAAACGTGTGCGTTTTTTTATAAACAATATCAGGCCTTTACCTACTACACAACTCCCAGAAATGTTTGTGCCTTGGGTATCAGTCCGTTCCATATGGAGACGTTACTCAACTGGCCAGGTTTTATGGATTGGAATAAAAGCGTCCTCTTCTTTTGTAAGTCATGGCATTTTTTATCAAAGTACATATTTACTACGTTAGATAGTCTATTTCAGTTCGAATGCATGACCTAAAGAAACTGTCATCCGCCTGTACTTCAATATTGTTATGTTCTTTGCGATCCTTTTTAAAAAACATTTATCAAAGTTATTCCTTAAGTCTTTTATTTATTTTTATTGTTTCCTATGACTTACTTTATGGTTCGGGTGCATAGTGCCCTGACCCGTGGCTGTTTGTAAAGATACGTTCGGAATCTTGTAACATTTAAATCCACTGGCAATTCAAAGTCCAAAAAAATTTGTTAGAGAGCAGTTAAAATTATAATCTTTCGTCATTTCTCTACCTTTCCTGTTAAGCAGCATGTCCGTCCAGTGTCGGTGACGTTGTTCAAGAGCATGTTCGAAAGAAAGGATGCAGCAAGTTTCTCCTGTACAGACACCAGGTTCTACTGATGGCCGCCCAACCAGAGGATGTGAAGCTTTAGTGAGTTTTATTTTAGAGCCATCATTTGGGTTACGCAGTGACGACTTTTGTTTTTAAATCCCTTATATTAACTTCGCGGCCGTCTCTGTCTTGGGCTCGGCGGGCGGGCGGGCGGAAAAACAGAAGTCTAAAATGACCCACTTCCCATGATCCGATCGAACTGAAATTTGGCACACGGACCCGTCTGACCTAACAATGCATCGTATCAAAATTTCAGATCGATCGAACGTACCGTAATTAAATTAATGCATTTTTAGTTTATCCTTATATGAGGTATGTAATTCAAAATTCACTGTTTGTTATTGTGTTTTTTTCTGCCAGTTTCACGTGAGTTTGAGTTGACGCCGACCGTCGTGTTGACGCCGACCGTCGTGCCGACACCCCCTCACATCCCACCCCCATTTATTAAAGACAAGGGACATCACTCGGTGTCAGTCTGTAAATGTTTGAAAATAATCAATACTGTTAGTTATGTCTCATATATAAGGGATTTATAGTCAAAAACTTTGTTTTTACGGGTTTGTTTTATTAAATCCCTTATATTAACTTCTAAATCGTGTCTGTCGTGATCTCTCTCTGTCGTGATCTCTCACTGTCGTTCGCGGGCGGGCGGGCGGAATAAGAAAATTAAAAAATGACACACTTCCCGTGATGCTATCGAGCTGAAATATTTCACATAGACACGTGTCACCTAACAATGCATCGTATCAAAATTTCAGATCAGTCGAACGTACCGTAATTAAATTAATGCATTTTTAGTTTATCTCTATATAACATATGTAATTCAATTTCACAGTTAGTTATTGTTTTTCTTCCACGTGCTAGTTGAGTTCACGCGTTGACGCCACCCATCGATGTCCACACCCCCTCCACCCCTTCCCCCGGTTTTAAAGCCAGGGGAGATCATTCGGTTTCAGTCTGTAAGTGTTTGTCGCGTTTGAACATAATCAATGCTTTTAGTTATGTCTCATATATAAAGGATTTATAGTCAAAAACTTTGTTTTTACGGGGTTGTTTAATTGAATCCCTTATAGTAACTTCGAAATCTTGTCTCTATGTCATCATCTCTCTCTGTCGTTCGCGGGCGGGCGGAAAAACAAAAGTCAAAAATGACCCACTTTCCGTGTTGCCAACGAGCTGAAATTTTGCACATAGACTCGTGTCACCTAATAATGCATCGTATCAAAATTTCAGATCGATCGATTTTACTTTAATTAAATTAATGCATTTTTAGTTGATCTCTATGTCACTATATATAGCCGTCTATTTTTGTTTACATTTTACGAGTCCCTGGAGTTCACTCAAGCCATCCACGACCACACGAGGATGTCTCATATATAATGGATTTATAGTCAAAAACTTTGTTTTTACGGGGTTGTTTAATTTCTTAAAATGTTTTTGTGCGTAATCGTAATGTATTTCTTGAAGGGGAGCCCGCAAGGAAAGATGAATTTTGATGAAATATTTCTCTCATGCCTTTCTTTCTAATGTATAAACCTATTTTCATGTATCGTGAATCTATCAACGTATGTTCTTCAACTGGGACTATGACATGGACAAACATAATTCTTATTTCAGTGCACTATATAAAAGACGTTCCGATTCCTATTTATTTCTAGTAATAGGTTTCTCGATAAAAAAACAAAACTCTGTATTTGTCACACGTCTCTTATCTTGACGGTAATAGATTTTTTTGGGTCTGAAAAAAAATTGTAACTGTAACTCATGTGCTATTTAATTTCAAAGTTCGCCTGAATGTGATTTGTTTTACACAGTTATTAAAGTTGCTTAGTCATCTCATAGATTAAGCCATTGATTGAGCTGTGGAGTTTTGTCAAATATAAATGTGTATGTCACCGTGATCTCCAAGTTTACCAAGTAAACTACACCGCCTCACAGCACTAAAACAATTCATGTTTATAACTTGATTTATTTGTATAATTAAAACAAACAGTGATTTTCATAAACAGTCCAATTCCTGAGGGTCTCAAGTTAAAACGTCTAGACCCCGAGTTGCACACAGATTTAGTGAATGATTCCTGGAGATTCCGCAGAGATCACTCGGATGACTACATCCGGGCTCTCATTCAGAGATTTCCTTCTCTCGGTCTGTTTGACAAGTGAGTAGCCTGGTCTCGAAATCTTTGATAATAAGTCAGAGACTTTCGGAATGTTTGAGAGATGAGTGACTTTCTCTCGGTCTGTTTGACAAGTTAGTAGCCTGGTCTCAAAATCTTTGATAATAAGTGAGCGAATTTCGGAATGTTTGAGAGATGAGTGACTTTCTCTCGGAGTGTTTTCTAGTCCTTCTAATCTCCTCGCCTTTGAGCTAACGAATCTTGCCTAACTCCTCTAACTTTCTCTCTGAGTGTTTTCTAGTCCTTCTAATCTCCTCGCCTTTGAGCTAACGAATCTTGCCTAACTCCTCTAACTTTCTCTCGGAGTGTTTTCTAGTCCTTCTAATCTCCTGGCCTTTGAGCTAACGAATCTTGCCTAACTCCTCTAACTTTCTATCGGAGTGTTTTCTAGTCCTTCTAATCTCCTCGCCTTTGAGCTAACGAATCTTGCCTAACTCCTCTAACTTTCTCTCGGAGTGTTTTCTAGTCCTTCTAATCTCCTCGCCTTTGAGCTAACGAATCTTGCCTAACTCCTCTAACTTTCTCTCGGAGTGTTTTCTAGTCCTTCTAATCTCCTCGCCTTTGACCTAACGAATCTTGCCTAACTCCTCTAACTTTCTCTCGGAGTGTTTTCTAGTCCTTCTAATCTCCTGGCCTTTGAGCTAACGAATCTTGCCTAACTCCTCTAACTTTCTCTCGGAGTGTTTTCTAGTCCTTCTAATCTCCTGGCCTTTGAGCTATCGAATCTTGCCTAACTCCTCTAACTTTCTCTCGGAGTGTTTTCTAGTCCTTCTAATCTCCTCGCCTTTGAGCTAACGAATCTTGCCTAACTCCTCTAACTTTCTCTCGGAGTGTTTTCTAGTCCTTCTAATCTCCTCGCCTTTGAGCTAACGAATCTTGCCTAACTTCTCTAACTTTCTCTCGGAGTGTTTTCTAGTCCTTCTAATCTCCTGGCCTTTGAGCTAACGAATCTTGCCTAACTCCTCTAACTTTCTCTCGGAGTGTTTTCTAGTCCTTCTAATCTCCTCGCCTTTGAGCTAAAGAATCTTGCCTAACTTCTCTAACTTTCTCTCGGAGTGTTTTCTACTCCTTCTAATCTCCTCGCCTTTGAGCTAACGAATCTTGCCAAACTCCTCTAACTTTCTCTCGGAGTGTTTTCTAGTCCTTCTAATCTCCTGGCCTTTGAGCTAACGAATCTTGCCTAACTCCTCTAACTTCCTCTCGGAGTGTTTTCTAGTCCTTCTAATCTCTTGGCCTTTGAGCTAACGAATCTTGCCTAACTCCTCTAACATTCTCTCGGAGTGTTTTCTAGTCCTTCTAATCTCCTGGCCTTTGAGCTAACGAATCTTGCCTAACTCCTCTAACTTTCTCTCGGAGTGTTTTCTAGTCCTTCTAATCTCCTGGCCTTTGAGCTAACGAATCTTGCCTAACTCCTCTAACTTTCTCTCGGAGTGTTTTCTAGTCCTTCTAATCTCCTGGCCTTTGAGCTAACGAATCTTGCCTAACTCCTCTAACTTTCTCTCGGAGTGTTTTCTAGTCCTTCTAATCTCCTGGCCTTTGAGCTAACGAATCTTGCCTAACTTCTCTAACTTTCTCTCGGAGTGTTTTCTAGTCCTTCTAATCTCCTCGCCTTTGAGCTAACGAATCTTGCCTAACTTCTCTAACTTTCTCTCGGAGTGTTTTCTAGTCCTTCTAATCTCCTCGCCTTTGAGCTAACGAATCTTGCCTAACTTCTCTAACTTTCTCTCGGAGTGTTTTCTAGTCCTTCTAATCTCCTCGCCTTTGAGCTAACGAATCTTGCCTAACTTCTCTAACTTCCTCTCGGAGTGTTTTCTAGTCCTTCTAATCTCTTGGCCTTTGAGCTAACGAATCTTGCCTAACTTCTCTAACTTCCTCTCGGAGTGTTTTCTAGTCCTTCTAATCTCCTCGCCTTTGAGCTAACAAATCTTGCCTAACTTCTCTAACTTCCTCTCTGAGTGTTTTCTAGTCCTTCTAATCTCTTGGCCTTTGAGCTAACGAATCTTGCCTAACTCCTCTAACTTTCTCTCGGAGAGTTTTCTAGTCCATCTAATCTCCTGGCCTTTGAGCTAACGAATCTTGCCTAACTCCTCTAACTTTCTCTCGGAGTGTTTTCTAGTCCATCTAATCTCCCGGCCTTTGAGCTAACGAATCTTGCCTAACTTCTCTAACTTCCTCTCGGAGTGTTTTCTAGTCGTTCTAATCTCTTGGCCTTTGAGCTAACGAATCTTGCCTAACTTCTCTAACTTCCTCTTGGAGTGTTTTCTAGTCCTTCTAATCTCTTGGCATTTGAGCTAACGAATCTTGCCTAACTCCTCTAACTTCCTCTCGGAGTGTTTTCTAGTCCTTCTAATCTCTTGGCCTTTGAGCTAACGAATCTTGCCTAACTTCTCTAACTTCCTCTCGGAGTGTTTTCTAGTCCTTCTAATCTCTTGGCCTTTGAGCTAACGAATCTTGCCTAACTCCTCTAACTTTCTCTCGGAGTGTTTTCTAGTCCATCTAATCTCCTGGCCTTTGAGCTAACGAATCTTGCCTAACTTCTCTAACTTCCTCTCGGAGTGTTTTCTAGTCCTTCTAATCTCTTGGACTTTGAGCTAACGAATCTTGCCTAACTCCTCTAACTTTCTCTCGGAGTGTTTTCTAGTCCATCTAATCTCTTGGCCTTTGAGCTAACGAATCTTGCCTAACTTCTCTAACTTCCTCTCGGAGTGTTTTCTAGTCCTTCTAATCTCTTGGCCTTTGAGCTAACGAATCTTGCCTAACTCCTCTAACTTTCTCTCGGAGTGTTTTCTAGTCCATCTAATCTCTTGGCCTTTGAGCTAACGAAACTTGCCTAACTTCTCTAACTTCCTCTCGGAGTGTTTTCTAGTCCTTCTAATCTCTTGGCCTTTGAGCTAACGAATCTTGCCTAACTCCTCTAACTTTCTCTCGGAGTTTTTTCTAGTCCTTCTAATCTCCTGGCCTTTGAGCTAACGAATCTTGCCTAACTCCTCTAACTTTCTCTCGGAGTGTTTTCTAGTCGATCTAATCTCTTGGCCTTTGAGCTAACGAATCTTGCCTAACTTCTCTAACTTCCTCTCGGAGTGTTTTCTAGTCCTTCTAATCTCTTTGCCTTTGAGCGAATGAATCTTGCCTAACTCCTCTAACTTTCTCTCGGAGTGTTTTCTAGTCCTTCTAATCTCCTCGCCTTTGAGCTAACGAATCTTGCCTAACTCCTCTAACTTTCTCTCGGAGTGTTTTCTAGTCATTCTAATCTCCTGGCCTTTGAGCTAACGAATCTTGCCTAACTTCTCTAACTTTCTCTCTGAGTGTTTTCTAGTCCTTCTAATCTCCTCGCCTTTGAGCTAACGAATCTTGCCTAACTCCTCTAACTTTCTCTCGGAGTGTTTTCTAGTCCTTCTAATCTCCTCGCCTTTGAGCTAACGAATCTTGCCTAACTCCTCTAACTTTCTCTCGGAGTGTTTTCTAGTCCTTCTAATCTCCTGGCCATTTGAGCTAACGAATCTTGCCTAACTTCTCTAACTTTCTCTCGGCGTGTTTTCTAAGCCTTCTAATCTCCTGGCCTTTGAGCTAAAGAATCTTGCCTAACTTCTCTAACTTTCTCTCGGAGTGTTTTCTAGTCCTTCTAATCTCCTGGCCTTTGAGCTAAACGAATCTTGCCTAACTTCTCTAACTTTCTCTCGGAGTGTTTTCTAGTCCTTCTAATCTCCTGGCCTTTGAGCTAACGAATCTTGCCTAACTTCTCTAACTTTCTCTCGGAGTGTTTTCTAGTCCTTCTAATCTCCTGGCCTTTGAGCTAACGAATCTTGCCTAACTTCTCTAACTTTCTCTCGGAGTGTTTTCTAGTCCTTCTAATCTCCTGGCCTTTGAGCTAACGAATCTTGCCTAACTTCTCTAACTTTCTCTCGGAGTGTTTTCTAGTCCTTCTAATCTCCTGGCCTTTGAGCTAACGAATCTTGCCTAACTCCTCTAACTTTCTCTCGGAGTGTTTTCTAGTCCATCTAATCTCCTGGCCTTTGAGCTAACGAATCTTGCCTAACTCCTCTAACTTCCTCTCGGAGTGTTATCTAATCCTTCTAATCTATTGGCCTTTGAGCTAACGAATCTTGCCTAACTTCTCTAACTTCCTCTCGGAGTGTTTTCTAGTCCTTCTAATCTCTTGGCCTTTGAGCTAACGAATCTTGCCTAACTCCTCTAACTTTCTCTCGGAGTGTTTTCTAGTCCATCTAATCTCCTGGCCTTTGAGCTAACGAATCTTGCCTAACTTCTCTAACTTCCTTTCGGAGTGTTTTCTAGTCCTTCTAATCTCTTGGACTTTGAGCTAACGAATCTTGCCTAACTCCTCTAACTTTCTCTCGGAGTGTTTTCTAGTCCATCTAATCTCTTGGCCTTTGAGCTAACGAATCTTGCCTAACTTCTCTAACTTCCTCTCGGAGTGTTTTCTAGTCCTTCTAATCTCTTGGCCTTTGAGCTAACGAATCTTGCCTAACTCCTCTAACTTTCTCTCGGAGTGTTTTCTAGTCCATCTAATCTCTTGGCCTTTGAGCTAACGAAACTTGCCTAACTTCTCTAACTTCCTCTCGGAGTGTTTTCTAGTCCTTCTAATCTCTTGGCCTTTGAGCTTACGAATCTTGCCTAACTCCTCTAACTTTCTCTCGGAGTGTTTTCTAGTCCTTCTAATCTCCTGGCCTTTGAGCTAACGAATCTTGCCTAACTCCTCTAACTTTCTCTCGGAGTGTTTTCTAGTCCATCTAATCTCTTGGCCTTTGAGCTAACGAATCTTGCCTAACTTCTCTAACTTCCTCTCGGAGTGTTTTCTAGTCCTTCTAATCTCTTTGCCTTTGAGCGAACGAATCTTGCCTAACTCCTCTAACTTTCTCCCGGAGTGTTTTCTAGTCCTTCTAATCTCCTCGCCTTTGAGCTAACGAATCTTGCCTAACTCCTCTAACTTTCTCTCGGAGTATTTTCTAGTCATTCGAATCTCCTGGCCTTTGGCTAACGAATCTTGCCTAACTTCTCTAACTTTCTCTCTGAGTGTTTTCTAGTCCTTCTAATCTCCTCGCCTTTGAGCTAACGAATCTTGCCTAACTCCTCTAACTTTCTCTCGGAGTGTTTTCTAGTCCTTCTAATCTCCTCGCCTTTGAGCTAACGAATCTTGCCTAACTTCTCTAACTTTCTCTCGGAGTGTTTTCTAGTCCTTCTAATCTCCTGGCCATTTGAGCTAACGAATCTTGCCTAACTTCTCTAACTTTCTCTCGGAGTGTTTTCTAAGCCTTCTAATCTATTGGCCTTTGAGCTAACGAATCTTGCCTAACTTCTCTAACTTCCTCTCGGAGTGTTTTCTAGTCCTTCTAATCTCTTGGCCTTTGAGCTAACGAATCTTGCCTAACTCCTCTAACTTTCTCTCGGAGTGTTTTCTAGTCCATCTAATCTCCTGGCCTTTGAGCTAACGAATCTTGCCTAACTTCTCTAACTTCCTCTCGGAGTGTTTTCTAGTCCTTCTAATCTCTTGGACTTTGAGCTAACGAATCTTGCCTAACTTCTCTAACTTTCTCTCGGAGTGTTTTCTAGTCCATCTAATCTCTTGGCCTTTGAGCTAACGAATCTTGCCTAACTTCTCTAACTTCCTCTCGGAGTGTTTTCTAGTCCTTCTAATCTCTTGGCCTTTGAGCTAACGAATCTTGCCTAACTCCTCTAACTTTCTCTCGGAGTGTTTTCTAGTCCATCTAATCTCTTGGCCTTTGAGCTAACGAAACTTGCCTAACTTCTCTAACTTCCTCTCGGAGTGTTTTCTAGTCCTTCTAATCTCTTGGCCTTTGAGCTTACGAATCTTGCCTAACTCCTCTAACTTTCTCTCGGAGTGTTTTCTAGTCCTTCTAATCTCCTGGCCTTTGAGCTAACGAATCTTGCCTAACTCCTCTAACTTTCTCTCGGAGTGTTTTCTAGTCCATCTAATCTCTTGGCCTTTGAGCTAACGAATCTTGCCTAACTTCTCTAACTTCCTCTCGGAGTGTTTTCTAGTCCTTCTAATCTCTTTGGCCTTTGAGCTAACGAATCTTGCCTAACTCCTCTAACTTTCTCTCGGAGTGTTTTCTAGTCCTTCTAATCTCCTCGCCTTTGAGCTAACGAATCTTGCCTAACTCCTCTAACTTTCTCTCGGAGTATTTTCTAGTCATTCTAATCTCCTGGCCTTTGAGCTAACGAATCTTGCCTAACTTCTCTAACTTTCTCTCTGAGTGTTTTCTAGTCCTTCTAATCTCCTCGCCTTTGAGCTAACGAATCTTGCCTAACTCCTCTAACTTTCTCTCGGAGTGTTTTCTAGTCCTTCTAATCTCCTCGCCTTTGAGCTAACGAATCTTGCCTAACTTCTCTAACTTTCTCTCGGAGTGTTTTCTAGTCCTTCTAATCTCCTGGCCATTTGAGCTAACGAATCTTGCCTAACTTCTCTAACTTTCTCTCGGAGTGTTTTCTAAGCCTTCTAATCTCTTGGCCTTTGAGCTAACGAATCTTGCCTAACTTCTCTAACTTCCTCTCGGAGTGTTTTCTAGTCCTTCTAATCTCCTCGCCTTTGAGCTAACGAATCTTGCCTAACTCCTCTAACTTTCTCTCGGAGTGTTTTCTAGTCCATCTAATCTCTTGGCCTTTGAGCTAACGAATCTTGCCTAACTTCTCTAACTTCCTCTCGGAGTGTTTTCTAGTCCTTCTAATCTCTTGGCCTTTGAGCTAACGAATCTTGCCTAACTCCTCTAACTTTCTCTCGGAGTGTTTTCTAGTCCTTCTAATCTCCTCGCCTTTGAGCTAACGAATCTTGCCTAACTCCTCTAACTTTCTCTCGGAGTGTTTTCTAGTCCTTCTAATCTCCTCGCCTTTGAGCTAACGAATCTTGCCTAACTTCTCTAACTTTCTCTCGGAGTGTTTTCTAGTCCTTCTAATCTCCTCGCCTTTGAGCTAACGAATCTTGCCTAACTTCTCTAACTTTCTCTCGGAGTGTTTTCTAGTCCTTCTGATCTCCTGGCCTTTGAGCTAACGAATCTTGCCTAACTCCTCTAACTTTCTCTCGGAGTGTTTTCTAGTCCTTCTAATCTCCTCGCCTTTGAGCTAACGAATCTTGCCTAACTCCTCTAACTTTCTCTCGGAGTGTTTTCTAGTCCTTCTAATCTCCTCGCCTTTGAGCTAACGAATCTTGCCTAACTCCTCTAACTTTCTCTCGGAGTGTTTTCTAGTCCTTCTAATCTCCTCGCCTTTGAGCTAACGAATCTTGCCTAACTTCTCTAACTTTCTCTCGGAGTGTTTTCTAGTCCTTCTAATCTCCTGGCCTTTGAGCTAACGAATCTTGCCTAACTTCTCTAACTTTCTCTCGGAGTGTTTTCTAGTCCTTCTAATCTCCTGGCCTTTGAGCTAACGAATCTTGCCTAACTTCTCTAACTTTCTCTCGGAGTGTTTTCTAGTCCTTCTAATCTCCTGGCCTTTGAGCTAACGAATCTTGCCTAACTTCTCTAACTTTCTCTCGGAGTGTTTTCTAGTCCTTCTAATCTCCTGGCCTTTGAGCTAACGAATCTTGCCTAACTTCTCTAACTTTCTCTCGGAGTGTTTTCTAGTCCTTCTAATCTCCTGGCCTTTGAGCTAACGAATCTTGCCTAACTTCTCTAACTTTCTCTCGGAGTGTTTTCTAGTCCTTCTAATCTCCTCGCCTTTGAGCTAACGAATCTTGCCTAACTTCTCTAACTTTCTCTCGGAGTGTTTTCTAGTCCTTCTAATCTCCTCGCCTTTGAGCTAACGAATCTTGCCTAACTTCTCTAACTTTCACTCGGAGTGTTTTCTAGTCCTTCTAATCTCCTCGCCTTTGAGTTAACGAATCTTGCCTAACTTCTCTAACTTTCTCTCGGAGTGTTTTCTAGTCCATCTAATCTCCTGGCCTTTGAGCTAACGAATCTTGCCTAACTTCTCTAACTTTCTCTCGGAGTGTTTTCTAGTCCTTCTAATCTCCTCGCCTTTGAGCTAACGAATCTTGCCTAACTTCTCTAACTTTCTCTCGGAGTGTTTTCTAGTCCTTCTAATCTCCTCGCCTTTGAGCTAACGAATCTTGCCTAACTTCTCTAACTTTCTCTCGGAGTGTTTTCTAGTCCTTCTAATCTCCTCGCCTTTGAGCTAACGAATCTTGCCTAACTTCTTTCTCTCATTGTTTTATGACCTTAGGTAAAAGAGCAAGTTTTACATTTATTTTTTAATAATGTATTTTCTTTCTCAGGGGCCATAAATTTACTTTTGTCTTATCCTAAATTCCAGGGATGATAAGTGCTTGGCCTTTGAACTTAGCACGGAATTCGGAACACTGGGACATCTTTACGTCATACCGGAAGCAAGGGGTCGAGGTTTGTCAAAGGTCATCACAAGCCAACTTGCCTATAAGATGTTCTCGGAAAATCTGCCAGCAGCCGTGTCTGTGATGAGCACAAATGAAGTGTCCTTGACATTGCACGAGAACCTAGGGTTCAAAGTCAAATGCACACTCAATATGCTGATCTATATGTTGCCACATGAGTTTAACTATGACTGAACATTTTATTCTCATTAACCTTCAACTTGAATTATTTTTACATGTATTGTTCCGTTAAATGTAAATAACTCATCTTGGCGTAAAGTTTTACATTCAATAAATGCTGACTAATGGATTAAATCCTCTAGTTTCAAAACAGCTTTTTTTTTCTTTTTTTTTCTCTTTCTTTCTTTTAACGCCCTGAATTTTGTTTGCAACGATGGTTAAAATACTTTACGTTTAAGTTGTATTGTATTTACCTTCTAAAACATCTTGATTAATTTGATAAAAGAAGCCTGATGACACGTTCACAAGACATGGTGTAATCGTTAGGTAAATATGCTTAATATTTCATTGTACAATAAAATAACTTATCTTAACTTATCTTATCTATACAGACGCTCCTTCTATGCAGAAGATAGTTGCGTCCACAGAACATGACAGATGATCTGTTGTCAAGTGATGCAGCGTTCACAGGCCACGGCTTTATGGGTTCCACGCATTACCCAGCCGCCTAACTACGTGTAGTGTTCGGTACCCATTCAGAGCGGGGCCCCTAGGCCCCGGGAACAAGCCCTTGCCTTCACACGGATTCGAACCCGTGACCATCGGTACGACAGTCCAGTGCGCTGCCACTCGACCACCGCGTCCCACTAGAAACTAGAAACGCGTAACTTTTTGT
This sequence comes from Ampullaceana balthica, assembly GCA_944989445.1. Classification (NCBI taxonomy): domain Eukaryota; kingdom Metazoa; phylum Mollusca; class Gastropoda; family Lymnaeidae; genus Ampullaceana; species Ampullaceana balthica. The sequence continues at coordinate 24,082 of CALYLW010000871.1, forward strand.
TCCCGTTTAATGACTGATAGATTGTGTGGCTTAAATTTGTTTGTAAAAAAAGACATTTTCTAAGAACATTTGAGAACATTTAACCATTTATTCTTTCGTTCACACTATGACTAAAGATTACCTTAATGAAATGGAATTCAAATGTACGTATACATGATATATATTTATTGGTTTCAGCAACTTTAATTTGTTTTAACTTAATCCTTGCGATCAATTTGAATGGAAAATGTTATCAAAGGAAAGTGTAAGACCAGATAACAAATTAAGATGGCCGTGGCTTCAAACATAACGTGAAATAGAAGATCATTTAGCGTCTGACAAAGTAATGGGGGTGAGACTGCAATCAGGCTTTTAAATAGGTAAATTTATGATATAAAAAAACAGGGTATCCCTACTGGACTGCTTGGATTTCACCGCAGCTAAGTGTTTTTTTTTAAATTATTATTCCGTGTTTTTCGTTTCATGTGTGTACTATTTGTCCGTTTAGGAAGGCTCTTTGCCGAAACGTTCGCTGTTGTGTTACGTCTTGTCAGGCCTACTAATACCCTGTTTTTTTATATCATAAATTTACCTAGCGTCTAACATCAGGTTACGTGAAGATAATTTAACTGTATCTTTATATGGCAGCCAGTGACATCAAAATAAACATAAATTTGTTGACATTAGACAGTGTATCGTAAGAATCAGAGCTCCAGACATGGTGCTCTGTTTTTAAACATAACAAAAACTTTTGGATTATGTATTGCCTTAATTGTATGCCTAATTTTAATTTGTGTGCTTTAGTTTAGAAGGTATGATCTCAATGGGAAATATGGTTAGTGCCACCCAGGAAGTACAAATATTTTCAATCCCCTCTAAATCGCCCCAGCCCCACAAATAAATTTTGTCAAAGTAAACGCACTAAACAAATTGTTTCAAGATTGTTTTTAAATGTAGCCATAAATATTTTTTAATGAAACGGGAGGTAACATCAAATATGTGTCTGACTCCTAACGCATTACATTTTATTTTTTACTTCCCTTGGCAGAGTTCATGTCTTCTACTTCAGCGCTGCCTTTAGCATTGCCTCTGTCTCAACCTATCTTGCCCATTAGTATAATTCATTTTGTCAATCCTCAATATCCCCCCCTCCATCTTTCTCTCAATGTGTGTATTTCTCCCAGTATGTCGATGTATCTATTTACTTCGCTCCCTCTATCTCCCTCTCAGAATGTCCCCTTCAGTCTATCAACATTCGTCCCTCAATGTCCTTTACTAATTCTGCTCGAGCTTTCTCTCCCTTTCATTGATTCTTTTTCCCTCTGTCTCTCTATCTATCTATCTATATATATATATATATATATACAGGGGCGCCCACAGCCTTGAAAAAAATGGACGCACACCTTCCCATCTCCTATCGTCATTGATCAGCCCTTCTTAATCATATACTGCCAAATAAATGTCACCACATGCAATGACTCATATGTCTCATATTAGCAAATGTACTCCAGCAAAACATAAAGCAAAACAGGCATATTTTTAATCATTTTTTATATTTCAACAATATTTCAAACATTTTACGCAAAGAAAGGGCTACTAACATGTCTAGCCTAAGTATATTTACCGTCATATACCTTACGTAAACACGTTGCTTGGCAAATCAGTCATCATTGTCAAAGGCAAACACAATTCTACGATGTCCTGTGGCATCGAAGTCTTTTATGACTTTAGTGACCTTAGGAAATATGTCGGTGTGAACATGCAGCAGCGCCAGAGCTGATAGTCGTTCTGATCCCATTGTTGAACGCATATAACTCTTGAGACGGCGGAGCGCCTAGAAGCTGCGTTCAGCCGTGGCGGATGTAACAGGCATCGTTAAAAGTACATGAAAAACAGTGTGCAAATTTTGGTATAAATCCTTCGTGAGTAAAAAACAGTCTTGCAAAGACACGGCAGTGTTGCTGACTTCTCCTTCTCCCGCAGAAAGTTTGAACTTCCACCTCTCAATCTCTACATCAAGATCATCTGAATTAATGAATGCCACATAAGCTTCCCGAATTTTATCCATGTCATCCTTAGTCAGACTGGATATATGTTGCGGCATAAGCATTTCTGTTGTCAAACGTCCTGATGATGCACAAATGCGGTCTTGAAGTTCTATTATTAGGTGATCCAAAAAGGAATTGTGAACATTTAGTCTAATGTAATATTGCACCGAATTTGTCGGTCCCTGTGCATTTGATCTGTACTGTAGTCTAGCAGTAACTCTTGGTGCTTTGACCTCAACATTCAATTTCTGTGCTAACTTGGAGGCCTCGTCAAACAATGAATTGCATGAATCGTCATTGCTCCGTTTCAATTTCAGAAGGTCGATCAACTCCTTGCACTCGCTAGAGGCACGAACTAAATTCTGATACACAGACTGCAATGAGTAGGAAATCGGTTTCGTGAAGCGCAAGTAGCGATGAACAACGACAAGCGTATATATGAACTGAACATTATAGATTGATAATTGGAGACCGTTTGCTTTGACAGGTGTTTGACGATCATGCTCTTAAGTCAAACCGGCCAGAGTTTCAAGTAAAATACAAATGTTCTCTTCAAACCTTTGTATTGTTTCTTCATGTCGAGTCCACCTTGTAGCACAGAATTTCTTAAGTCGTGTTGAATCTTCACCATGGCTTGAGTTTGTGTATATATTTAGACGCTTGGCAGATGCTGTAATAAAGTTAACAGTTTCACTGACCGTGTTGTGCATATTTCTAACAGCGCCCTCACTGCCAGTGTTCACAATAGCTAAGTTTAGTTTCTGTGATCGACAGTGGACGTATTCTGCTGTTCCCACATGTTGGAAGCGTCCTCTAACTCCTTTTACTTTTCCACTCATGTTTGCAGCTCCATCGAAACGGAGACCAACAATATTGCGGATATCAAGGCCATGCTCTTGTATTTTTCCAGTAATTAGATTATACAGCGTTTCACCTGTTGTGTCAGACTTTTCCTCAAAGGACACACATTCTTCATGCCGTTTTGCATCAGATGTGACAAAAAGAAGATTCAAACTCACTTGCTCCTTGACTGAGACATCTGTAGTTTCGTCAACAATGATGCTGAAGTATTTTGCAGCGATGCATTCCTTGACGATCTTGTCTCGAATCTGGTTTCCGCACAGAGCAACCAGCTCGTTTTGTATTCTATGACTGATGTATTTTGAATTACCTGACGCGATGCGTAGATGCTCACTAAGAGCAAGATCGTGCTCGGCTCTGAAATTAAGAAGAGCCATAAAATTGCTCCGATCATCTGATTTTCCGCGCATTGGTATGTTTTGCTGTCCACATAGCATTAATGTTTTAATAAAGGATTGGAGAGCAGCTGTGTTCCTTTGGACTTTGTCACTGTACGCTTGAGATAGCTGCTGTTTCACGGAGACTGATTTACCTTCACATACACTTATAAATGCATATCTTGTATAGAGCTAAGATGTGTCAAGGATTTTATGTGACGTTGTGCATGTCGGTCTATGTTACTCCAGTCTGAATGCGGCTCGCGTATAAAAGCGCATTTCGTACCTGAAGCAAATACTGAACAGGCAGCACAAAAAACACCATCCGCTTTGACACAGTAACTCATAAACGGATACACATTTGAGTTAATATATCATACAGAATGGGACTGCGATAAAGCTTTTAAATAAAATACAAAATACACAAACAAATTGTGCAATTAAAACAATAAATTTGAGCTTTATTTTAAACTAAAACGACAATAGACGTTTCGGCTAATGCCTTCATCAGTACAATAACATAAAATAGGTACTTACATATATTTAAATTCTTAAAACATGTTATATCATAAAATAATTTAAAATATTCATGTAAAATAAAATGAAAGGAAAAACAAAAACAAACAAGGACACAGGATGTAGGAAAAAGGAGGAAGTATCTAAAGTTACAGTTAAAACCACAACGGGAAAAAGATTCTGCAGTTAGGTAAAATTGTGAATTTGGTTAATTCCATATGGAGCCAACGTACCAAATCGTTTTATAAGTTTATTTTCCATGTGGATCCTATCATGGGTATTGTTTGTATATAAAATACCAGTAACTGCAACATCTGAAATACCGTCATGGTCAACACTGTTAAAATGTTTAGATACAGGACATTGAGCCTGTTTATTAATATTATACAGGTGTTCTCGAAACCGATCCCCAAGACGACGACCTGTCTCACCCACGTAAATTTTATTACACCTCTTGCAAAGAATTGCATAAATCACGTTGCGACTAGTGCAAGTGAATCCATCTTTTATTATGAAGTTTTCAAGAGGGAAAGAAACCTGGTTAATTTCAATCACATATGGACAAGTATTGCAACGGTTACGGTTGCAACCTTTTGTTCCAATATGTGCTTTCATTGTGGGAAGGTGACTTCTTACAAGTATATCTCTCAGGCTTCTATCTCTCCGGAAAGCAAAAAGAGGAGGTTTTTTGAAGACTTGCTGAGTTAGAGGGTCAGCCATGAGGATTGGTCGGTTTTTGAGAATTACCTGGCGGGCTATAAAATTATGGGGATGAAAAGTTAAAATAAATTTGGATCGATCACATTGATCAGAACCAGATGATGTAAATGTCTCCTGTCTGGTCATGCCTTTAATTCGATTGATAGCGGATATTAAAACTGTTTCCGGGTATGACCTCCTTCGAAAAAAATCCAGCATTTCATGACTTTTCTCTAAAAAGTCTGCTTCATCACTGCAGAGTCTTTTAAGTCTCAATAGTTGCGAAAATGGAATAGCGTTCTTACATGATTGAGGATGGGACGATGTGTACATAAGGAAACTATGGCTGTCTGTAGACTTGTAAAATATTGATGTTGATATTTTGTTTTCGTTTAATTTAATTTGAATGTCCAAAAAATTGACAGCACTCCTATGGATGGTTGAAGTAAATTTGATTGAACAATGGAAATTACTAACGAAGTCAATGAAACTTTGCAATTGTTGCATGTCCATTTTTGTTATTCCTATACAATCGTCAATGTATCTCCTGTAGTACTCTGGAGAGATACCTTTGTAATTTTCACTCCATAGGTGTTCTAAATGGCCCATAAATATGCATGCGTAACTTGGTCCCATCTTCGTTCCCATAGCAACTCCACTAATTTGATCAAAAAACTGCCCGTTGAACTCAAACGAGTTTAAATTAAGAACCAACTCAGTCAATCGTAGTATGGCACCTGCGGGGATCTTGAGATTCGCCTTCTTGTTAAGAAAAAATGAGATTGCAGAGAGGCCATCAGCATGAGGAATTGACGTGTACAATGAAGAAACGTCCATTGTAAATAGTATATGATCCTCATTAGGTAAAGCCAAGGAAGCCAGAGATTTTATCATATGGCTAGTGTCCTTAATATATGATGGTAAATTTGCAACAATAGGTTGAAAAACAGTGTCCAAAAAATCTGAAATTAATTCGGTAGGACAAGAGCAGGCGGAGACAATTGGTCTTCCAGGGTTTCCAAGCTTGTGTATTTTTGGTAATAAATATAAGCATGGCTTACCAAGATCACTGTCATAAATACGTAAATTTTTTGCAGAAGATGGTAATTGACCACAATCTATAAGTTCTTCAATGGTCTCTTTAACAATTTCATTGTTAGAAATAATAGGATCGTTTGTCCTTGGGTTGTAAAAAGTTGCATCATTTAATTGTTTGGAGGCCTCTTCAATGTACAGTCTCTTATCCCACACAACCACAGCTCCACCTTTATCTGCCGGCTTGATAACAATGTCTTGGCGTTTTTTCAGTTGGAAAAGTGCTCGCCATTCTTCTTTCGATAAATTTGATTTGTTCAGAGGAGTTTGGCGAAGGTTTTGGATTTGGTTTTCAGTACTTTTAATGTAAAGGTCGAGCGCTTTAGATTGATCTGAAGGAGGGGTCCATGTTGATTTACGTTGTCGATGTACAGGAAATTCACTGTCGTCCTCATCGTTATTCGCAGGGGTACCATAAAAGTAAAGCTGCAATCTCATTGAACGAAAGAAACGATGGGCATCTGATAGTAATTGGTATTTATCACTTGATGCCCGAAGAGGAATGAATTTGAGACCTTTACTCAGAACTGATCTTTCTGGTTGAGAAAGAGGAAGATCCGGTGGAATACAGACGACTAAGTTTGATTCATTATGCGTTACGTGAGACGTTGTAACTTTAGGCTTAATTACAGTTTTAAGATGTTCAATCTTTCTTTTTTTAGTTTCAGATAATAAGTTGTAAAGCTCCCTATTGAGACCATGAATTATACAGTGAATGAGATTGAATAGCAAATTGTTATTGTGAGTATTCACACGAAGTTGATCCACCAATTTGTTTATTTTAAAAGTTAGTTGAGAAATTAAACGCTTGTGTGAGTCCAAAACGATCCTCATACGTCCGAAAGCACATTTCTTGTCAATGGCAGAAAGTTTGAGTCGATCAAACGAATTAAAGGCACCAGCAGCAGGATGAAAATTTGTTTTAAAACCTTTTGGAACAAGATTTTTATGAATACAATTGTTTAAAAAATTGACATGCGTGGTATATCGAGTCTTTTTAAATATATTGAACGCCAATTCAGTACAATTCTTTGATAAAACTGTTGGTAAAAGACTAAATGAAGTAATAATATAGTTACGGAATTGATTTTGAGCAAGTTTAGATGACGTCATTTTCACAAAATGTATTTAAAATTGTTTGACACAATGAATAAGTTTAAATTAAAGATAAGAAACAAATATTGGGAGATAAAATACTAAAAATAAAATTACAATTGAAGAAATAGTAATCTCTGCTCAAGCTCTAAGAAAATGGAATAAAATAATACGATATATTAAATAAAGTTATTTAGTAATAACAACAATTAGACACAAGACATATATCAAGTAGCAGTCAGAATTTAAGATTAATATATCATACAGAATGGGACTGCGATAAAGCTTTTAAATAAAATACAAAATACACAAACAAATTGTGCAATTAAAACAATAAATTTGAGCTTTATTTTAAACTAAAACGACAATAGACGTTTCGGCTAATGCCTTCATCAGTACAATAACATAAAATAGGTACTTACATATATTTAAATTCTTAAAACATGTTATATCATAAAATAATTTAAAATATTCATGTAAAATAAAATGAAAGGAAAAACAAAAACAAACAAGGACACAGGATGTAGGAAAAAGGAGGAAGTATCTAAAGTTACAGTTAAACCACAACGGGAAAAAGATTCTGCAGTTAGGTAAAATTGTGAATTTGGTTAATTCCATATGGAGCCAACGTACCAAATCGTTTTATAAGTTTATTTTCCATGTGGATCCTATCATGGGTATTGTTTGTATATAAAATACCAGTAACTGCAACATCTGAAATACCGTCATGGTCAACACTGTTAAAATGTTTAGATACAGGACATTTTCTGTTATTCCATTGGTGACGCCGCTTAGAAGAAACGTAGAGAGACGAGCGAAACATACCCTTCCCCTCCCCCCGCAGTGCAGCACACACCGCAAGTGACGCCATGCTCCTGCACCCAGACAGAGCACGTCCCAACTTTCCTTCTTGTGTATTGATCATGTCAGGGACTCATACTTGTCCATATGTGATTGAAATTAACCAGGTTTCTTTCCCTCTTGAAAACTTCATAATAAAAGATGGATTCACTTGCACTAGTCGCAACGTGATTTATGCAATTCTTTGCAAGAGGTGTAATAAAATTTACGTGGGTGAGACAGGTCGTCGTCTTGGGGATCGGTTTCGAGAACACCTGTATAATATTAATAAACAGGCTCAATGTCCTGTATCTAAACATTTTAACAGTGTTGACCATGACGGTATTTCAGATGTTGCAGTTACTGGTATTTTATATACAAACAATACCCATGATAGGATCCACATGGAAAATAAACTTATAAAACGATTTGGTACGTTGGCTCCATATGGAATTAACCAAATTCACAATTTTACCTAACTGCAGAATCTTTTTCCCGTTGTGGTTTTAACTGTAACTTTAGATACTTCCTCCTTTTTCCTACATCCTGTGTCCTTGTTTGTTTTTGTTTTTCCTTTCATTTTATTTTACATGAATATTTTAAATTATTTTATGATATAACATGTTTTAAGAATTTAAATATATGTAAGTACCTATTTTATGTTATTGTACTGATGAAGGCATTAGCCGAAACGTCTATTGTCGTTTTATTTTACATTTGAGTTAAACATAGAACTAGGCACATGACGTTGTTTATTCCCAACTGTCTTCAAAGGCCCTTTCCAGTTCTTAGATGGTTGAAACTTTTCCAAAAGCACTGATTTCTTCACTGATTCAGGTAATGGTTGATTAAAGGTAACCTCACCAATATCGAAAAATACAGCCGAACAGAGACTTTTAATGCCTGTGGCTTTCTTTGCGGCTGATGATGTCAATGTGTCGCATAATGATGATTCTGAATCAGATTCGGATTCACTAGAATTTGAGGACACACTGGATATGTTGTTATCCAATATTAATGTAATTGCAGGAGTATTTTTGGCAGTATCTTGCACCTGTGGCACATTTATTGATGACGTTGATGTTGCTGATAAACCGGGCGTTGCAATTTTTTTCAAGAATGACGTAATACACAGTTTATTTTTAGGAGATTTTTCGCCGGTCTCACCTTTATTACTGTCACCCATTATTAAAAATTGAGGAAATACAAGAATACTGCAACGATTACAACAACAAAAACCGTGCTAGAGTAGACTATTGAAGAACGACTTAATCGTAAAAATATATGGCCACCCGGGATATGCGCACGTCTTACAATAGAGATGTAAAAGTAATTAATACTAAATACCCAGTAGTTGCATATTTTTAAAAAGTTTCTAACGGTCACTCACATTCTCACAAATCACGGGTGAGGGGAACTCTTAAATTTGATATTTTTCATTTTGCTTTTAATATTTAATTTAATAATTGAGCTACGTGGTGCAGCGGTAAGGCGCAAATTGACTTTTAAAAACAAATATTAATTTTGTAAATTTTAGTGGACGCACGTGCGTTCAGTGCGTCACGCTGCGGGCGCCCCTGTATATATATATATATATATATTAGGGCTGCGGAAATTAACGATTAATTTCTCGATTAATCGTTAAAAATTTTTAACGATTAAATTATTTTTAAACGATTAATCGACCCATTACTTACAAATTATTGGAAGTCAAAAAGTAAAAAAAAATAATAAAAAATTGCGGCCGATAAATAATAAATTTCCTGAAGATTACACGAACATTTTGGTTTTAAATTATTGACTGACGGCAATGTTCAAAATGTTGAAAAAGTTTGCCTACCATGGTTCTAACACTTCGCCTGCTTATCAAACCAAATGAGAAGCGTATTAAGCTAATGGCAGTAATGGAGTCTGACTCAGAGACAGAAAATGACGACAGCTTTACTGATGAATTACTGCGTTACTTAATGGAGATGAAAGTTCATGAATCCATTCACCCTCTACAATGGTGGAAACTTAATTAACACCGATATCCGAAAATTCATTACTTGCCAAGACCGTTTTGTGTATACCAGTTACCTCAGTTCCATGTGAATGATTGTTCAGCTCGGATGGTTATATTGTCAATTAGACACGCTCATCACATGAATTGTATAATATCACCTCACTTGTCTTTTTGCGTAGTTGGTTAAAAGATGACATATAAAGGAGACATTCCAGTGTTATGTAGACTTTGAATAAGAACGTTTAATAAGTGTTACTTATGACATCATACATTTTAATTTTAAGGCTTTAATCGAGATTAATGATTAATTAATCGTTAATTTTTCAAAAGTTAACGATTAAATTTAAATTAATCGTTAACAGCCTTAATATATATATATTATTTACACGCTTCCACTCTCTGCCTTTTTATTTACTCTCTCTCTCTCTCCCTTTTCCTTTCTCTCTCTCTCTCTCTCTCTCCTCTCTCTCTCTCTCTCTCTCTCTCTCTCTCTCTCTCTCTCTCTCTCTCTCTCTCTCTCTCTCTCTCTCTCTCTCTCGCTTCCTCTCTATCTTTCTTTCTCTTTAATAGAATGGAAGACACCAACCAATACGTATCATACAATTCGTTCTGTTCCTCATTTTTCTGTTATTCCATTGGTGATGCCGTTAGAAGAAACGTAGAGAGACGAGCGAAACATACCCTTCCCCTCCCCCCGCAGTGCAGCACACACCGCAAGTGACGCCATGGTCCTGCACCCAGACAGAGCACGTCCCAACTTTCCTTCTTGTGTATTGATCATGTCAGGGACTCAGTTTGTCACATAGGCTCTAACGTCGAATCCCCCCGCCCCTCCCTTCCATCTTACCTCGTTGGCGGAGGAGGGGGGAGGAATAACAAAAATGGGAAAAGCCCTTAATTGTTTTAGTGTGTGTGTGTGGGGGGGTGTCATCAGCTGGCAGGGTTAAATAGCTGACGGGCCTGTAACAGCAGGAAGTAACACGTCCAGTTGTAAGAGTGTTGGTCACCGTACAGTAGGTAGCCAGTCACAACCGTTAAGTAACAAATCTCTCAATCAGCCATGGTACTGTAGCTTCTACTGATCTCTCAATCAGCCATGGTACTGTAGGTTCTACTGATCTCTCAATCAGCCATGGTACTGTAGGTTCTACTGATCTCTCAATCAGCCATGGTACTGTAGGTTCTACTGATCTCTCAATCAGCCATGGTACTGTAGGTTCTACTGCGATGCGACAATCACACGGTTACTTGTCGAAATACGCACGTGGACATTGGAATGGCTGGTTACCCGGAAGTGAAAATGTCGTGGTTGGCGCGTGATGATGACCTTTGTTCATTTTTTTTTAAAATCCTTCTTTGGGTACATGTGACATAGTTACTTGATTTCAAAATATCTACGTCAAATTGTTTTTTCAACATATTTGTAAAAAAAACAACATATGTGCAATTCAATACAAATTCAAGGAGCATTTCCGCTAGAAGAAATCCAAAACACAAATCACTCATCCTGTATCACTATATTTCCTCTCCACACTCTCTTTCTTAATTTGTGTATGTACTACATCCCCTCCCTTACACTGTTGTTTAGAACTCTCATTTTTGAACATTTTAGTACCAACATTTTTAGTTTTTCTTATATCTTTCTTTCAATTCGTTCTTTGGTGAATTTAGTTTCTATTTTCATCGATCTACCTTACATTTTGGTTAATATTGTAATATTGATACCTTTAAATCAATAACAGATTTTATTATTTAGTATTACTTTCTTTCTTTCTTCCAGCTCCCCCCCCCCTAAAAAAAATAATAATAAATCAACAAGCCCCCGCCCCCTTGTACCTCCAGCTCGTGTCACGTGAACCACGTGAACGTAACCCGCCCCCCCCACCCACTCTCTGAAAGATCTGACATGACCAACACTAGCCAGCCTTAGCACCTCCCCCCCCCATCTAGCCCCCCGCCCTCCCCAACACAAACACATTGAACCCTCGTCCAAACTCTCATTTTCTCTTTCACTCTTGCTGTCCCTCATTGCAGCTCTCCTGGAGAAAAAAAAACAGCCTCCTTCACCCACCTCCTCCCCCGCCCATCTTTCTCTCAATTCCCGTGTCACCTTAACTGGGTCTCACTCCGCCATCCAGTCAACATATTACCACGCCAAATTCCCCTGCTTAAATAAGGCCGCAACGGACAGGAAATGCATGCGACTTTGGGCCCTGAAATTTTGTTGGGAAAAGGGGGCGGGTTGAGGGATGGGTAGAGAGGAGCAGGATGATAGAGTAAAGAGAGCTGGGATGGGGCTGCCAGGGATGGGTAGAGAGGAGCAGGAGGATAGAGTGAAGAGAGCTGGGATTGGGCTGCAGAGATGGGTAGAGAGGAGCAGGAGGATAGAGTGAATAGAGCTGGGATTGGGCTGCGGGGATGGATAGAGAGGACCAGGAGGATAGATTGAAGAGAGCTGGGATTGGGCTGCAGAGATGGGTGGAGAGCAGCAGGAGGATAGAGTGAAGAGAGCTGGGATGGGGCTGCAGGGATGGATAGAGAGGAGCATGAGGATAGAGTGAAGAGAGCTGGGATGGGGCTGCAGGGATGGATAGAGAGGAGCAGGAGGATAGAGTGAAGAGAGCTGGGATTGGGCTGCAGGGATTGGTAGAGAGGATCAGGAGGATAGAGTGAAGAGAGCTGGGATTGGGCTGCAGGGATGGGTAGAGAGGAGCAGGAGGATAGAGTGAAGATAGCTGGGATGGGGCTGCAGAACGTTAGCGCTGACATAAGCCCGACAATAAGATGATATTACTGGTTTGCTTTTAATCCTTATTGGAGCAGCGTTCAGTGTAGACCAGAGGCGTGGCTAGGGTACTTAGCGCCCGGGGACAAACAATAAAATTGGCACCCCTCCTCTATTTTTATTCAATCGTATCATTCATCGTTTACGACAATGTAGCCTCATTTTTTACCCCCCCCCCGCTGTACCTTGGCGCCCTTAGACACATGTATCCCCTTTCCCCTCTACTTTGCTCACCCTGCTCTTAACTCGGTCTTTAGTTAATATTTTCTCTTCTATAACACTTGTATAGTTAGCATAGCAATTCGTTATGGTTGCCGCCAAGTATCGTCCATCTACAAAACTGTTGCCCAATTCTTCTTGTCTCGTGCCAAACAAAAACATCTGTAGTGATTTAATGCAAGCCACTCCTCGTCCCGAATAATTTTGCAGTCAGCCAATTTTTTTTTCATTTCTTTTTGAAGAATATATGTCTCCATAACCTCCAACCCACCTTTGAAAAAATAAATTTTAAAATTTCATATTGCCACCTGGGCGACGGCACAATGCGGATCGGTTGTGCACAAAGTCACAGTAAAAATATACACAAGGAACAAAGTCACAGGAAATATAATCACAGAAAAGTCACAATAAAAAATAAGTAAAAAAACAAACATTTATATGATGATTATAATTATTTATGATACATCCACCCATGCCAGATATTTTATACATCTTTTAATTCCATATATTCTATGAAACATCCACAGAAAGAAAACAAAATAAGTTAAAGCACTTTTTAGTCCCACAAACTCAATGACACATGCAAAATGTGACACTAATGCTTCTCTCGGCCTCATACATTCTAAGGATACATCATCATATAACGTCAAACATTGCATGATTCATCTTCTCGTGGCAAATATCTGGAGAGATAGCACGAGTCCCATTACATGGCCCCTCAATATCGCGGCTCAACAAACTTGTGAGTTTTTTCAGTCCTCTGTTACGAGCACTGGGAAATAAGCGAAAGCCTCTTTGTTATTCAATGAGGTTTGATTGGGAAATTTAAAAACCGACCTTGGCTAAGGAACGGAAATGTAATAAAATAGTATTTAGTATTTTAACATTTTTATTTCTTTACTGGTAATTTTTTTATATATATATTTTATCATATAAATTTATTATTTAAATATTTAAAAAGTATATATATATATACGTTGTATATAAAAATGCAACGCAAATTTGCGGAGTAAGCCAGCAAGAATTAGTTAATCATAATGACCTAATGGCCTAATGCCTCTACACTCTACACTAGTCTACACCCTCAACCCTTCCCCCCTCCCCCCCCCGGGCCCACCCTAACGCTAAAAAGAATAATGCGTGCGCATGCCCAGACACACAGCCGCATTGAGCCGAACATCAGACATACACCAAGTCTGTATCGACCCGGGGTTTAGGGCCCTATCACCGCCATGGCATTACGGGCTACAAGATATATGTCCTTACTCAGAACGAGGCGACCTGTCTCGTCTCATTTTGATCCCCTGGTAGGAGAGTTATCATAGACGGGAGGGGAGGGTGTGGGGGTTAGGGCTATAGTTTTATGATGGATCAGCCGAGAAGCGGAGTCCCGCCTCGAAGTCGATACATGGACACAATTGCCTTCCATCCGACACACATATCAGAGTAACTCAATCATACACACACACATACTCACGCACAATACTTAAAAACTTCAACTACACAGACACACTAAACCAATACCTCGCACCCAACCGACACACACACACACACAAACCCGAATACCCCTTCCTAACTTCAACACACAGAAACCCTAATAACCCTGCCACACACACACAAACACTGGTACCAGACCTCCATCCTAAAATGTCTCTATTGAACCGCACTGGATGACCATATAAAGGTTGGCTCAGCTAAATACAGAGTTACACGGTGAAGACATTTGCATTTTTTCGGTAGCCAGACATTCAGAATTATTTAATCCATCACGGACATTGGATGTGAGGGGAAGGGGTCACTTTCCAAACGGATGGATCGTTGTCTGTACCTGGTAGCTTTATGATTGTCTCTTATTTTCCTGACAGGGTGGGGGACGGAGAAAAAGGGGGGGGGGCTTTGATTCCTATTGAATCAGCTCCTTCTCCCCTTACTGAGTTCAAACTGAACATCATGGGGAAATAAAATATAAATTAAAACAAGGAGTCTGAGAATTGTATTTTTATTGTGCTATGAACAGTTATCAATGTTTTTGTGGCTGTCTATTCGTACGAACCTTTACAACGATGATGGCACAAACGCAAAGGTCGACGCACTATGCTCAATTGAAGAGCCATGTGTCATTCATGAATTATGACTATGTACTGAGAGAAATATTTGCTAAACAACTTTTATGAGGCTTATTGGAAATATGTCAATGCGGTACTCACACAATATTTAAAAATGTAAAATGAACTTTAGAAATTATATTCAAAATTCTAGTCATAAGTGCAATAGTGGCTCTTGTCTGACACGTGGATTTGGGGGCCTGGCTTGGCCTCTTTGGGGGGGCCCTGCACTTTGACATTCGACATCATGAATGAGATAATGTACACTCCTTTGAGGGCCGAGGGGGCCCGTGAGGGGGGGCTTTCGAATTTGACCCCCTCCTCCTCCCCTAGCTACGCCACTGGCTCTTGTGTCATACGTGGCACTTATATCATAGCGGCTCATATTTCACACACGGCTCTTGCATCATAGTGGCTCATGTGTCAGAGTGTCCCCTGTGTTATAGTGGCTCTTGTTTCACACATGGTTTTTGTGTCATAGTGGCTCTTGTGTCACAAATGACTTGTTTCAGTGGCCCTTGTGTCATAAGCAGACGACCCCCATTCCAAACACATAAGTGAGTTCGAATTGATGCAATTCGTTTCAGTTTATAAATTACATCATTCACCAGTCGTGAGAAATAAAGCAGCTACTCTGTAGAAGTCGGGCGGATGCTGGCGTTTTCTTCGTTATTTTTTTTTCGTTTTTTATTTTGGACCGAAGGGTGAGGCGCTCTGATAATCCTTTCACTTATTAGCTTTGTAACTTTCTCACCATTAAAAATGGCTACTGCTTATCTCATGAAACAAGACACATTCGGGTCTTAACAAGGTTGGACATTTTCATGCAGGTTGGTTGGTTTTAGAGACGAAACGGAAGGGGAAGGGATGGTGGTTATCAGAGAAGGTTTGCTATTGAGGCCATTGAGGAAATTGTTGTTGATAGGGACATCAAGAGTGTTTTGTGAGGAGTCAATTGAGCAAGTAGGTCTATGTATACGGTATAGTAAAATTAGCAAGTTGGTCTAAAAATGTTGACAAATGTACATGTCAATAATACTATATCAATCATGAACATTGTGTTAGCAATTAATCCCATAGTTGCTACTGATGCCTCTATCTCATTCATTTATTAATTTGCAACTAAAAAAAAACTCTAACCGATTGAGTATAAATTTAAGGTAAATATATACCTTGTGCTACCTGGTACAGGATCGTTGTTCTTCCTGGCCTCAAGTACAAAGCTATTAAATTGTTTATAACTGCCCTTAAACAGGTGCCCAGGTAAACTTGCCCCGGGATAAATAACAGGGTATCCATTCTGTGTGAGACGACCGATTTAATATAAGGCCAATTTTTGTCATGTTCTTTCTTAGTCCTGTTTTTTTTAATGTCAGAAATAAAACTATACAAGTTGGTGCATGTATAGCTCACGTTTTCATGTATACGTGGTTGTTTGTGTGTGTGTGTGTGAGTGTAGAATGGGAGGCTGGTGGTGGTGTGTAGCAAATCAGAGAATGGAGCTTTTCTTTATTGCCATGTTAATCTGTCTCTTTAAATTAAATTCAGCGTCTGATACCAACAGCAAGTATTTCTAACATTGTGCTGCAAACAGGGTTGTGAGCTTTTTGTTTTAGGGACCGTCCATCAATGACGCCTAGGGGGGAGGGGGTTACGCATTTGTGACGATGTGTAATGAGGGGGGGGGTGTTTAAGAAAAGTAAAGTCACATCAAATAGAAGTTCAACTTACATATTTGATTGCTTTCAATATATTGAATGACGTTTTACATTGCTTCACACATGTTAAGATATTAGAGTGCAGACTTACACTAAATAGATATTTAAATGACAAAAAGTAATTTGCAAGATGCTAATTTTCAATTAGAAAACACGGCTTTTTTTTGGGGGGAGGGGGGGTTGTCAAAGCTTTTTCACGTCATATTGGAAAGGGGAGGGGTCTAAGTTTTTGTGACGAAGTGTGAAGAGGGGGGGGGAGTAAAACTAATCGGCCAAAATCACGTGACGTCATTATTGGACGGCCCCTTATTTTACCGAACACAAACACTGGTACCTGGTAACATCAAGTATTTCTGACACTGTGCTGCAAACAGGATTATGAGCTTATTGTTTTATTGTGACCTGTTTGACGTAAACCCGGAGTTATGTCAATTAACAGGTGACTAATTATCAGGATGAAGTGATAATTAACGTGTGCATGGGATCACTTGTAAGGTAAACACACAGCTGACGGCCTCAGATTACAGATCCCACGTTGTTTCTACGTGAATTGGTACGTAGGCTCCATGTGGATGACATGACTTGGTACGTAGGCTCCATATGGATGGCGTGACTTGGTACGTAGAATCCATATGGATGGCGTGACTTGGTACGTAGAATCCATATGGATGACGTGACTTGGTACGTAGAATCCATTTGGATGACGCGACTTGGAACGTAGAATCCATATGGATGGCGTGACTTGGTACGTAGGCTCCATATGGATGGCGTGACTTGGTACGTCGGCTCCATATGGATGGCATGACTTGGTACGTAGGCTCCACATGGATGGCGTGACTTGGTACGTAGGCTCCATATGGATTCCGTGACTTGGTACGTAGGCTTCATGTGGATGGCGTGACTTGGTACATAGGCTCCAAATGGATGGCGTGACTTGGTACGTAGGCTCCATATGGATGGCGTGACTTGGTACGTTGGCTCCATATAGATGGCGTGACTTGGTACGTTGGCTCCATATGGATGTCGTGACTTGGTAAGTAGGCTCCATATGGATGAACCAGGTTCACAATATCAGAAGAATCTTTTTTAAAGTTGTAATTCTTAACTGTAACTTTTACAAATTCTTTATCTTTCGTGTATTTTTGTTAAATTCTTGTGTCAATCTTTCTTCTTTTCGTTTTTATGTTTTTATTCTCCTCTACTTAATATTTTTTATCCATGATATAAGCATGTAACATAAAATGTAAATTCAATTTAAACACTAGTGTTCATTTTAGAAGAAAACTTCAGAGTGTAAAGAATACTGCAGAAGGAGCAACCAGATACAGAGCAATCAATAAAAAGATCAGGAAAGATATGGTAAAAGCAAAAAAGGAATGGATAGAACAACAATGCTCAGACATCGATGAATATTTACTAAGGAGCAATTCAAGAAAGGCTTACAAATTGTTAAAGACTTGACATCCACCAAACAAGGTCGTATCTCAACCATACAAGATAAATCCGCAAAATGTATCACAGAAGAACAAGAAACTTCTCAAAAGATGGACCGAATACTGTTCTGAGCTGTACAATGAAAGACTCCAAAGGCGATGCATCAGTGCTCAACTGCTCAAAGTCAACTAAGACAGACATGCATTCTATTCTCCGCGACGAGGTGGAGCTGGCTGTACGAAAATTGAAAAGGGGGAAATCAGCTGGAGAGGACAACATTCCAGGCGAACTGATTAAGGCAGGAGGTGACCCACGTAATAAACATCCTAACTAACATGTGCAACAAGATCTGGCAGACAGGAAAATGGCCAACCCCCTGGACGCAATCGCTGGTTATCACGCTCCCGAAAAAAGGGTAATCTACAGATTTGTCAGAACTACCGTACAATCAGCCTGATTAGTCACCCCCAGCAAAGTCATGCTTATGATCATATTAAACAGACTGAAACCACAAGCAGAGCAAATCATTTCAGAAGAGCAGGCGGGCTTCAGAGCAGGAAGAAGCACACGGAGCAAATCTTTAACCTGCGAGTGCTCTGTGAAAAACATCTCCAACACCAGAGAGACCTCTATCATGTCTTTATAGACTTTAAAAAGCGTTCGACAGAGTGTGGCATGCGGCACTGTGGGCAACTATGCACAAATTCAACATTAATGCAAACCTCATTGAAGTGATCAAGAACCTATACAACAGAGCAACCAGCGCAGTACTCTTCAACAGCAAGCTGGGAGATTGGTTCAAGACCACTGTTGGTGTCAGACAAGGATGCTTACTTTCCCCCATCCTCTTCAACCTCTTCCTTGAAAGGATTATGACAGATGTGCTAGAAGACCATGTCGGAACAGTCAGCATCGGAGGGAGAAGTATAACCAACCTACGCTTCGCCGATGACATAGACGGCCTAGCTGGTAGCGAGGACGAACTAAAAGAATTCCTTGCAAAGCTAGAGAAAACAGCAAAGGCGTACGACATGGAAATCAATGCAGAAAAGACCAAGGTCATGGCAAATAGAAAATTCACAAGTGAGATTCGGATAAATGGGCAAAAACTCGAAGAGGTCTCCACCTTCAAATATCTAGGGTGCCATAATATCCGACGAAGGCTCAAAGCCAGAAATTCTTGCCAGAGTGGCCCAAACAATGGCAGCATTGAGTAAACTAAAGCACATCTGGCAAAGTAAGAAATCTCTCCATGAGATCAAAGATCCGACTAATGCGCTCTCTGGCGATGTCGGTCTTCTTGTATGGTTGTGAGGCTTGGACGCTCACTGCAGACCTCCAAAGAAGAATCAATGCGCTAGAGATGAGATGTTTCAGAAAGATATTGAACATCTCCTACACAGCGCACATCACAAACGAAGCGGTCCGCAACACAATAAGTACTGTCATTGGCCCCTACGAGGACCTTCTCACCTCCATTAAGAAGAGGAAACTACGATGGTACGGACACGTGACAAGAACTGGAGGTCTCGCAAAGACTATATTGCAAGGCACAGTCCAGGGAGGAAGGAAAAGAGGCAGACAAAAGAAGAGATGGGAGGACGATATCAAAGAGTGGACCGGCCTGTCATTCAGCGACTCTCAAAGGGCAGCACAGGACCGGGACAAATGGCGTGAGATAGTGAGCAGTTCACGATGGTGCCACCAACGACGGGTTTAAGGGATAGTTCAAGTTCAAGTTCAAGCTCATTTAATTGTACTGACCAAGTTGTAAATCGTTTACTTTTATATGTGTTTTGTAGGCGTTCTCACAATACAAACTTTCGTGTAATAAATCAACAAAATAACTTTAATATGAACACTATGTACACGAATATCAAATTTAGGTTGCACTTCGTGGAAACATCATCACTACATTCCAGCCATCTTGAATAATACTCTCGAACCTTCTTCCCCCTTTCTTCCCGCGCTTTCACTCACATGACCTCTCCGTCATCCCAACTCGTGATTCACACGTGACAAAGGGCATTAACCGAAACGTCTACTTGTGTATTAGACTAAAAAAAATATATATATAATTTATTGTTTTAATCACACACTTGTTTCGTGTATCTTGCATTTCCATGTACCCCACACCACCAACCATCCCGGAAATAACATAATGCAGGGTTAAAGATGCACATTTGAAAAGAATTATGATTCTATATTTGAGCTGATGCAAAATAGAAGGGTTTTGAATCCAACATTAACTTATAAGGATGTCTTGAATCCAACATTGACTTATAAGGATGTCTTGAATCCAACATTGACTTGTAAGGATGTCTTGAATCCAACATTGACTTAAAAGGATGTCTTGAATCCAACATTGACTTATAAGGATGTCTTGAATCCAACATTGACTTATAAGGATGTCTTGAATCCAACATTGACTTATAAGGATGTCTTGAATCCAACATTGACTTATAAGGATGTCTTGAATCCAACATTGACTTATAAAGATGACGTGCAACAATGTACATGACCGCCATAAGGTTTCATTGTTACACTATCGGTTCCAAAGCTGAAATGCTTGAACATTGTTATTGATTGTGTCCTACATTTACTGCCCCAATCAATTGATTGGGTCCTACGTTTACTGCCCCAATCAATTGATTGGGTCCTACGTTTACTGCTCCAATCAATTGATTGGGTCCTACGTTTACTGCTCCAATCAATTGATTGGGTCCTACGTTTACTGCTCCAATCAATTGATTGGGTCCTACGTTTACTGCTCCAATCAATTGATTGTGTCCTACGTTTACTGCTCCAATCACACAAACTTAGTTCTAACATCTGTCTTGAAATCCTTGCTATAGCAGGCTTAGAAAAGAAGATTACAAAAATATATTTTTAAAAATTAGGAAATTGAGAACGATCTTTAAATCCTATTAAATGATACTGCACCTCACCTGTATACATTCTATACCTCACCTGTATACATTCTATACCTCACCTGTGTACATTCTATACCTCACCTGTATACATTCTATACCTCACCTGTGTACATTCTATACCTCACCTGTATACATTCTATACCTCACCTGTATACATTCTATACCTCACCTGTATACATTCTATACCTCACCTGTATACATTCTATACCTCACCAGTATACATTCTTTACCTCACCTGTATACATTCTATACCTCACCTGTATACATTCTATACCTCAACAGTATACATTCTATACCTCACCTGTATAAATTCTATACCTCACCTGTATACATTCTATACCTCACCTGTATACATTCTATACCTCACCTGCATACATTCTATACCTCACCTGTATACATTCTATACCTCACCTGTATACATTCTATACCTCACCTGTGTACATTCTATACCTCACCTGTAGACTATCTACACATCACCTGCAGACTATTAACATTACATTCACGTGCCGAGTTCACACCAATCCCGACCACATCAACCATGTTTAACATCAAGGGGAGATCAGTCATGTCCAGTCCGTAAATGTTTGTCGGGCAATGCGTATTATATTTGAACATAATCAATACTTCAAAACTCACCATAGCATACACTTAGACTAAAAAGAATATAATAAATAGAAGTAAAAAAAGATCTTTAAAAACCACGTTTTTATAAGCGGACTAAAAAGAAGAAAATAATTTAAAACTTATAAGTTTAAGTAATTTAATTTAATATGACTAAAACGTGGGGAGGGTGTTTGGTATAAAAATTAACGATTTATAATTTAGAATGCAAAAGAGAGATCTATAAGTGAGAGAATGAATGAACTGCAAATATTAAACCCCATAAGCGCCCGCCCCACGTTTTTAGTCATACCAAATCTAATTGCTTGAACATAAGTTTTAAATTATTTTCTTCTTTTTAGTTCACTTATAAAAACGTGGTTTTTAAAAATCTTTTTTTACTTCTATTTATTACCTGCAAATTTACCATTTGTTTTCATATGCATACTATTTTTTTATTTTTTTTTATTATTTGAAAATATTTTCCACAACAATTTGTTGAAGATAAGGAAAATGTTAACAGTAGTTTGAGATGAGTTTAAACTTTCGTCGTCTATTGAAAACAATATTCGATTATCAATAGCATGTGGTGAATGGGTTGCCTAATGAACAGTGGATTAAAGTAACAGTTGCTCCCGAAATATGACGCTACTAGTGATGAAGCCGTTCTGCTTAAAAAACGAGAAGAGACTATTGTTAATCCCTTTTATTCTATCATCGTCTTCCTAACAAACGTTGGGGCCGAACTACGCCGGGTAAAAAAAAATTTATAATGGTAGCTTTCCTACGTAATAATGAAAATGGGAAAGAGCTGCGGTGGGGGGTAGGGAGTCTAAAACATAATTTTAAAAAACACAAAACAAAACAAGTTGAGCCAATGAGAGAGTTAGTTCCCACCAGGCGCAGAGAACTGGACCGCTCCACCTACACGCCTTCATGTGTTTCCTGCGGTCTTCACAGGACGCGCGTGGTTTTCCTTGAGGCGGCCGCACACAAACATTGATTTAAAAGCGGTAAAGGGGTTCAAAGTTCGAAAGCTGTCTTTCAAATTACAGAAAAAAATTGCTGTTATAACAATTCACTCAAAGTCATTTGATTAAATCAAAGAACAAAAATTTTGAGGATTATTTTGGATTATAATTTGTATTGGAGCTTATTTAAAAGATTTGAACAATTCTGTGGATAGCTGTGGTTGTTTTTCTTGAGCCCCAGATCTTTCCTGCCTACACCGACAGGTAATGCCACTTTTAATATTATTGAATTGCTTTTTTTTCCTTTCTTTTTAAAAAAAAGTTTTTTTCTTTGTTTGCTTGTATGTCTGTTTGTCTGAGTGTGTTATAATCCGAACCAATGCTGATAGTTGCATCCCAACAGTTAGTATTTTGAATGATGAGATTCATATCAGCCCCTTATGATAACGGCTCGTTGTGTCACTGTCTCATCTGTGAAAATCCTTGAGCGTTTCGTAATTGAGATTTATTCTTGTATTTTTGAATGTAGTTAAAAATGGGGTTTTAAATTAGACAGTTGGCTAATGTTAGACTTGAAATGATGGATCAGTGACTTCATTGAATACAAAAAATGGAAATACCTTAACACAAGTTCATCTCTATAGGATTAACTAGGTTTGTGTTTTCAATCAACCTGAGCTGAGCATTTTCTGTTTAACTTCTTTCAATTCACTATTGTAGGACTGCTTTACCCCCAATGAGCTGCAGGTTATTACAGGACTTTATCGGGAGGAACATGTTATTACAGGACTTTATCGGGAGGAACATGTTATTACAGGACTTTATCGGGAGGAACATGTTATTACAGGACTTTATCGGGAGGAACATGTTATTACAGGACTTTATCGGGAGGAACATGTTATTTATTACTTTCTATTAAAATGCGAGGGATTTTCTAGAAAGTTCCAAGCCTTACTATTTTGTCAGATAAAAGCGAAAATAATTGTTTAAAGCGATTGAAATGTAATACAACCTTCCTGGAAGCTTTCAAAATTGCCACTTTTTTCTTTTTCCGTCTTTGCCTTTTCAATGTTTTGTGTATAATTGTAACCAAATTCCCTTCAAAAAAATACATATTGTATAAATATTTACTATGAAGTCATTTTGTGTTTTTCTTGTGACAATGCGTTAAGTGAGTTGCTATTTGTGTGCACACCTTCTGACAGTGGCTCACAGGGCGGGAAGTCTGTTTGCGAGAAGCGCTCAAAAACGATGTAGCAATCTTAAGAATTTACTTTGGGGAGGCGTGTGGACAGAGGTGGTTTGCGTGTGTGTTTGTGTGTGTGTGCGGGTGTGGGGGGGTGGTAAACGTTGCTGAATCATGCAGTAAACATTCAGAGATGAGCAACATACCCCCCTAAACACTCCACACTACCCCCAAACATTCATCTCCTAGCCCAGAATCCTTCCCCACCCGACCACCCCATACCCTCACCCCATTGAATAAAAGAGAAAAGAAAAGACCTCAACAGCAGACAGCCTTGACCTTGGCCATTAGAGCAGGTATTCTATGCGGGAACTTGGAGGTAATAGATTGTTGGTAGATCATCATTGCTCACCTGCTCTCGTGTTTCAGGAAAGATGCAGCGCATATAGGAAAATGTTAAAGGCTTATGTTTTATCTAAGAATATTTTCCATATGAGAGATTATGCGTTGCAAGCGAGTAGAATATCAACTAACAATGAGGCATTTTGTTTCGGCTAAAATAAATTCAAATGTTTTTTTTCTATACAAACTTCAAACATAGAAATGAGTTTTGTTTGTTTGTTTGTTCATCTTTACTTTATTTAAAAAATGGACAATGTCTGAAAAATCCAGGAAAATGGTTAAGATATACGATGTCTGGTGGAAAATAAAGAGGATTGGGGGTAAACCACAACCTTTGAAACATTTAAATATAAACATACATATGTTTCTTTAACATACTGGTATTTAAATACACAAGCGTGTCAAAAATCTAGTTTAAATCTCCGCACGGTTATAAATTCGTATGATCAAAGTAATATCCACCAGGGGGCGTGCCAGTTCTTGACGTTCACATACACGAAATTAGATTTATGTCTGCGAAAATCCCGCCCACTACAGGTGACTTTTGTTGGCGCGAAATGGGAGTTAATGATCAATATAAAGGGAGATGATTTTTGAACATCTTTTTTAAAACTATTTTTTCTTCTTCCGATAGTAAAAAATATTGGAGTACTCGATAAAACGTTTAATAATAATTAAAATATTGCACATTTAGTACCAGTTTAAAACCAAAAATACTTTGGTAACTAAGAAATATAGCAAAAATACTCGATAAGAAATATAACAGAATCAGTAATTCAGATTGCCATTAAAAATTTTTTAAAAATGTGGCATAATTGAAACATTTTACCAGTATCTAATTGTTTCGGAATCTATTTGAAAACATCAAAAGTCAGTCCTTTTCGCCATTTATGATTTATAACCGTTCCATAGTACAGACACAGTAGCAGCTCGTAGAAAGACATTAGCTGAAAGAAAATAAGGGTGGTTTTAAAATATCATGTGACATTTGTATATAATTATATCTGTGAAGATATGTGCAGTTATTGACAGGGTCTAATTGCTACAATTAGCAAACAAACAAAAAACTGAATTTAAAAATAAACAAAAACAACCTGCAAAAAACTAAGTTTTTGACTATAAATCCTTTACGCATGAGACGTAACTAAAAGAATGTTCATTATAACACGCAGCGCAAGAACATCCAAAAATACAACATTGCAGTTGTGTCGTAAAACGTGTTTAATATAATGCGCACCGATCAGGAATATGTTTATAAAAAGTGATGTCAATAAAATACGTATCTTATTGCGCGACAGAAAGGTTGTTCAATATAATACGCACCGCGACGCTCTATCTCAAAAAATAGCATGATACATAGGAATAAATAAAATAATCTTTAAAAATCAATAATTTAATTACGGTACATGCGATCGATCTGAAATTTTGATACATTGTTTTTATCATCGGTACGAAACTGCCTGCAAAATTTCAGCTCGCTATCTTGCGAGCAAGTGGGTTAAAAATCGATCAAAAGTTTTGGCGACAAGGGCGGTCGGACGGTCGGCCGCAGACACCACGAGTTAATATAAAGGATTTAATAAGAAAAACCCGTAAAAAACCAAGTTTTTGACTATAAATCCTTTATGTACGAGAAGTAACTAAAAGAATCTTCATTATAATACGCAGCGCCAGACCATGCAGAAATACAAAATTGCAGTTGTGTCGTAAAACATGTTTAATATAATGCGCACCGAACAGGAATATGTTTATAAAAAGAGTTGTCAATAAAATACGCACCTTATTGCGCGACAGAAAGGTTGTTCAATATAATACGCACCGCGACGCTCTATCTCAAAAAATAGCATGATACATAGTAATAAATAAAATAATCTAAAAAATCAATAATTTAATTACGGTACATGCGATCGATCTGAAGTTTTGATACATTGTTTTTATCATCGGTACGAAACTGCCTGCAAAATTTCAGCTCGCTGGCTTACGGGCAAGTGGGTTAAAAATCGCTCAAAAGTTTTGGCGACAAGGTCGGTCGGTCGTTCGGTCGGTCGGTCGGTCGGGCGGCCGCAGACACCACGAGTTAATATAAAGGATTTAAAAAGACACATTGTTATATGAACAAAAAATTCCCCTAAGGCTGTTGTCCCTATACTCCACGTGTTGTTACAATCAGAGGCGGCACTGGGGTAGTGTGGGGAATGCTTCCCGCACCGGGTGACACCTTTAAAAGGGGTGACAACAAGATGTAAAATTCTGTATGTTCCCGTTATTAGGCACTGAGGTGGTCTACGGGGTGAGTCGTGAGGGGAGGGGGTTGGTGACGCCATGAGCTACCGCACTGAGTGACACCTACCTTAGTGACGCCTCTGGGTAAAATCCTCATCGGCAAAGCATGTTCAGACGTGACCCGCCTGTTGTCCATCGTTTAATGTATCTGCTCTTACATGACATCGGTCGCAAATACCGGACAGCGTGTTTCCATGGCAATGTCTCGCCCACATTATCATTCCGTTGTTTAAGATTTATATTACACAATACCGTGCAGGTTATCAAATATCCCTGTTTTTATCTCCTTGTCAATAAACGTCGCGTAGCAAAGGAGAAAAAAAATACGGTTGCCGTTGCCATAGAAACATCAATGCTGCCCCCCCACCCCCTGACCACCTCTCACAACCCCTCCCCCCCCTCTCGTGCAACATCCAAATCCTGGACATCAAAATGATCCACATCACAAGGGTTATAGCCCTTGTTGATCCAACAATATGGCAAAAAGGAAAGAACAAAAAAAAATCGTAATTTTCATAACTAAATCCTCTTTCTCCCTCATCTCATTTACGTCATCCTCTACCCCCTCCCCCCCCCCTAAAATAATGTATACCCAGCCCATCCTCTTAGCTCGCAGCAAGAAGACCTCGTAGTCTTTGGAACAGGCCAAAAGTCATGAGGTGGTAGCCACCAACAAATGGCCCTGTCCTTCTCGCAGACACCAGTTGCCCATAAATGTCCTCATTACGGCTCCCATAGCCAGGGACTACTTTCACTCAGACTTTTTATTATTCTTATTGTTATTAAAGGGGGAGAAAAACGAATCCGCCATGTCAGGGGGAACTTTTCTCTTGTATTGATCCTGGGACAGACGTCCATTTCAGGCAGAGGTTGGGGCAGTGCCTGGAATAACTCACAGAGAGGGAAACAGCGTTTGTTGTAAGGGTAGGGTGTGGGACTGTGGGTAGGGGGGTAAAAATGAAAGATGAGTCGTAAAGCGCGTGGATTCGATGCTTGTGATAATACAAGATTGTGTTAGGTGGGGTACCGAATGGTAATAATACATTGAAATAGGGTTGGGTGGTGTAAATACTGGTGATAATACAACGAGATTGTGTTGGGTGGAATACTGACTGTTGATAATACAACCAGATTGTGTTGGGTGGAATACTGACTGTTGATAATACAACCAGATTGTGTTGGGTGGAATACTGACTGGTGTTAATGCAACGAGATTGTGTTGGGTGGAATACTGACTGTTGACAATACAACCAGATTGTGTTGGGTGGAATACTGACTGTTGATAATACAACCAGATTGTGTTGGGTGGAATACTTACTGGTGATAATACAACCAGATTGTGTTGGGTGGAATACTTACTGGTAATAATACAACCAGATTGTAAAAAAACTATATGAACAAAATAATAATAATAGAACCCCCTTTCCAGTCCATGACGGACTATGGGTAAAGTGAAGTAGCGTTCACAAGTTGTATTGTTGTTGCTTTTGCTTGCTTAAAACAAAACCATGCAACATCACATGTTGATTAAATAGATCCATAAGTATACCACATAATTTTATTGAAGGGATTCCAACTAGACTTATGTTTCAATTAAAAATTATATCAACAGCAAAAGCTTCACTCTAACACACTCCATCAACCCAACCAGACAGTTCAGAGGCGTCACTAGGGTCGGTGTCGCCCGGGCGGTAGCCCATGGTGTCACCCCATCATGACTTAACCCATAGAAATCCTCCGAGTTTTCCAGTGCCAAATAACGGGAACATACAGAATTTTACATTTTGGTGTCACCCCTCTGATGGTGTCAACCGGGGCGGCCCGCCCCCACCGCACACCCCAGTGACGCCACTGAGACAGTTAACAATAATATTACTAATATTAAGCTACGGCCCATCCGCCTTAAAATGGTCTATTTGTTTGGAGAGAAAGTTGACGAAACTTTGGTAAACATGTAGCTATTTGACCCGAACAACAGGCAAGCAGATCTTCTCTCAATGCATGGTTTCTTATTGAATGCATATGTTTGAGACATGGTGTATGTATGTGTTTGAGACATGGCGTATGTATGTGTTTGAGACATGGCGTATGTATGTGTTTGAGACATGGCATATGTATGTGTTTGAGACATGGCATATGTATGTGTTTGAGACATGGCATATGTATGTGTTTGAGACATGGCATATGTATGTGTTTGAGACATGGTGTATGTGTTTGAGACATGGTGTATGTGTTTGAGACATGGTGTATGTATGTGTTTGAGACATGGTGTATGTATTGTGTTTGAGACATGGTGTATGTGTTTGAGACATGGTGTATGTGTTTGAGACATGGTGTATGTGTTTGAGACATGGTGTATGTATGTGTTTGAGACATGGTGTATGTATGTGTTTGAGACATGGTGTATGTGTTTGAGACACGGTGTATGTGTTTGAGACATGGTGTATGTGTTTGAGACTTTGGCCAGTGGTTTGAGACTCGTGACATTCATCTGATGGGCGTTAATTCTGCTGAGGAGCGACATGTGCCAACATGCTAAATGACTAGGTGGAATAATTACTGGAGAATGATGAAGTAAGGAGTGATGACTTAAAAAATAATCTTAAATGTAGAACGGAATGAGGATTTTAGAGGTAGTGGTGTATGGAGCAATGTTCCCTTTAAGCTGCGTGGCCGCCGCTGGACGCCGCGCAGCAGTTTAGAGTTACCGCACAGCAAATTAAAAAAATATTTTACAAAAAAAATGGATGCTGTGAAACTTGGCTCACGAGTTTTTTGTACTTTGCACATGGACTAACGAAACTTAGAGGGAACATTGGTATGGAGTTAAGGTTATGTCAAGAGAAATGGTTAGAAAAGGGATAATATGAGGGGCGATGAAGTAAGGAGGGTTGATGCAAAGCCTCATGATGTAAGGAGTCATTGTATTAAACCCCATGATGTAAGGAGTCATTATGGAAAGCTTCCTAATTTAAGGAGCCACACAAATTGAATATCTGAAAACATTGAGTTTATTGGTTCCTTTTTTTTTATTGGTTCCTTTTTCCATTTTCCGTTCATTTATTACAAAGGATAATGACATCTCTGTGGCAATCCAGGCATTCACGTCTAGATTATTGTGCCAAACTTAATATGCCTTCTGAGATATTTATGACAATCCAGGCATTCACGTCTAGATTATTGTGCCAAACTTAATATGCCTTCTGAGATATTTATGACAATCCAGGCATTCACGTCTAGATTATTGTGCCAAACTTAATATGCCTTCTGAGATATTTTGTGACAATCCAGGCATTCACGTCTAGATGATTGTGCCAAACTTAATATGCCTTCTGAGATATTTATGACAATCCAGGCATTCACGTCTAGATGATTGTGCCAAACTTAATATGCCTTCTGAGATATTTTGTGACAATCCAGGCATTCACGTCTAGATTATTGTGCCAAACTTAATATGCCTTCTGAGATATTTTGTGACAATCCAGGCATTCACGTCTAGATTATTGTGCCAAACTTAATATGCCTTCTGAGATATTTTGTGACAATCCAGGCATTCACGTCTAGATGATTGTGCCAAACTTAATATGCCTTCTGAGATATTTGTGACAGCCTTTAAAAGTCCCTAAGATATTTTAGTGACTCTTATCACTTGTTTAGATCCTTGCTGAATGCCGCATTTCAATGTCATCTTTGTTTATGAACTCATCATGTTGTTGTTAAAGGCGAACAAATGTATAAAACTCTGTGCTGATTGGCAGTAAACGACAGTCCTGGCAAGCCACTGGTGTAACCGGGTGCCTTTCAATTGACGGGTTTCTGCAATAATCTTAGGGTGGTCAAATACATTTTTAAACAGATGGGAAGAAAATCAATGCAGTATAAACCTAACACTCCTGTAAATTTATGCTTGTGATATTGCGAAATGCGTTTTTTTTTAAATGTAATCTATTGTCAGAAGTATATTTAGCCAGTGGGATAAGGCATTATGCCCTGAGCCTGGGCACCAAGGCTCATTAATTCGTCGTGTTTCAAACCAAGGTGAAGCCATTAAAAATATTTTTGCCTATAAAGATCAGTGCCTTTGGCCTGCTATGTCCTTGCGGGCCTCATTTTACAAGGTGATTAAACTGAAACAAAATCTAACTAAAATTTAGTAGAGCCCAAAGAGTTTCTTTAAGCGCGAATGTATACATCTATTGAACGTTCTTTTACTAGGGCTGGTAGTGGCGAATGTATACATCTATTGAACGTTCTTTACTAGGGCTGGTAGTGGCGAATGTATACATCTATTGAACGTTCTTTACTAGGGCTGGTAGTGGCGAATGTATACATCTATTGAACGTTCTTTTACTAGGGCTGGTAGTGGCGAATGTATACATCTATTGAACGTTCTTTTACTAGGGCTGGTAGTGGCGAATGTATACATCTATTGAACGTTCTTTACTAGGGCTGGTAGTGGCGAATGTATACATCTATTGAACGTTCTTTACTAGGGCTGGTAGTGGCGAATGTATACATCTATTGAACGTTCTTTACTAGGGCTGGTAGTGGCGAATGTATACATCTATTGAACGTTCTTTTACTAGGGCTGGTAGTGGCGAATGTATACATCTATTGAACGTTCTTTACTAGGGCTGGTAGTGGCGAATGTATACATCTATTGAACGTTCTTTACTAGGGCTGGTAGTGGCGAATGTATACATCTATTGAACGTTCTTTACTAGGGCTGGTAGTGGCGAATGTATCCATCTATTGAACGTTCTTTACTAGGGCTGGTAGTGGCGAATGTATACATCTATTGAACGTTCTTTACTAGGGCTGGTAGTGGCGAATGTATACATCTATTGAACGTTCTTTACTAGGGCTGGTAGTGGCGAATGTATACATCTATTGAACGTTCTTTACTAGGGCTGGTAGTGGCGAATGTATACATCTATTGAACGTTCTTTACTAGGGCTGGTAGTGGCGAATGTATACATCTATTGAACGTTCTTTACTAGGGCTGGTAGTGGCGAATGTATACATCTATTGAACGTTCTTTACTAGGGCTGGTAGTGGCGAATGTATACATCTATTGAACGTTCTTTACTAGGGCTGGTAGTGGCGAATGTATACATCTATTGAACGTTCTTTACTAGGGCTGGTAGTGGCGAATGTATACATCTATTGAACGTTCTTTACTAGGGCTGGTAGTGGCGAATGTATGCATCTATTGAACGTTCTTTACTAGGGCTGGTAGTGGCGAATGTATACATCTATTGAACGTTCTTTTACTAGGGCTGGTAGTGGCGAATGTATACATCTATTGAACGTTCTATTACTAGGGCTGGTAGTGGCGAATGTATACACTTATTGAACGTTCTTTTACTAGGGCTGGTAGTGGCGAATGTATACATCTATTGAACGTTCTTTACTAGGGCTGGTAGTGGCGAATGTATACATCTATTGAACGTTCTTTACTAGGGCTGGTAGTGGCGAATGTATACATCTATTGAACGTTCTTTACTAGGGCTGGTAGTGGCGAATGTATACATCTATTGAACGTTCTTTACTAGGGCTGGTAGTGGCGAATGTATACATCTATTGAACGTTCTTTTACTAGGGCTGGTAGTGGCGAATGTATACATCTATTGAACGTTCTTTTACTAGGGCTGGTAGTGGCGAATGTATACATCTATTGAACGTTCTTTACTAGGGCTGGTAGTGGCGAATGTATACATCTATTGAACGTTCTTTTACTAGGGCTGGTAGTGGCGAATGTATACATCTATTGAACGTTCTTTACTAGGGCTGGTAGTGGCGAATGTATACATCTATTGAACGTTCTTTTACTAGGGCTGGTAGTGGCGAATGTATACATCTATTGAACGTTCTTTACTAGGGCTGGTAGTGGCGAATGTATACATCTATTGAACGATCTTTACTAGGGCTGGTAGTGGCGAATGTATACATCTATTGAACGTTCTTTACTAGGGCTGGTAGTGGCGAATGTATCCATCTATTGAACGTTCTTTACTAGGGCTGGTAGTGGCGAATGTATACATCTATTGAACGTTCTTTACTAGGGCTGGTAGTGGCGAATGTATACATCTATTGAACGTTCTTTACTAGGGCTGGTAGTGGTGAATGTATACATCTATTGAACGTTCTTTACTAGGGCTGGTAGTGGCGAATGTATACATCTATTGAACGTTCTTTACTAGGGCTGGTAGTGGCGAATGTATACATCTATTGAACGTTCTTTACTAGGGCTGGTAGTGGCGAATGTATACATCTATTGAACGTTCTTTACTAGGGCTGGTAGTGGCGAATGTATACATCTATTGAACGTTCTTTACTAGGGCTGGTAGTGGCGAATGTATACATCTATTGAACGTTCTTTACTAGGGCTGGCAGTGGCGAATGTATACATCTATTGAACGTTCTTTACTAGGGCTGGCAGTGGCGAATGTATACATCTATTGAACGTTCTTTACTAGGGCTGGTAGTGGCGAATGTATACATCTATTGAACGTTCTTTACTAGGGCTGGTAGTGGCGAATGTATACATCTATTGAACGTTCTTTACTAGGGCTGGTAGTGGCGAATGTATACATCTATTGAACGTTCTTTACTAGGGCTGGTAGTGGCGAATGTATACATCTATTGAACGTTCTTTACTAGGGCTGGTAGTGGCGAATGTATACATCTATTGAACGTTCTTTACTAGGGCTGGTAGTGGCGAATGTATACATCTATTGAACGTTCTTTACTAGGGCTGGTAGTGGCGAATGTATACATCTATTGAACGTTCTTTACTAGGGCTGGTAGTGGCGAATGTATACATCTATTGAACGTTCTTTACTAGGGCTGGTAGTGGCGAATGTATACATCTATTGAACGTTCTTTACTAGGGCTGGTAGTGGCGAATGTATACATCTATTGAACGTTCTTTACTAGGGCTGGTAGTGGCGAATGTATACATCTATTGAACGTTCTTTACTAGGGCTGGTAGTGGCGAATGTATACATCTATTGAACGTTTTTTACTTGGGCTGGTAGTGGCGAATGTATACATCTATTGAACGTTCTTTACTAGGGCTGGTAGTGGCGAATGTATACATCTATTGAACGTTCTTTACTAGGGCTGGTAGTGGCGAATGTATACATCTATTGAACGTTCTTTACTAGGGCTGGTAGTGGCGAATGTATGCATCTATTGAACGTTCTTTACTAGGGCTGGTAGTGGCGAATGTATACATCTATTGAACGTTCTTTACTAGGGCTGGTAGTGGCGAATGTATACATCTATTGAACGTTCTTTACTAGGGCTGGTAGTGGCGAATGTATACATCTATTGAACGTTCTTTACTAGGGCTGGTAGTGGCGAATGTATACATCTATTGAACGTTTTTTACTTGGGCTGGTAGTGGCGAATGTATACATCTATTGAACGTTCTTTACTAGGGCTGGTAGTGGCGAATGTATACATCTATTGAACGTTCTTTACTAGGGCTGGTAGTGGCGAATGTATACATCTATTGAACGTTCTTTACTAGGGCTGGTAGTGGCGAATGTATGCATCTATTGAACGTTCTTTACTAGGGCTGGTAGTGGCGAATGTATACATCTATTGAACGTTCTTTACTAGGGCTGGTAATGGCGAATGTATACATCTATTGAACGTTCTTTACTAGGGCTGGTAGTGGCGAATGTATACATCTATTGAACGTTCTTTACTAGGGCTGGTAGTGGCGAATGTATACATCTATTGAACGTTCTTTTCTAGGGCTGGTAGTGGCGAATGTATACATCTATTGAACGTTCTTTACTAGGGCTGGTAGTGGCGAATGAATACATCTATTGAACGTTCTTTACTAGGGCTGGTAGTGGCGAATGTATACATCTATTGAACGTTCTTTACTAGGGCTGGTAGTGGCGAATGTATACATCTATTGAACGTTCTTTACTAGGGCTGGTAGTGGCGAATGTATACATCTATTGAACGTTCTTTACTAGGGCTGGTAGTGATTTATGAAAAAATATGTTACATTAATGAGGGAAAAATTTTAATCAATTAATTTTGATTAATAATATCTTTATAACGTATATATAGATCCTGTTAAGTCGCGATTCATTATTTGACGAAATCGGTTAAGCCGCGGTAATTCCATGTCTCCCAAATTGTGTGACGTAACACAGCACATTCGTCCTGCTATGCGAGAAATGAGGAATGAAAAGATTTTTGTTTACGTATGCACATCTAAATAAATAATTATAATACGAGGGAAACGGGTAACAAAAAATATATATTTCATTGTATTAATAAATTGGAGACAAAAATATTATAAATAGTTTCTTAAATTCTAATCGAATTTTAATCCATCAAATTAATTTTAATCGATTAACATTTTAACCATTCATCGATTAATGAATCGTTAATTTCCGCAGCCCTAGTCTTTACACTTTTTAAAGAAATGTCATATATTAAATCAAGTCTGGACATAAAAAGACATTATTTAAATTAAGCCTAGACATAGAAATGTCATAGATTAAATTAAGCCTTGAGATAGAAATGTCATAGATTAAATTAAGCCTTGAGATAGAAATGTCATAGATTAAATTAAGCCTTGAGATAGAAATGTCATAGATTAAATTAAGCCTTGAGATAGAAATGTCATAGATTAAATTAAGCCTTGACATAGAAATGGTATAGATAAAATTAAGCCTTGAGATAGAAATGTCATAGATTAAATTAAGCCGTGGGATAGAAATGTCATAGATTAAATTGAGCCTTGAGATAGAAATGTCATAGATTAAATTAAGCAGTGAGATAGAAATGTCATAGATTAAATTCAGCCTTGAGATATATATTATGTCATAGATTAAATTAAGCCTTGAGATAAAAATGTCATAGATTAAATTAAGCCATGAGATAGTAATTTCATAGATTAAATTAAGCCTTGAGATAGAAATGTCATAGATTAAATTAAGCCTTGAGATAGAAATGTCATAGATTAAATTAAGCCTTGACATAGAAATGGTATAGATAAAATTAAGCCTTGAGATAGAAATGTCATAGATTAAATTAAGCCTTGAGATAGAAATGTCATAGATTAAATTAAGCCTTAATATAGAAATGTCATAGATTAATTTAAGCCGTGAGATAGAAATGTCATAGATTAAATTAAGCCTTGAGATAGAAATGTCATAGATTAAATTAAGCCTTGAGATAGATAAGATAGTTCCACCAACGATAGCCCAGGGACGGGTAGAGCGCTGTTCATCCCTTTGTGTGTTTCCTGATCCCTCTGGTTGTGAGTCGTGTCAGGGCTCAGACATCTAGACGGTAAGGTCGAGGGAGGAGGGTGGGAGGCGGGCAGGGGGTATGAAACACCCAGGTAGGGAGATATTTAGTCAGGTGTAAATTTAGGCAAGGCAAAAGGGGGTTGGGGGTGTTGAGAAATAAAAAAAAATTGAAGGGAAAAAAGTGTGTTGGGGGGGGTCTCTTGTTCTTGACAGTTCAGGAGTTGAAAGATTGTAGACAACTGTTCGGATGTAGGGGCGGAGGGGTGAAGGCAGACCTGGGGCGGGTAACAGGAAAGATCAAGTTTTGGCGTAGTACTGGCGGGACTTGAACTAAATGACGTCATGGCGAGGTTGCACTTTTTATTTATTTAGAATTATTTTTTTTAATCAGCTCCGCCCATGTGTTCAGGTTTGTAGAAATGTTGCACCGATATTTTGACCCACGACCTGCGGTTATCTTTATTAGAAGATAACCGGTCTTACATTCCCTACTTCCGATGAGTTTCAGCTCTACACGTCTAGAGCAACTGTTGAAATCCAAGATTGAAACGTAAAATGTAAAACATTGTATAAATATTTTCTTTAAACAATAAGCGTTTAATACTAACAAATAAACAGAAAAACAAAAACAAAAAAAATATTTTCCACAAAAAAAAAGGTTCCAAAACAATATGTATTTCTACTTTTGCAAAAAGTTTCCTTTTCTTCCCATAACAACCCCTTCCCTTTTTCTCCTATTCTCCCTTCAGGGCCGGACTAACACTCCCTCTTTCCGTACAAATACAGGGAGTAAAAAAAATCGAGGGGCGCGAAATTCATTTTATGGAAATGCGGAGGGCGATCCGAAAAATGAATTTAAAAAACTAGTCCCAAAAATGAGGCCATAAATGCTTTTTTAAATAGCGAATAAAAGAAACCTTTTAAATACTAGATGATTCACAACTATTATATTATAAAGCAAAAATTCTATTTTAACAATGGCGCAGTGAGTTTCATGACGAGAGGTTATATTGTTCTTTCTACGTCGCAAATGGTGTAACTAGGATATTTTGCGCCCAGGGAGAAAATTATTTTAAAATTTTAAAATTGGCGCCCCGACCCTATCTGTTTCATGAAATTTTACTATGATAAAACGTTGTAAGCCTCATTTTTGCGCCCCTGTACCTTGGAGCCCGGTGACATATTTATCTGACTGCCCCACATTGTGACGAGTTTGACCGGCACAGTACAAGAGGGTTTAACTTTGATTTCCCTACTGTTACAAGCGGACGTAGGTTCACATCAATCAATTGTATAAGACATCTTAACAATGGAGAGAAAATTACAAGAGGTGGTTTGTGTATTCTGTAGCTAAAGATTCTGTTTTTGCCTCTACTGCAAATATCTTGCAATGGCTACATCTTTGTTAGCAGATTGGCAGAATATAGTAAAAATCCTTAAAAATCATGAAATTACAAGAAAAAACATTTTAAAACCGACAGTCCTGTCTTGAATTGAGTGTTAGATTTAAACTTCGAAAACCATACATGCCACTTCTCAAAGATTTTGGAATGCAGAAACCCATCATTGGACAATGTTTCACCCCTTGTGATGGTGTGGTGTCACCCCATGCGGTCAATGTATGCCCGTGATTTCACAACTATTGGCAGTAAAAGCAATTTTGAAATTTTTCATAATGTTAAGTTGTCTGTTTTTGAGCCTTCTCTTCCATGAGGGGCATCTACTGATCATCGTCGGCGTCTGCGATTCCTCCAAGGGCATAGGCCACCTACGAGAGACCTCCAGGCATCTCTATCCTGGGCCAGCTTCTCCAGGATCTTCCATTCATGGCCAATTCTCTTGATGTCTGCCTCCAATTCTCGGCGCCAAGTGTTTCTTGGACGGCCTCTTTTCCGCTTACCCTGTGGGTTCCATTTCAGGGCTTGCTTTGTTGTGTTAGGAGCAGGTTTCCTTGGTGTATGATCAATCCACCTCCACCGCTTCTGGAGAATCTCTTCCTCAATGGGCTTCTGTTTTGTCCGCTGCCACAGTTCCTGGTTGCAGATTTTGTCTGGCCCGTGAATTCTGAGAATCCTTCTTAAACAGTTGTTGATGAAGGACTGGATTCTGGTCAAGTTTACGGCCGTTGTTCTCCATGTCTCGGCTCCATATAGCAGCACAGGTTTTACCATAGCGTTAAAAATCCTTACTTTTAACTTGCTGCCTAAGTTGTTAGAGACCCAAACATTCTTGAGTTGCTGGAACGTTATGGCTGAATTCATATCTTTCATTTTGACCCACTTAGCACTCCTAGAGACAATCCATCTTGAACCATTCGATACATCTGACTTGAAAACAAATTGAGTAATAAAATCAATGAAATGAATCCGATAAGGAATATTCAATTTTCAATTAGAACTACTTTGTATTCGCTGTTGACAACAATCCTGGTGGATCAGACGCTGAAACGAGATGGAATGCCTCAAAGATTTGCCTCCCATTATCCTCGTTTCCTTGATAGGATTTACCGCCCTTTTCGTTATAAAAATTGACAGCAGGAACTTTCTAGATGTTGTAAAGGGTCGGGCAGGGAACAAGTTTGTGTGTGTGGTGTTTTTGTGTGAGGGGTGGGGTAAAATAGATTCCATAAAGTCTCTACCTCATGTGTTCTGCTACATCCAGTGTTCTGTTACATCCAGTGTTCTGTTACATCTAGTGTTCTGTTACATCCAGTGTTCTGTTACATCCAGTGTTCTGTTACATCTACTGTTCTGTTGCATCTAGTGTTCTGTTACGTCTATGTTCTGTTACATCTATGTTCTGTTACATCTACTGATCTGTTACATCTATGTTCTGTTACATCTAGTGTTCTGTTACATCTATGTTCTGTTACATCTAGT
Source organism: Ampullaceana balthica (assembly GCA_944989445.1). Taxonomy (NCBI): domain Eukaryota; kingdom Metazoa; phylum Mollusca; class Gastropoda; family Lymnaeidae; genus Ampullaceana; species Ampullaceana balthica. The sequence continues at coordinate 62,399 of CALYLW010000871.1, forward strand.
GTTCTGTTACATCAAGTGTTCTGTTACATCCAGCGTTCTGTTACATTGAGTGTTCTGTTACATCCAGTGTTCTGTTACATCTATGTTCTGTTACATCTAATGTTCTGTTACATCTAGTGTTCTGTTACATCTAGTGTTCTGTTACATCTAGTGTTCTGTTACATCTACTGTTCTGTTACATCTAGTGTTCTGTTACATCTAGTGTTCTGTTACATCTATGTTCTGTTACATCTAGTGTTCTGTTACATCTAGTGTTCTGTTACATCTAGTTTTCTGTTACATCCAGTGTTCTGTTACATCTAGTGTTCTGTTACATCTGTGTTCTGTTACATCTAGTTTTCTGTTACATCTAGTGTTCTGTTACATCTAGTGTTCTGTTACATCTAGTGTTCTGTTACATCTAGTTTTCTGTTACATCTAGTTTTCTGTTACATCTAGTGTTCTGTTACATCTGGTGTTCTGTTACATCTAGTGTTCTGTTACATCTAGTGTTCTGTTACATCTAGTGTTCTCTTACATCTATGTTCTGTTACATCTAGTGTTCTGTTACATCTAGTGTTCTGTTACATCAATGTGTTCTGTTACATCTAGTGTTCTGTTCTACACTCCAGGAATAGAGAATACTAACTCTTGGACTGTGTTTTGCTGGGGGTGTAGGGGAGGGAGGCGGTTGTGATGTGAGTCACCATCTGATAAAAGACTGAGCAAGTTACCCAGACAGGGGGGAGTGATGGACTGGCAAAATAATTATGTTGAGAGATATGAGACGAAGTAATAGACTAATGTATGTGAGAGCGGGGAAGTGCGACTGTAGATAATTACATGGCAGACTTTACCAAACCAGGTGATTCTTTTTCTAATCCATGAAAATAAAAAACAAGACTTCTTTATAAATGTATCAATTATTGAACAGCTGTTGATTCCAAAGCTATTGAAAAACATTATGCTAAATACTTATTTTGTTTTTGGAAAATTCCTTTGAAAAAGTAAATTTAAAACAGTTTTCTTAAAGCACGATTAAATATACCATAACTTTGAATTCAATAACATTTTGTGTTGTCTTTTTTCCCAAATTATAACTGGGTTCATCTAATTATCAAAATATATGTTACTTTGTAAATAAAACTATTTTAACTGTACCAAATAGCGTAGTCAGAAATACATAACTTCCAAGAGGTAACATTTACAAAAATAATCCAAACATCCCTATAAGGGCAGATGAAATCGATGATAAATTAACTGGTAAACGATATTTACTGACTAGCGCTTTCACATCATGCTGATTTGAAGATCTTATCATAAAGTACAATTATTCAATTTTATATGAGGGACTCAAAAAAGCACTAGTAAAATAAGAAAAACCCGTAAAAAACCTAGTTTTTGACTATAAATCCTTTATGTACGAGAAGTAATTAAAAGAATGTTCATTATAATACGCAGCGCCAGACCATCCAGAAATACAAAATTGCGGTTGTGTCGTAAAACATGTTTAATATAATGCGCACCGATCAGGAATATGTTTATAAAAAGAGTTGTCAATAAAATACGCACCTTATTGCGCGACAGAAAGGTTGTTCAATATAATACGCACCGCGACGCTCTATCTCAAAAAATAGCATGATACATAGGAATAAATAAAATAATCTAAAAAATCAATAATTTAATTACGGTACATGCGATCGATCTGAAATTTTGATACATTGTTTTTATCATCGGTACGAAACTGCCTGCAAAATTTCAGCTCGCTATCTTGCGAGCAAGTGGGTTAAAAATTGATCAAAACTTTTGGCGACAAGGTCGGTCGGTCGGCCGCAGACACCACGAGTTAATATAAAGGATTTAATAAGAACACCTTATGGGTTATAATTAATTGTAATTGATTTTAAATTCATTCATGCAATTTCCTGTATATTTATTACCCAGAAATTTTGTATTGTCATTATAGCAAACATCACTTTTCCCGCTTTCATGAGTACTTGCTTAATTGACGCATAATCTGGACTTTTTCAGTAATCCCTATTGTCCCGTTCTAAGTACTTCCTTAATTAATCCATAATCTTGACTTTTCCAGTGATTCCTTTTAATCCCATTATAAGTACTTTCCTTATGATCCCATTTAAAATATATTTTCCATTGCTCCATATGTTCAATATTTTAAATTAGCTTTAGACGACTACCAATTTCTCTTTTGTCCCCTAACACAATTTTTCCCATTAATGTCATGTGTTTTAAAGTGATTGTTTTAATTTTATCACATAAAATTTGACCATTGTCGTCCTACTTGTCGTCATTTTCTTGGCTTGTCATATAAGTAGCAGCTGTACTAATGTGTCTTACCCTGATTCGTGTTGATGGGTCGGTGTTGTTTTTATTTTGAACTGAAAATGATGACTTGGTCATCTCGCCCCTGTAAGGAATGCCCCCCCCCCAAACTAGTCTCAACGTCCGGGCCTTGAACTGAGCCGTAAAACAGAGAGTAAATCACTAAATCAAAAGAGAGGCTTTAAACAAACTTTTAATTTAAGTAATATGTTCATTAGCAATTACAATTCTTTTCTTTAAAAAACTCTATAAAAGTAGACGCCATGGATCTCACAATATAAGAGTAGACGCAATGGATCTCACAATATAAAAGTAGACGCAATGGATCTCACAATTTAAAAGTAGACGCAATGGATCTCACAATATAAAAGTAGACGCAATGGATCTCACAATATAAGAGTAGACGCAATGGATCTCACAATATAAAAGTAGACGCAATGGATCTCACAATTTAAAAGTAGACGCAATGGATCTCACAATATAAAAGTAGACACAATGGATCTCACAATATAAAAGTAGACGCAATGGATCTCACAATATAAAAGTAGACGCAATGGATCTCACAATATATAAGTAGACGCAATGGATCTCACAATATAAAAGTAGACGCAATGGATCTTACAATATAAAAGTAGACGCAATGGATCTCACAATATAAAAGTAGACGCAATGGATCTCACAATATAAAAGTAGACGCAATGGATCTCACAATATAAAAGTAGACACAATGGATCTCACAATATAAAAGTAGACGCAATGGATCTCACAATATAAAAGTAGACGCAATGGATCTCACAATATAAAAGTAGACGCAATGGATCTCACAATATATAAGTAGACGCAATGGATCTCACAATATAAAAGTAGACGCAATGGATCTTACAATATAAAAGTAGATGCAATGGATCTCACAATATAAAAGTAGACGCAATGGATCTCACAATATAAAAGTAGACGCAATGGATCTCACAATATAAAAGTAGACGCAATGGATCTCACAATATAAAAGTAGATATAAAGTAGACGCAATGGATCTCACAATATAAAAGTAGACGCAATGGATCTCACAATATATAAGTAGACGCAATGGATCTCACAATATAAAAGTAGATGCAATGGATCTTACAATATAAAAGTAGATGCAATGGATCTCACAATATAAAAGTAGACGCAATGGATCTCACAATATAAAAGTAGATGCAATGGATCTTACAATATAAAAGTAGACACAATGGATCTCACAATATAAAAGTAGACGCAATGGATCTCACAATATAAAAGTAGACGCAATGGATCTCACAATATAAAAGTAGACGCAATGGATCTCACAATATAAAAGTAGACGCAATGGATCTCACAATTTAAAAGTAGATGCAATGGATCTCACAATATAAAAGTAGAAGCAATGGATCTCACAATATAAAAGTAGATGCAATGGATCTCACAATTTAAAAGTAGACGCAATGGATCTCACAATATAAAAGTAGACGCAATGGATCTCACAATATAAAAGTAGAAGCAATGGATCTCACAATATAAAAGTAGAAGCAATGGATCTCACAATATAAAAGTAGACACAATGGATCTCACAATATAAAAGTAGAAGCAATGGATCTCACAATATAAAAGTAGACGCAATGGATCTCACAATATAAAAGTAGATGCAATGGATCTCACAATATAAAAGTAGAAGCAATGGATCTCACAATATAAAAGTAGACGCAATGGATCTCACAATATAAAAGTAGATGCAATGGATCTCACAATATAAAAGTAGACGCAATGGATCTCACAATATAAAAGTAGATGCAATGGATCTCACAATATAAAAGTAGAAGCAATGGATCTCACAATATAAAAGTAGACGCAATGGATCTCACAATATAAAAGTAGATGCAATGGATCTTACAATATAAAAGTAGACGCAATGGATCTCACAATATAAAAGTAGACGCAATGGATCTCGCAATATAAAAGTAGAAGCAATGGATCTCACAATATAAAAGTAGACGCAATGGATCTCACAATATAAAAGTAGAAGCAATGGATCTCACAATATAAAAGTAGACGCAATGGATCTCACAATATAAAAGTAGATGCAATGGATCTCACAATATAAAAGTAGACGCAATAGATCTCACAATATAAAAGTAGACCCACTGGATCTCACATTGTAAAAGTAGAAGTAAGGGATCTCACAATATAAAAGTAGACACAGTGGATCTCACACTATAAAATTAGACGCAATAGATCTCAAAATATAATTGTTGTTAGCTCAGCGAGTTGACAACAGGTCAGGGTCGCGACAGTCAAAAATATTTCACTCTTTAGTAATTTGCAAATTTTATTATTTTGTTTTTTCAAAATTTTTACATTTCGTTTCTTTTTCAACCGCAAAATAATTAGCTTTCGTTTTTTTTTGTAAGTGGTGACCTATTTTATTAATTTTTGCTTCATTTAAAGTAAATAAATGTTTATATATTCAGTTACATTTTTTTCATTCAAAAAATACTTTATGTGCAGACATAAATGTCATCAATTGATACAACTCTGACGTAGTAAAAAAAGTATAAATGTAGCGTCGATGTGTTTATTTGATAAGAAATTACGCATGTGAAGTGCAAGGCTGTGCTTGATGTGCAGATATTCTTTAAGTGTACATTACAATTGGCTAGCACGTAATCTATTGATGTCCAGATATATCTTTATTCATTGAGCAGTGTTTACATACTTTGAAGAGCATGATTACTCTCAAAGAACAGTTGTTACGCTACAATAAAAATGTTGATTAATGACTCTGGTTAAAAAGTCCTCCGCTGACACACACACACACACCGTTGTTACAGATTAATTTACATTTAAAATCAACTCTAAAAACGCCAGATACTATTAGTTGCCATGTAAATACCCACAGTAATATAGTTACCAAACCACACGATATTAACAGTGACCCGATATTACAGTGACCCGATATTAACAGTGATCCGATATCACAGTGATCCGATATCACAGTGATCCGATATCACAGTGATCCGATATCACAGTGATCCGATGTTTATGATTCGACCCAGCCCACTGCTCTTAACCCCCTCACCCCTTCATTTTAAAGATTGTGGTTATAGATGCGCGTCATTATAATTTCCACAAAACGTCGGTAACTTAACATCAATGCTGCCACAGTACTCGTACTTGTCCAACACATTTTCATCAGGGTATTCGGATAAAGTGACGTAGTTCAATTTCCGTCCCTCTATTGTCCGAAGTGTCTGACGTCCTCGTCTGCAGACCATCTCAATTATGTCTTTCGTTTTTTTCCCCCTAAAATGTTTCCCAAGTCTTTGGGTTGACTCAAGATTTCAGTGAAGTGAAACTAACTGTAGAAGGAAAACAAGCAAATCCTTGAAAAATGTGATAATAAATAAGCTACATAAATATTTTAGGGATTTAATGTAACGGCGATCTGCGTGTACATTTCGATAACTTGAGAATAAATCACAGTCTGTCATTTGGATAACTTTGGTACAGTCCACTCATTTTAAATTTTGATAATTTCGTTACAACCCGCACATTTTCCTGATCGTAACTACGTATCTAGCGAAAATCTGGAAAGCCAGGATTCATAAATTTACAAGTGTTTAAACCGTTACTTCAAACACGTAAGCAAGAGCAAATCGTCTCTTATTATCTTTCCCCCTCTCAGTATAAAAGTCAATTAGCGATTAGCAAACTATAATTAATTTCAAAAAATCTGAAACTGTTATAACATAAAGAACAAAATGTGATAGAGACTGCAATCCAAAGAGAGCTAAATTTTTATTGCTCTCTTTGGCTCTCTTTGTAGTTCACCGCAGCTAAGTTTTTATTTATTTATTTATATTCGTTTTATGTGTGTATTATTAGTTCGTTGAAGAAGACTCTTTTCCGAAACGTTCGCTGTTTTGTTACGTCCTGTCAGACTCACTCCTACCCTGTTTACATGTTATCCCTCTACTAATGCTATAACGTAAACTGTTTTTGTAACTGATGTATCCATTTGGTTAACGTTTTTGAAATGACCCTTTAACAATAATTACCTTCCTTTAAAAATTCATTTCACCGTTTCATGAAAAAGACATTGTCAATAATCCCTTTTCCTCTTTTATTGTTTTTTTAAACCAACTCACACCAATGAAAATTATTACCTGAAAATATCACAAGTTTATTATTGTTTGTAATCCTAGTTGGGGTGTGGACACTTTCAAGGTGTGGGGTCCCTTGTTTGCAGTTTCTCCATTAAGACGTAGATGAATATTTTCGTTCAGCTGCATTTATTTGTTCGTAGAATGGTGCAGTAAAAATCTCACACCCCAGGTGGCCCTAACCCTAGCTACGCCCCTGGCCACGTCGAAAGTGAATATGTGTACAACCCGCAGTGAGTCGCACCTTGTGATATGTTCTCAGTTGCATGGCCTGGATCTCCTGGGTGAATGCGTTAAGTTGCATTCCAACATTTTTCTCACTGCTTCCCATATTCATCCCACACACGGCCGCATCTCCAGTGACTCCCATATCTCCCAAGACATCTTCTCTTCAACTCCCTGTAGTACACGCGCACACGTGGTTTGTCATGCCCCTGGAGGCACAGCCCATAATGCGACCAGAACTCCCCGAAACTCTTGTGATGACCACCCAAACTCTGGCTTCTGGTGCCCATCTGCCTCATTTATTGTTTACAAGACCTCCTAGGAACCGACTGGCCAGATCCGAGTGACCTTACTGACCATTACTCTTTTCAAGTACTTTGATTTCATATGACTAAAAACGTGGGGCGGGCGCTTATGAGGTTTTACATAGGCAGTTCACTCATACTCTCACTTATAGATCTCTCTTGTGCCTTCTAAATTAAAAATCTTTAATTTATGGTAGCGTGTATTGTCTCGTCTGGTTTGTGTAAGAAATCGTGTTTCTAAAAATTGAAGAGCTACAAGTATGTCGAAATAGTTCGAATGCGCAGAAGAGCGCCGCCACAATCTTTATTTAACTTTAATTAATTTTTGGCCTGTTTTAAAAGTAATTTTATCACTAATTTTATAAATAATTCTATTGCTGAATCAGTTCCATTGAAATAATAACTAGATTATGCGCCGGATTGCTTCATTTTAGCCCCTGCCCTCGTCCCTGCGGCCCTCGCCTACTTGTTTAATGCCGGTCTTGCACTAGTCTAATCATCAAGTAGGACATAGTACCAGATGAACCCTAAAACCAATCACTAAACCTACCCCTAACCCTAAAACCTATTAA